>CM060105.1:53458893-53804258 GCA_030522415.1 Channallabes apus
ACACAGTAATCCCTGACTGGACGTTCAGATGCATTTTTGTACCGAATGTTTATTCCTTTCTGTGTTAAATTAAAAACATTTGGTCTGTCAGGTCTGTCTGTATTTTGTTCTACCCATGTTCCTATTACTCTCCCCCTCCCTCCCTGCCTCCCCAGACCCCTGTCTTTAGAATTGCATTAAGAAAATACATGAAAAATATGATAAAAATATGCTTTGGCTGCCCTTCAATATACTTTAAGGTATTTATAAGTGGTAAAAGTGCAGCTCGCAGACCTCTGCTGGGTCAATCATATAGGAATTGCAGCTATTTTAAGACGCAATCACCGACTTAGGGCACAAGGTGTAATTTGACTGCCTCGTTAATAAAATATGCCTGGTTGCTACCTGGCTATTAAACCTTGTTTTAATCACAGAGTAACTGGTGTGCAAAGGGAAGTTTTTAGCAGTGTGCTGTTTTAAAAGAAAGTACAGGAACCACAAATAGACCTTTAATCGAATTACGTCTGGCGAACAAAGGGAATGTTGCTGAGGCTGAATTCTGGATAGAAAAGAAAAAAGAGGAGCGTTTTTTTCTTCTTCTAGCATAGCGTTTTTTCTGTCTATAATTTTGACAATTCATAAATCATAAATATATTTCATCAAAATGGCAGGGAAATGTTTTTTGAATTAATTTTATGCGTTCTAATTTTGATTTCCTCAAACAGCAGTCATGTTTGGACTGAATTGTTTCAAAGCGACATTTCTTAGGAAAATGGGCATATCTTTTATTATTATTTTTGATATGCTTAATACATTAAAATGCTAGTTCTTGTGTATACAAACATTAGTGAATATTGTAGCTTTTTTTTATTTTTGTATTGTGTGAAAGTCAGATCCAGGATGTGCTGTTATTTAAGCAATATCACACTCGAGGGAGTGCTGTTGTGATGAATATCGGCACGGCTGTGATGCAGTTGTAGGCAACACAGGAGTGCTGATATACAACAACACATCCTTGATTGTTGCATTTCACCACACATGGAATGCTTCTCGTCCAAACAGATTCCACTAAATGTTGTAGAATAGAAAATAATCCACTTCTGAGTGGGAACAGTAAACCTGCCTTCTCACACACACACACACATTGTGTGTGTCATTGATTATTGTTCCTGTAGCAGCATGCCTTGTTGTGTTTTACTTATGAAACAGCTTAACAGAGGTCCAAGAAGACCAGCAATGGATCCACATGGATATCTCTGACCACTGGGTTCTCACTATGTTACCTTTCTTTACTTTGATGCATCATTTCTGTACTGTTTTGAAGAAACCATTGCTTTGCTGATCTGCTTTCTAGTTTGCTATACAAAAAGCCTACTTTGAGCACGGCTAATGAAATAATATGTTTATCAATGATTTGATATCCAAAGTGGGTTGTCCTTAATCCAAAAACAAAATGCCATTTACTTGCAAGAATTTCTAGGCAAGACATCTAAGGGCACAACTTATGAATACAAGAATCTTAAGATCTTCTTCTCTTAAGATTTTAATATTCCGCTTAACTTTATGGTAGAGCACATTTTCAGCCACTATATCAGTTTGACCTGATTTTTACCACTTGGTTGAGGTATACTATGCAAAATATTATGTCATTTGAATTGCTTTGTAACATGCCATGATAATTAAAGTGGACCTAATAACCAAAAACATTTGTTCTATTAGAGCAACACACACAAATAAAATCTTTTTTTTTTTTTTTTTGGTATTTGTAAATATATTAATTATTTTACCATAAAGTAACATGTCAACCGTTTGGAAGAGTACACTGGACTCTGTTAAAAAAAAAATTTATATATTTTTTTATTTGTATTATTTTATTGTGTATTATTATTATTTTTTTTTGCTTTTTGGATATTAAAAAACATTTAAATGTGAAATAGTAAGGGCAAGTCAAAAAGAACATAACAGTTGTAAAAAGGGAATTTCCATTTTATATGATGGAATTATGTATAATTAATTATGGAATTATTTATATATATTTTTTTTCTTTCTTTTTTAGTTTTGTAAATATATTAAGCAACATGTTAACCATTTGGAAGAGGTCTACATTGGGATCTTAAAAAAAAAATTGTTGTCATTATTTCCCCATGGGAAAAAAAAAAAAAAAAAAAAAAAAAAAAAAAAAATATATATATATATATATATATATATATATATATATATATATATATATAATTTTTTGGATGTTAAATAAAACATTTGGATGTGAAATAGTAAGGTTAAGTCAAGAAGAACATAATAATAACAACAGTGATTTTTTCCATTTTATATGACTTTTTTTTTTTTTTAATCCCTTTTTTTGGTTTTGTAAATACATTAATACTTTTACCATTTGAAAGAGATGTCTACATTGGGCTCTGTTAAAAACCAAACATATACTGTATATATGTAATTTTATTTGTTTAATTAAATTTTTTGCTTTTTAATGTTACAAAACATTTGGATGTGAAATAATAAGAACAAGTCAACAAGAACATAATTACAACAGTACTGAGAAGGGGAATTTCTCCATTCTTGCACATACTGTACACACGCTTCTGTACGCTGCTTTATTCTTCAGCCACCTCGTTCTCCTCTTTCAACCTGTAATTACCTCTAAACATATCCATCATCCTGCTCACTTTCCTCACTCAGTCTTTTTTCAGCTCTGTGATTTTTTTTTTTTTTTTCCATCATATTGATCTTTGTGTAAAGACGCCAGGGTCGCGGCTAATTCTTTCCCTATTTTTACCGTTTCCATTTTCTCCTGTTTTTATTTCCTACTCCTGTATTTATCCATGCGTCTGACTATTCCAGGCTTCCTTTGGATAGTTGTATTCATATTGTGGCAAGTCTTGGACATGTTCGTGTTTGTCTTTCCTTTAAGCATGTCATTCTAAGTGACTCAGACTGTATTTAGCTGTGATGAGGTTCATATTGAAGGCTGTCCATGATGCAAATATTACTCAGAAATCCTAAAACGGCTGTAAGATATTTATATTTTATGTATGTCACAAGAACTGCTTCTGTGTATATTTATGTATGTGTGTGTGTGTGTGTGTGTGTGTGTGTGTGTGTGTGTGTGTGTGTGTGTGTGTGTGTGCAGGGCCTATGTCAGTGCCGACCCTCAGAAGGAAACTGTTCCTGCTGTAAAGAGTGTATGCTGTGTTTGAACACACTATGGGAAGAGTGCTGCGACTGTGTGGGTGAGTCGATATTAATCAGTAAAAAGTACAGAAATAAAAATACACCCAGAACCATTAACGTTTTTTTAAGTTGCACTCATTTCGTCGACATAATTGTCTACTTTCAGTTTCTAGCATTACCCACATTCACAGTGCCATTAGAACCTGATGATTGTGGCACTAGTGAGATTTAGCAGGTTTATTTCTCCCTAAAGAGAACGATACCACAGCGTTTTAGTCTTTAGTCCTTTAGTCTGTCCAGCTCGCTCACCTCATCCTCTGTACAGGCTGACAGGAAAGAGGGTGTGAGCTGAAATGAACCAGGCACAACATATCATCATAACAGAGTAGTTTGACCAAAAGTCACTTCTTTTATTTGCACTAGACTTGGAAGACTTTGCAGTTGCATAGTGCTGGGACAAACGCAGGCAAAAAAAAAAGGTCTGTAGTTTACAGAGGAGAAACGTAGTTGATATACAGTATAATACTGAATGTAAAGTAAATACTGGTGCAGGTTCTTAATATCTCTCTATTAGAGTTTTTGTTTAAATTTTTGATTCACTTATTTGGCCAGTTGAAGCTTCTTGATTGAACTAATAAACATTGTGCTAAACTTAACATTGTGTGTTTATGTGTACATTACTAAAGGTACTTTTGTATGTGTTTTATCCTTTATAGCTATATTTTCCATAGTTTTCCTAAAGTTTATTTATATATATTTTTTTATTTTATTTTATTCCATATTTATTTCCTATTGATAATATTTTTTAAGGTCATGGATGGTCGTATAAGCATTTCACTGCATATTGTACTGTATATAAAATTTTACAATTCTTTTAGATAAAAAAATTGCAACTTTCTGTTGGGTTTTGATCAAAGAGCTACAGTAAGAGGTTAAAATCCTAAGGTTAAAATTTTAGTATTTATATCAGATTATTGCTGATACATGTCTTTAAGCAAATTATTTTGAAACCAAGTTAAAAAAAATTGTATATATATATATATATATATATATATATTTTTTTTTTATAAATTTTTTTTTTTATAAATTTTTTTATGTGTCATGTGTTACTATATGTCGCAGACTAAAACAATGTGATAAAGTGACAATCTACTATAAATCACATCAAGGCCAAATTATTAATTATTATTAATGTACAGTATGAGTTTGGTTTCCTTAGAAAAACTTTTCGCAGTTGGCGTGTTCGAAAACACTGACTTTACTGTTGAAAATACTGTCTTTCCTGAAAAATATTAGAAAATCAAGACCGCCTTCAAGACTAACTTCTGGACAGGCTTTTAAAATTTAAAAACATTAACCGTAGTAGGAAAACCAGTTTGCATTGGGGTTCTAACGATTTCAACTGCTGTCTTAAGGACTTTAACATTAAATAACATTTGCAATATTCAATAAAGTATACAGTAAGGTGTGGGAGTGTCAATTTTGTGCTGTTAAATTTTTTATTGCTATTTTACAGAATTTTATCCAAACAACACATCAGTTAGAGATGATAATCTGTAAAAATTAATAAAATTTGAATTTAACAGATTAAATATTTAGTAACTTGGCATTTTGTTCTGCATAATATTTCTCTGTAGCTCACATATACTGTATATTAACCTTGTACACCATGAGAGGGTACTTTTGCAGTTGCAATATATTATTAATAAAATTTTTTGTAATTTTTTTTGTGCCCTTGTTTTATAACAAGCACAGAGAGGTAATAGCATATTTTCAACATCAATTTAATTTATTTATTATTTTCACAGCATTTGGGCTTGAGTTGTTGCTCTAGGTTGTTGATCTGAGGATCTGGGTTTGAGTCCCGCTGTCGGTGGGTTGCCACGCCCCTTAATACCCAGCCACTGTACGTAGTGCCAGTCCCAAGCCTGGTTGGGAGGGTTGCATCAGGAAAGACATCTGGTGTCAAACCTGTGCCAAGTTGTGTGCGGATCGGATGGTCTGCTGTGGCCACCCTTTTACGGGAGCAGCTGAAGGAACGTTTTAAACTATTTAGGCTTCTATATTACTTGTGTCACATAAGTAATTTGTTAGGATAATACCTGATGAATGAACGTGCATCTTTCATTATTAATGATTAAATGGTTATTATGATGTGTTGAACTATCAGCTTAAGAAAAATGTGTGAAATTTGCAACCCTACTATCCTACTATCATCTCTATATTTGTTTAATACATTTTACCCCTAATGTGCATAAACCGTATATTGAATGGTGTTAGTGATCCATAAGCATATATGTCTGATTGTCGTAGGCATGTGTAACCCCAGGAACTACAGCGAGACCCCGCCCACTTCTAAAAGCACAGTGGAGGACCTCCATGCTCCGATTCCGTCACTCTTCAGGGCCCTCACTGATGGAGACACTCCCATCAACATGATGGTGGTGTCATTCCCTGTGGCCGAGGAACTTTCACACCACGAGAACCTTGTGTCCTTCCTGGAGTCTCTGCAGCAAGAGCATCATAACATCTCACTACCTGGGGCAAGCGTCCACGACACTTATGATAAAGGTAGCAGGATGAAAATAAAAATACTTTGTCATTTGATTTATTCCACTCTCTCTCTCTCTCTGTGTCTCTGCTTCCGTTCTTTCTTATTCTTATTTTCTTCTTATTTTTTTTCTCTTCTAATTTCTTCTCTTTTGCTTTTCTCTCCTTTCCTTCTATTTTTTTTCCTGATTTCTGCCAATTTCCCTTTTTCTTTCATTCCTCTTTTCATCTTTTCACACATTGTTCTTTTTTCTGATCTTGCCTTTTTTAGTACCATGTTTTATTATTACTGATATTGGTGTTTTGTATGTTTAGTTTTCTCTTTTCTTCTTTTGTTTCCTCTCCTTTGTGTTTACTTCCCCTTGCTCTTCTCTCCTGTCTGACAGATAACCTGTGCACGGTGGTGTATTTCGACGAGTGTGTGTCCATACGCCAGTGTAAGCAGTACTGTGAGTCAATGGGAGCATCAAAGTACCGCTGGTTCCACAACGCGTGCTGTGAGTGCATCGGGCCCGAGTGTGTGGACTACGGCAGCAAGGCGGTCAAATGCATGAACTGTCTCTTCTGATAGGGCTGACTCATAAATACATACACACGATCATATGGGCCTGTGTTTCAGTATCTTATGGGATAATATTATTACATTCCATCTTGACGTGTAATTATGCCTTTTTTTTTTTTTTTTTTTTTTACAAAAAGTGAATACACTACATGTTACACTGATTTTCTGTTTGTTGATGATATTTGGACTAATTTATGTGTTTAACCCTTTAATGCTCATTCTTAGGCACTAGATGGCACACTTCCTGAGCTGGCACTGACATAGCTGAGATCAAATGTCTATACAATTAAACATCAATGCAGAAGACACTAATCTTATTTATATAGAATATCAATCTTTTGCTGTAAGAAACCTACGGCAGAATTTTTTAAATTATATTTTACCAAATATGGCATATTTTCGAAGTGTGTTCAAATCAAACCGGGACTTGCGATGAAGGCATTAAAAAATTATATTTACAGAAGACTTTAAACACAGTCAGTGATGAGACTCTTAGCCTTTTACTCTCATAACTCTCGGTTCCCGATTTGACTTGAAGGCCCCTTGTATGTGCTTGTACTGTATATGTGTCCAGGAATTAATGCCTCAAACTATATCTGGTGTTCATACCATGAGTGAATAAAATTGATTCCACAATAAGCAATATGAAAAACACCATAATGAACAGACCTGAGACTTATTTAAGTTTTCAAAAAGCTTTTAAAGTTTAATAGAGAGCAGAGTTTCCAAAGTTCTCATTTCATTAAAAATGTTATAGTTTTTACATGAGTTTAATGTTATTCATGGATTGATGAGCTGACATATTAATCGATAGTGGTGTATTTTAGAAAAGTCTTCAAGGAAAGAATGTTGCACATTTTTGGCTCATTAAAATGTTAAATTCATCAATCCATAGTCTATATCACTTATCCTAAACAGAGTCCCAGGGAGCCTATTCAAGGTGATTTTGGGCACAAAGTGGGGTACACCCTGGATAGGGTGCCAATCCAACGCAGAATGAATGCACAAAGACTCAAGGTGGGAATCGAATCTTTGACTCTGGAAGTGCCCAGTTGGAATAGAAGTTAGCACTGTGGTCTCGCACCTCTAGAGTCAAGGGTTCAATTCCCACATTGGGTCTGGGCGCATCCATCCTGCAATCCAAAGTCTCCCAGCCCTGCCGTGACCCTGTACAGGATAAGATGTATGTATGAACAAACCTCTCCTCAGCATGCCTGTGATAGGTGCTTTATTTCTTTAAACCTCCTAAACATTTTATATGGCTAATTAAGCCCAAATTTGCATGATTCAATAAAAAAAGAAATTTACTGTAATGCATTATCATTGTTGTCTTGTTTGGTGGCTTAGTGGTTGGCATTGCCGCCTTGCACCTCCAGGTCCTGGGTTCTAGCCCCACGTTGAGTCTGAGTTTGCATGTTCTCTTGATTAGGTTAATTGGTCTTACCATGCTCTGCACAGAAGACTTATTTCACTGATTATTTGATGGACTTGATAGAAAGTAAAGAATCAGATGCATTAAATGATTCAGCAAACACATTAAAACAGGAGGAATTATGCAATAGGAATATGGACAAAATAAATGACTCATCAAAAACATAACGAGCAATGAAACGACTCAGCTAAAGTCATATTCTCACATTAAATGATTTTTCAATAGAAATATTAAATAATTCAGCAAATTCCTTGACTGGTTTAATGATTCAGCAAAGACAAATAGACCACGTAAATGATTCAGTAAATTAATAGAGAGATCAAATGATTCACCAAACCTATATGAACAAAATAAAAAATACATCAAGCATGTATAACTGTACATAATTCCCTGAGCACATACGAGGGATTAAATGATTCAGATACGTGTGGATGGTGGCACAGTGGCTTAGTGTTTAGCACTGTCGCCTTGCACATCCAGGGTCGAGGGTTCAATTCCTGCCTCTGTGTGCATGGAGTTTGCATGTTCTCCCCATACTTGTTGGGTTTCTTCCAGGTGCTCCAGTTTCCTTCCACAGTCCGAAGGCAGGCAGGTTAGGCGTTCCCAAATTGCCCGTAGTGTGTGGGAATGACAATTGGGTATTGAGCTGGCAACCAGGCCCCTTAAGTAACTGCCACTGAAATGTTGGATTGATGGGGAGTGTCTGTCGCCCAATGTGCCAGATATCACATGGCCGGACCAAAATACAAAAAGATTTTTAAAAAAAAATGTAAGAACAAATTAAGTGACTAAGTAAACAAGTATGGATGTATTAAAGGATTCAAATACATTAAGCATATATAGACAGATTAAACAGTTCAGCAAACATACTGGGTATAGACATTAAATGATGTGAAGACAGATTACATGATACCGTCCTAGGACAAAGTAAATGATTCAGAAAACATATCAATAGACTAAATGACTCGACATTAAAATATAAACAGATTAAATGATTCTGAAAACATTGCAAAAAAAAATTCAGAGTCTACCTAAATGTGGCATTTATAAATTATAATTGAAGACATAAATATTAAATTCAAAGGGGTATCATTTGACCACTACTGATGTACAAAAAAAAAAAAAAAAGCTCATTAAGATCTATTGCACACACATTTTAAGGTAAAAATGCACAAAAAAAATAAAGGTAATGTACATTCTGGTACCTTTCCTTTCTGAAAGCTGTGAATGTTTCTATTAGGGAGAGGTGAATATTATAATAAGTAGCACAGCTCCATCTTCAGGCTTGTTTTGGAACTTCTTATTTCTTTCTTTATGTCTCTATTACAGTTGATGTGCATTGCTTTTGGTTGCTTGTTAACACTCACTGGTTTCATCACTAGAAAGTGGCTATGTAAAGTTCAGTGAATGACTTATGTATTTATAAATGTTTTTATTGTAAGCATTTTAAGAAATTGTTTACATTTATTCATTTGCCTTTTTGATTTTTGGTGTGTTTCCTCCAGGTACTCCAGACCTGGAGCCTCACGACCCTGTAAACAGGACAGGGCCTAGAGTCTATCCCAGGAGACTTAGGGCACAAGTCAGGGTACACCCTTGATGGGGCACGCGCACACACATACACACATACTCACACACTTATTCACACAATACAGGCAATTGGGGAATGCCAGTTAGCCTAATCTGCATGTTGTTGGACTGTGGAAGGAAACCAGAGTACCTGGAGGAAACCCCCCCCCCCCCCCCCAAATAAAACAAAAAGGCAAAAAAAAGATAAATAAATAAATATGAATTATTTATTAAAATACTTTAACTAAATACATTTATAAATACAACAGTCATCCGTTGAACTTTAAATGAAACCAGGGAGCCTATCCTAGGATAGTTAGGGCACAAGAAAGGGTACACCCTGGATGGGGCACACATACCCATTCACACACTACAGGCAATTTGGGGATGCCAGTTAGTCCAATCTACATTTCTTTGGTCTGTGAAAGGAAACTGGAGCTCCCGGAGGAAACCCACCAAGCACGGGGAGGACCTGCAACAGCTTGGGAATTGAACCCAGACGCAGGCGGTGCAAGTCAATCAAATTTGTATAAAAAAAAAAAGTAATAAATAATAATAATGCTGGTTGTGATAAAAAAATATGTCAGAAAAGACAAAGTGCATCACTGTTAAGGTGGCAAAAGAGTGGGGACCTACTCAATATTAGGCAGGTGGTCATAATATTCTGGCTGATCAGTGGTGTATAGGGTCTAGTACAGGGGGACAGGGGCACTTGTGGGGAGAGGTCATCCCTACTTATGTGTTGTGACGTCATTAGTTACCCAATTTGGTGAAATTAACCCTATAGTGACGCCACTGATTTTTGTTTGTTTTGGTTTCAGTATTTGTTTAAAAGCACGATACAGATTATTACTACTGGTTACTTCGCTCGCGCTCTCTCTCCCCCCCTCTCTCTCACACGCCTCGCGCTCAGGCGGTTTGTCCCTGCCGGGGACCCATACACGCGCTGTGTCTCTGCTAGTCCCGCTGTAGTGAATCCGAAGATGGCGGAAGCTCCTTTACAGACCTGCCGGTATTTCTGCCACAGATGTTCTGAAGAGATTAGCCCTCGGCTACCTGTAAGTCGTACGCCTCAAAAAAGGCGGCCATATCGGTGACGTTGAGTGTGTTTTATTATTTTAAAGAAACGCTATTTTGCTTGGAATCGCCACTAGTTTAGGCTCGACTATCCGCTAGTTAGCATAGCTCCCTGCTAAGAGAACTAACGTTAGTTATTAGCCTGTCGCACGCAGCCGCGTCTGCTGGTTTTGTTTGAGAGATGTGGCTGGTTAGCCAGTTGCTAATTGCTGCGTAATAGTGTAGCGTTCTTTTAGAATATTAAACTAATGCTAGCTAACCGGCTAAATGGATTTTATTAGAAGTTAGCTAGCTGACAAACTGCCCAGAAATCCGAGGTGATGTTATTTGGGTTAACTGACTCGTTTTCAGTGTGGTTTGGTAGATTACTGATGTATTTTGAGAATATTGTGTTTAATTATATAATAAATGTGTTTCTATATCAATAAGCCTTCTTGCTTTCAAGTATTATGATTATTAATCTGTCGGTCTGGTGCTTAACCCCATTCAGTCTCTTGGTGAAATAATGTATTTGTGTCATTTACAGTAAAGTAAAGCTTCAGATTTATTAACCAGCAGATTTCCCAGTTCCAGTGTGTCAATGTCTCCTGTCCACGCCTAACTCTTTTCTGTCACCAGGACTAATATTGCTTTCGTGATCTGTTTATATTTCATCAAATATGGCAGCTGATCAGTTTTCCATTTCCAGAAAGTTCTAAGGGTCATGTTTGCATGCAGTCATTTATCTCTTACAGGCATGCAGTGAAGTGAGATTTTGCGCATTTTTAAAGATCCTGGAATTTCAATCTGTGTTTGTTCTGTTGCTTGATCGCTTTTCATAAAGACTAACAATGTCCTGTGTGTACAGTGACCCATTATTGTACAGATCCTCCAGAACACTCTGTGTATACGCGTCTACTGTTACAGTACAATATCTACAGTACTGTGCAAAAGTCTTATTTGTGTTATCTTCAGTACAAATGTTTATATAGTTATTTTTATACACATTATTTTGTACATATCCATTCAGTGTTTCCAAACATGACTTAAAAATGAATAATCATCGAACATTAGATGAGATTATTTGCATGCCTGTAAAGAAAGTAACATATTACATGACAGACCAGTTTTCAGATGGGGAACAAAATAATTATACTTTAGGCTTCTGGGTTTTACATGACAATTGAAAGAAGCAAGTGCAGCTTAGATTACTCATATTCTCCAGCACACTCAGTTAAAAGCTAACAGCTACTTTACTGAAACTACATAAATGTGTATCTGACACTACTGATTATTTTTCACACCAAATATTCACTGTGGTCATTTTCCTACTCTCTAATGCTCGTTTTTTTTTGTGTGTAGAAATGTTTTCAAAGGCATTTAATTTTTATGTTTTTTTTTTTTTTGTATGTGCCCAACACCTTTGCACAGTCATGTAAGTAAAGAAGCTGTTATGTTTTACTGAGCCTGCTGGAGAATGAGTTCTTCTTGTAACTTTTTCACGCTTCTTTTTATTTTCATGTGAAAACCCAGGATCCTACATTAGTAGTTATTTTTTCAGTCTGAAAACTGTAAAACTGTTCTGTCATGTAATATAGGTATGCACATATTTTTCTGCAATGTTATTTATTTATTAAATTTTAACATGTATTTGGAAATTGCGAATGGTTTTGTAAATAATTCACCTTTTTCCGCATTAGCTCCTGCACAACACAAGCTTTTTCCCTGTGGTTCTTACCGCTGTTACAAGAAGAGCTGATCATTAAATGTTAACAAGTACACTACTGCATTGTCACTTATATAAAATATATGTACACTCATTTACCACATCATTATTTATTGTAATAAATAAGTGGTATAAAGACCACTCTTCTGGTTAGATGCTAACTGCGTTTTATTATCTTAGTACATGTACTTTGCACAATGACAAAGTTGAATCTAATCTAATCTAGTGTGTATGGGAAGGTCACATTTTGAATGCTTTGAGCAGTTGTGTATAGCTGGCCTAAACCTCACTGACAATGCTCTGTGACCCGAGTAACCCATTTTGCCAGCTTGCTGAAATGTGCTTATAATTTGTTTAGGATTACACCTGTCCACGGTGTGAGTCTGGCTTCATTGAGGAGTTACCAGAAAGAAGGTATGTTCATCATTTATATAAATAATAATAATAATAAACTGGTTTCTACCATGTTTGCTAAATGACTACCAAAACCTTGCCATTGTTTGCTTTCTGTACAGAAATTACTTGAATGTCTAACTTGGGGTACACATGGGGCTTTTTTTTTTTTCTAAGAAATTTCTAACTTCCTAAAAAATTCTGACTGATCCCATGCACCAATCCCATCTGTTCCTACAAACATTTTCATGGATCCCTTTCCCTCCTGGAGAAAAGTGGACTAATTGCACTCCACTCTGGCAGAAGTTCCACCGATTCCTCCCACTCACTGTTTTACTGTTCTCACATACAGTACCAGTCAAACGTTTGAAAAACATCTCCTAATTCCATGGTCTCTCCTGATTTATATTTCTGTTTATATTGTAAAACAATACTGAAGACATCTAAAATATTCAATAATTTCCTATGAACAGTTGATATCGGATGTGTCTGCTACTTGTACTCTGTAAAGCATTCATAACAGCCTTAATCCAAGGTGCTGTTAAATGGTGATTTTTTTTTTTTTTAGGGCTTTTGACTGGTACTGCTACTGGACGTGTCTTCAATCCCTCCCACTCAGTAATATATTACCTATTCCACTTACTCCTACAGAATGTTTCAGCAGTCCCACCTACTCCTATGAAAGTTGAACCAATCTCATCAACTTCTGCACAGTTTTCACTCATCCGACTTTGGAAGGTTTTATTAATCCCACCAACTCTCGTAACAAGGCAAACCAATCCCACTCACTCCCTTTGAAATATGGACTAATCCCGCTCACTCCTTCAGAAAGTTTAACACCTCCAATTCTTCGCACTTCTGCAGAAATTTTTTACATTAAGTATTAATTTAGTAATTTGGTTGTTTCTGTCTGCAGTACAGAGACCAGTTCCACATCCACATCATCCACCAGCGCTCCAAACCGTCATCCATTTGAGGTGAGTGAGCAGACCTCCTCCAGCTAACTGTTTGGTCTAACCTTCAGCTTGCATTTGCTGTCAATTAACCAAAAACATTATGACCACACTAAACTTTAATGGTACTTCTTGTTATAGTGTCGTCGCAGTAAGTATTATTCCGTAACCCCACTCGCACCAGCAATGATTTTTGGAAAAATGGCTTACATTTTGTATCTAGGCACGCTAGACTAGTGCTTTCAGTAAAACCATGGAAGCTGGTAGTAAACTAAATATAGAAACGCCAATTACTGGGCAGAATAGCGCAAGTTGAGGTAGGTGAATTGAAAAGTCACTTGAGCGTGTGAAAGCGAGGTTAGGTTTGGTTAGGACCAAGGAACTTGGGCAAAACTCAGTTTGTTTTCAAAAAAGAGCAAAATCAAGTGAATCATCTAATAGTCACCTTTCTGTTTTCTCAGAATGCGGACCAGACCCTACTTACATTACCACACCCGTATGGCCAATTGGCACTGAGTATCTTCGGCGAGGGAATTGATCTCCAGGCGGGCATGTCACCCGAGGACTGGCGCGATGGTGAGAACCGACGGGATCGGGAGATGCCATCACGCCAGCGCTACGGGGCGAGACAACCTCAGGGACGACACGGTCCCCGGAGACAAACTCCACGGCCTGAAACAGTGCACACTTTAGAGGGGTGAGGAGTGGATCGGACAGGGCGGTTATTTCCAAGCAGTGGCAATTTTAGAGCAGTGACTGGACAGATAGAAAGGCATTCCAGTTTGACTGTAAATTGATTGCTGTGTGGAGTAACAAAAAAGCAAAAAGGGGGGGGTACCCCCTTTTAGAAAGGCACACACCTGTCTATATAAGGTCCCACAGTTGAAAGTTCATGTCAGAGCACAAAGCAAGCCATTGGAACTACAGGAATTGTCTATAGACCTTCAAGACAGGATTGTCTCAAGACACACATCTGGGGAAGGTTACAGAAAAATTTCTGCTGCTTTGAAAGTCCCAATGAGCACAGTGGCCTCCATCATTCAAATAACATTTCCATTTTAGAATAAGGCTGTGACATAACAAAATGTGGAAAAAGTGATGCGCTGTCAATACTTTCCGGATACACTGTATAGATACACATAAAATGATCTTCTATAGCATCATATTATTTTAAAATCTTGTCTCTGTTATTGGATATACAAGTTCAGGATTTGTTTTTGTGTTTTAACAGAATAGTTCAGCAGATAGTAAACGGACTCATCGCGCAACCTGCTATGCCATGGTATGTTAATGTAGAATTCACACATTGTCTGGTTTATTTAACCGTTACAGTGCTTAGTATTTAATTGTCACATGGTCTGATTTTGTGTATATATAAGAAATGATATTAAGCAATTTTTATTTTATTTTTTTACATTAAGCAAGCAGTAATATTGAGCAAGCTTATTATTAGCTTATTTTACAGTTTAATTTTAAATCCAGGACATAACTGATTATAACAGCTTTTACTCAACATTTAGATTTCACTTATGGTGCAGGTTAAACATCAGGCAGATATCCAAGTATGGCAAAAGTTTCATTATATTCTGTCCAGTCAGTTTTTGCATGGCGCTGTGACACAATTTGGCACATAAGTGCTTATAACTTGATTTTAGTGAATAACACTGGGCTCTCAGATATTACACGCCCTCACCCTGAACTGCTGCGGATAGGTTTACTCTAACGACCCGTGTTTTACCTCATGGTGGCGCGTGATGGTACTACTTTTTATCAGTGTCACGGTTTCAGACGATATGAGACAAACCGGTTTTAAACTTCCTGCAAGAAGAATAAACATACACTGACCTGTCCATTAATTTTTTTAAGGTTCAGTCTTCATAGATTACTTGCCTTTTTATTTTGCAGTAAGCCATGCTGTCTTGCTTCCATTTTCTGTTTTTGTGAGAATAGGGGCGGTATATAGGTGCATTACTGTTATTTCTGTCTTTAACATTGTCACGTTGATTGACTCTGTCGAGGGGGAAAAAGTGTGCTACCTTAGTTCAAGAAAGCACCATATTCTGTGACGTAATCCGGCACATAACTGCTCATAACTTCACTTCTACTCAACATTTTGACTTCAGGCAAATACTTTAGTATTCATTAAACTCCGTCTATTTTTGCTTGATGCTGTGGCAAAATCTGACTGGACATACATACAGAGACAGACATAAAGACAGAAATTTTACTTAGACTGGTTTCTGGTCACCCAATGTATAAAACGTAATGATATCTTTGAAAGCGAGTTCTGACCAATGTGTATTTATATATTATGTATATTTATATATAAATGTATATGTATGTTTGTGGGAATTTTTTTTTTCTTAAGGGGAATGCTACATTCAAATCCAATGGACTATGCATGGGGTGCCAACGGCTTAGACACCATTATAACACAGGTATTATATCATCCTTTATTACTGAAATAACTTATTTAATTAAAGGTATACAGAATACTGAAGTGTTGTTGTTTTTTTAACGCTAAACCTATACAAAACCGAGGTAATACAATTGCAAAAAAAAAAATTTTTTTTTGAATTTGTATATGTTCCTGAGTTTGTTAATAATAAATGAATTGGGTCTGAATGCGAATTGAAATACCTTGACATTATGATCAATTAGTCAAATAAAATGGCAAATTACACAACATTTGAATATGTGTTAATTTTTTCTTTCCCTCTCGCCTTCCCACAGTTATTAAATCAATTTGAAAATACGGGTCCACCTCCTGCAGACAGAGAAAAGATCAAAAATCTCCCGACGATTCAGATCACAGAGGAGCATGTGGGTGAGTCGCTGCCAGCAGAGTGTGTTTTATTACCGCTGCGTTGTGGGAGGATGTTGAGAAACTGCAGACTATTTTGCTACTCATTTAGCCAACGTTAATGATTTCAATTGTGTAACATAATCCGTGAATGTGACAAAAGCTGGTTTGGTTGGTAAACACAGCTCTGATTTCCATAACATTTGCTTGCATTAAGCACTTGATCAGTAGAAGAAAGAGCATTATAATGTACTAAGTAAAAACCAAGCTGTTTTAGAAAATCCTTGAATGACCAACTGGAGCAACCCCAGTTCATAACCCTGTGCTTCCCTTCTTACCCTGACACACATAGCAGTCTGGATCAGGGTCAATCTGGACCACATGACCCTTTTTCCATTTTCCAAAGTCCAATCTTTTTGCTCCCTAGCAAGTCAAGCCTTTTTTCAGATTTTTTTCCTGATCAGTGCTATGTTTAGTTCCAATCCCAATTGCTTGAGTGCAGGCCGTTTTGAAATGGTGACTTATTTATTCTTTCTGCCAAGCCAAAAATATCTCACTTGTATCTAATTTTCAGCTCCAAATAAAATAAAAAAAGGTGAAAGAACATCTTCCTGGTTCTCTCACGTCTTGTTGCACAGGCCATTCCACCCCAAGAACCTGCCAGATACGATTTCCCCTTGTGGCTGTGAAGGAATTGTATCTGTGAGTTCAGCCCGTCCAAATGTTCAGCTATATAAACAGCAAGCTCCCAGACTGGTGTCTGGGAAAAAAACAGGCGTCATCATTTTTCATGTGAAATTGGATTGGACACCTGCCACTAGCGAGATTGATCCTCGAGTGACAAAACTGGTGTCTGTGTTCCGGATTGTGCGACTGCAAGAATGAGAAGATGCACTTGTATTAAAATAGCTCTTCTCCTACATACTTCTTCAAATCAAATAATTCATACTTAAGTAATTACAAAATTTTATTAAAAGAGCTACATAGCAAATATTAGTCCTCATGTGGAAGTCCTCATGTGTATTGTGCAAAAGATATACCAATATTTACAATTATATAAAATATTTTTAGTGTGTAACTAAATGTATAAAATGTCCAAAGTATGTGTGGGGGTGCGGGAGAAATGAGTCGGCCACATCGCTTTCAATGGATCAGTCCGGAAGCATGATGATAGCAATTTGCTGTCCTGTGAAGCTCTCTTCATAATTTTGGAAAAATCCTCAACAAGACAGGCTTTAGACACCATTATAACACAGGTATTAAATCATTTAATATTACTAAAATAACTTATTTACAATAAACACAAGTAAAGGTATAAAGAATACTGAAGTGAATTAAATTAATTCAGTCTGAATCCAAACTGAAATACATTGACATTATGATATTGTAAAGCTGTCTCCCAAATTTCGGCGTTCACAATCCAATACAGCTCTGAGACAAAATAGCATTAGTTCAAAGCGCAGTAAACACCATGCAGTGACCTCAGCTTCTACCTGGGCTGCCTTTAAACAAGGTTAGATGACCCCGCTGCGTCACCTTCATTCCCCTCATTGTTTAAAGGCGCAGTCTATTGGCGCTTTTCCATTGCATAGTACGGCACGACACGGTTCAGTTCAGCTCACTTTTGGGGGGTTTTCCACTGGTAACAGTACTTTGTACCTGGTCCTTTTTTTAGTACCACCTCAGCCGAGGTTCCAAGTGCGCCGAACCGTTACCAAAACGTGTCGTGTAAACTCCGCTGGTCACTGATTGGCCGGAAAAAATCGTCATCACTGCGTCACTGAACTTACGACACGAGACACAACAGAACCGCTATATTTAGAACAGCCAGCGAAGGATCGCACGCACCTTTTTGTATTAACCAAAAATTTTCTTTGGCTGCCATCAGCCTCTTTTGAAACAAACTCCTTCATCTTGCTGTTAAAAACATCCACATGCCGAGAATGAAGAACACCATGCCGTCGATATGCTGTGCCATTGTTGTGTGTTTGTTTGTGGCGCGTTTACGATGATGTCACGACACGTGAATAATCCCGCCCACTCTAAAGCGTTACTACACTACAGTGGAAGCGCAGACCGAGCCGAACTGAGCCGAACCAAAGTGAGCTGTACTGAACCGTGCTGTGCCATACTATGCAGTGGAAAAGAGGCATATAATAGTCCATAACAGTGTACAATGCAGAACCAAAACATCAAACCTGTGTGTTTGGTTTTCTTACAATTTTCATTGTACATTTGTGTCAAGGTGTACAAGACACACTTTGTCGGACTTACGAACGAATCTGACTTATGAATGTGCTCTCGGAACAGAAGGGAATTCGTTCGTAAGTCGGGGACTTCCTGTGCAAGGACATTGGTCCGTCCCTGTGTTCTGTTCTGTTCACACTGTACTCTTCAAAACTTCATGTACTTCTATCGGCAAGGCCTGAAATTAAAGTGCTTGTACTCGATCTGACAAAAAGTCATATCGGTATGTCAGCCTAATACTCGATATCCATCTCTCTTAAATGTGTTTAAACTGGTGTTGCCTTGATTAAATAATTTTTCTCTGACCTCGATCAACACTGAGAGCCTACTTTTTCAAGCATCATTACCTTTTTTTTTCTCCTCTGTTTTTGTGCAGGATCTGGTGCAGAATGTCCTGTGTGTAAAGAGGACTATGCAGAGGGCGAGAATGTTCGACAACTTCCATGCAATCACCTCTATCACAATGACTGTATAGTGCCCTGGCTTGAACAGGTAGCTCCTGCCATCTTATCCGCACTTTCTGATTAATTTTAAAATATTGCGGTATCGTGTCTGATTAGTTTGATTTGACTTTTTGTTCCTACTGTTCATATTCTTCGGATGCTGTCCTAGCTGTCTTTTCTTACATCAGTGTACATCTTACAGAGGACTTTTTTAAATAATATCTGAGAATGTACAGTGCTGAGCAAAAATCTTGAGCACCTGTTATTTTTGTACATTTTGCTTCCAAAGGACCAGACATTTTTAATGTAGTCTTACATGTGTAATGTACAGTTGTGGCCAAAAGTTTTGAGAATTACATAAATATTGGAAAAGTTGCTGCTTAAGTTTTAATAATAGTAATTTGCATATACTCCAGAATGTTATGAAGAGTGATCAGATGAATTGCATAGTCCTTCTTTGCCATGAAAATTAACTTAATCCCAAAAAAACCTTTCCACTGCATTTCATTGCTGTCATTAAAGGACCTGCTGAGATCATTTCAGTAATCGTCTTTTTAACTCGGGTGAGAATGTTGACGAGCACAAGGCTGGAGATCATTCTGTCAGGCTGATTGGGTTAGAATGGCAGACTTGACATGTTAAAAGGAGGGTGATGCTTGAAATCATTGTTCTTCCATTGTTAACCATGATGACCTGCAAAGAAACACGTGCAGCCATCATTGTGGCTACTAAGATTGCACCTAAATCAACAATTTATAGGATCATCAAGAACTTCAAGGAAAGAGGTTCAATTCTTGTTAAGGCTTCAGGGGTCCAAGAAATTCCAGCAAGCGCCAGGATCGTCTCCTAAAGAGGATTCAGCTGCGGGATCGGAGAGCCACCAGTGCAGAGCTGCTCAGGAACGGCTGCAGGCGGGTGTGAGCGAATCTGTACATGCAGTGAGGTGAAGACTTTTGGAAGATGGCCTGGGGTCAAGAAGGGCAGCAAAGAAGACACTTCTCTCCAAAAAACATCAGGGACAGATTGATCTTCTGCAGAAAGTATGGTGAATGGACTGCTGAGGACTGGGGCAAAGTCATATTCTCAGATGAAGCCGCTTTCCGATTGTTTGGGGCATCTGGAAAAATGCTTGTCCAGAGAAGAAAAGGTGAGCGATTCCATCAGTCCTGTGTCATGCCAACAGTAAAGCATCCTGAGACCATCCATGTGTGGGGTTGTTTCTCATCCAAGGGAGTGGGCTCACTCACAATTTTGCCCAAAAACACAGCCATGAATAAAGACTGGTATCAAAACACCCTCTAACAGCAACTTCTTCTAACAATCCAACAACAGTTTGGTGAAGAACAATGCATTTTCCAGCACCATGGAGCACCGTGCCATAAGGCAAAAGTGATAACTAAGTGGCTCGGGGACAAAAACGTTGACATTTTGGGTCCATGGCCTGGAAACTCCCCAGATCTTAATCCCATTGAGAACTTGTGGTCAATCCTCAAGAGGCAGGTGGACAAACAAAAACCCACTAATTCTGACAAACTCCAAGAAGTGATTATGAAAGAATGGGCTGCTATCAGTCAGGATTTGGCCCAGAAGTTGATTGAGAGCCCAGTCGAATTGCAGAGGTCATGAAAAAGAAGGGGCAGCACTGCAAATACTGACTGACTCTTTGTATAAATGTCATGTAATTGTCGATAAAAGCCTGTGAAATGTATGAAGTGCTTGTAATTATATTTCAGTACATCTAGTGGACTGGAGTGTGGAGAAGGAAAAGATTGTGGCGAATGAGACATGACGTTTAAACAATCAGCACAATTTAGACAGAATTTCTTAAAACTTTAGAGCCTGTAAGAAATGTAGCTGTATGAGACAAATCAGACAGTAAACTTTAGTGCTATTGAAATTAATTAAATTGAAAATTGCACTGTCTAGAATTAAAAAATGTATTTAGGTCTACCTCTGTTAATTACAGGGTTATTCATAAATCGCACTGATGGCCAAAGTGCACTGCTGCTAAACAATCCAAGTTAAAAGCATGTATTACTATTCAGTACTGTTGTAAAGAAGTTTATTTAGCAAATTACAGCCCAGTTAATATTTTTTTAAAGAAATTGAGTCAATCTTTTCATTTCATGTTGCTGTATAATCCTGCACATTAATAATCTTACATTTTATTAATGAGATGTTTGTAGTTTTAAAATAAGGACCCCTGACTAGAGACACATAGTTGTGCTCACTACTCATTTTGTGTCTCTTTTGTTTCCTCCACAGCATGACACGTGTCCAGTGTGCAGGAAGAGCTTGAGCGGCCAGAACACAGCCACAGATCCCCCTGGCTTATCAGGAATTAATTTCTCATCTTCCTCATCATCTTCCTCCTCCAGTTCCCCTAGTAACGAGAATGATGCCAATAATTCCTAAAATACCCCACAACCCATCCACATGCACACACACACAAACATGCACAGAAACAACAGCCCGTAACATTTTATTGTCTCAGTCAAAGAGAGGGCGTGGCCAATCCTGTTAAAGCTCAAGCCCTCACACCAGTCTGAATAATGCAACCGTGAAGAACCAGGATTGTTCTAGATCACTAGTGGACAAACTGTGGCCCATGGGTCACATATGGACAGTTAGGCTGGACTCGCATTGATGGTCGGATCATGAAAGTGCTGAACACGAAGCTGCAGGCTATATTACATTTTTAAGAACGTTTGGAGCGTTTGTATAGTTTTTAACGCTTTCATTTAGCGCCATACAGCCTCTACACACACACACACACACACACACACACACACACACACACACACACACACAGCTGAATAGTTCAGTGCAGATGTTTTATTTTTATTCTTTTAACTTATTTTAAGTTAAACAATGTTTTTTTGTAAATCATAATAAATGAAAAATCAGGAAATTTTGTATCATGAATAGTCCAACTTTCACTTTAGTGGTTCTGCTAATCAATTTTATCATACATTTAAGTAGGCTTTTTTTTAATATATATGTTTTGCCTTTGAATTTTTTTAATCAGATCGGTCTATACGTGGTGAATAGTTTTGTATAATGTCAGCTTTCAGCGTAGCCTCAGCTGTACTTTTCATCACAGGTTTATACTAATGGGCTATTGTTCTTAAGCTGTCTTTGAGTCAAAACTCAGAAAAGAGAAAGCGGAGGATGGACCCCCCCCCCCCCCCCCTCAACTCGGACATTCACATGGGGAAACATTGGAAGGTCAAATTAACATCCCTGCTCAAAGCATCAACAGTACATAGAGTTACAAAGCTATATGGGAAAGATCCATTTGTTCATGAAACGTATACAAATGTTGAAAGCCGTCAAATGTACTTTATTCTCGAGACAAATATCAACCTACGCTTATTTCCCCACACTATCAACACTGAAAGAAGCCCCTCAACACATGAAGAAATACAGCGAATCAACGGATGATCTGTATGGAAAATTACACCATCAATTCTCTGATTTTGAAAAATAAAAATTGAGAAGTCACTTCAGCTGGTGTCATGTCCCCTGTCACTGGACATCTGAAACGGTGCCACAAGAGTTGCGATTAGAACTGAAAGTGTGAATCGGTCTTAAAGGAGAAACTTAACTCCCTGAAACTGGAAAAGTTTTAAGTTTCCAAACATCCGGGATATGGCACAGAAGATGCCGGTGGTATTTTCCTCTACCTTCGTGTGTGTTTGTGTGTGTGAGCAGATTCCGTGTGATATACATCAACCAAGGATGCCACAGATCCTACATTTTAAAACTCGCCCTGGCCCCTTAAGTGGCCAATAAGTTTGCCCACCCCTGTTCTAGATTATTCTTGCACTCCAGTTCAGACTCGGTTCTGCTGTTACTGAGAATGAGGTGAGGGCTGAGCTGAAACCTGATCGACTAGAATACACCCTTTAAGGCCAACACCCTATTAACTTCATCTTCATCATCATCATCAATCTTTATCATCTGACTTCCTGGAGCAAGCGCCAAAGGACACGTTTAGAAGCAGAGGAGAGAAACCACATTCTCACATGCACTCACCACCACCGTCATCTGTATTTCTTTTCTTTTTGAACTGGAGCATGATCGTTCCTTTTTTTTTTTTTTTTTTTTAACAAATACGACAAGCAGTCCTGTAAAAACAGGGATGGGATTTTAAGTCAAAACCTGACTGTGGGGTTGCAAATAAAGGGTAGAAAAAAAGGGATGAACGATGTTAGATGTGTAATGAACTCTTGCAGATACACACATTGTCACGCCTAGCCAATTACAGGATTTGAATGTCATTAAATAGAGACCGTCTCATTCCCAAAAAGAGGAAAAAACATCATCTAGAACTTTTTTTTTTTGCTTTAGGTTTTATTAAAATGAATTTTTAAATTTCATTTGTCTGTGGCCAAGAGGTGTGCTCTGTGTTTACACATATAGTGATATTTATTGAGGTGAAAAAAAATTAAGAGAAAAGTGAAGAACATCACTCTCAGGTTCTTGTGAAGTATTTGTTGGCAAACTGTTTAGTTCCCAGGTTTGCTGAATAGAACAATGAACATAAATGTGTGTGAATTCAGCTGGTAGTATACTGTATCTCATAATACACCTTTTTAAAAAGGACAGGAAAATAAAATCAACATTTATAATAAGATTAGAAAAGATTAAACGAAATGTGAAGAACCAATGAAGCCGTAAAGTAGAATAACTATACGGAGTAACAATATCAAAGGTTGCATTTTGTAAAATATGAGTGGTGTGTCAAGAATTATTCGTACTCTGATTGTAGAATTAATTTTAAATAACTTTTGGAAAAGTCAGATGCATTATATATAAAATAATCTTGCTTTTCAATACACTGTCCATCTGTCAACAAGCCTTTGTATTCCCTTATTTAAAAAAAAAAGTTTTAGGCTGAGCTGCGAGCCATGCTTTCCTTATTAATCGTCATCGTCGTAGGGCTGCTTACAGGGTGGATGCTTTAACACCTCAAAACAAATGTTTTTGCAGAGTGTTGACAGTATAGATGGGAATCACTAGTCTTCTGATATGATACTATCATGATCCTACATGGTACTAAATTAAATATGAGATAAACAAACTTATAAAAACAATTATCCTACCACATGGGATGATGTGTAAATAGTTCAGAGTGCACCACCTATAGGATTATAAGGAAATGGCGGTTTTACTTCCTCAGACACCTCCAAAGTCTTAAAACTTAATTTGACAATCAGGGCACGGACAATCAGGACATGTGACTTCTAACTCACATGATTTTTGACTAATTTGCGCTCACTGTGTTTTGAGACTTGTGTAAAGCGTGTGTAATGGGTGGATCTGAGGCTAATTTGCTCACAGAATTCAGAGGAATAAGCAGGTTTGATGGTTTTAAAGCACATGGTTTGGATAATTTTATACTTTTTCTTTTGTGACAATTGGAAGCTTCTGTGCTCGGTATAGAATTGTTTATATTCAGTCACTGCACACAGCCAATCAAACTGAAAACCAGACAATTCTGATCACTGACTGATCTACTGGTTCATCTCTATTATAAACATATTATATTATACAGTTAAAAAAAATCTATTTTGGAGTTTGTGTGGTTTTGCCACATAGAATCGCAATTCATAACTGATTAGTTTTTTCCCCCATCTCCAGTTGCCAGTGTGGGCTGAAGTTTGCGAATGTGTGACCACATTGTCCTTGGATAATATTATTCTGCGTTTAACCTGAAGTTTAGGCTTTGGTTCTTCAATACGCATCCCACTGTAACAAGCACTGTTGATTGTTGAATCTTTTTCCTGATAATGTTCCAGTACTGACTCTTGAGAATCGCAGAAAACTGTAGATAATTTTCCAACTGATGTTTGACTTTTGAACTTTTTCTTGGGTGGCGATTGAGGATGTTTCCACTCCATACTTGTTTAAAATTTTGTTTGCAGATATTGCTTCTGTTAATGCTCTTCTGCAAGTTGTTTTGGCAACAGGTACACCCTCAGACCCCCCAAAAAAATTAATCACAAGTGGTGCATCCATTTTTGCTCGCACTGCAGCAGGGAAAGTGCTAATAAGTGGTAAAAAAAAAAGTTGCAATATACCCAGAATGCAGATGATTTTTGACTCACCCTCGTAAACATAAACTAGGAATCAAAAAAATTTAAAGTTAAAGATATTTTAACTTCCATGGCTAGGAAACTTTCCAGACCTTAATCCCATTGAGAACTTTCGGTCAGTCTTCAAGAGGCCATCAGTCAGGATGTGGCCCAGAAGTTGATTGACAGCACGCCAGGGTGAATTGCAAAGGTCTTGAAAAAAAAAGTGTCAACATTGCAAATATTGACTCTTTGCATGTATATCTTTATGTAATGTAACTTCATGGCTTTTATGAAACGCTTGTAGCTACAGGTCCTTCTCAAAAAATGAGCATATTGTGATAAAGTTCATTATTTTCTGTAATGTACTGATAAACATTAGACTTATATCATATATTTTATATTCATTACACACAAACTGAAGTAGTTCAAGCCTTTTATTGTTTTAATATTGATGATTGTGGCATACAGCTCATGAAAACCCCAAATTCTTATCTCAAACAATTAGCATATTTCATCCGACCAATAAAAGAAAAGTGTTTTTAATACAAAAAAAGTCAACCTTCAAATAATTATGTTCAGTTCTGCACTCAATACTTGGTCGGGAATCCTTTTGCAGATTCTTGTGTCTTGTGTCTCTCAACTTTCTCTTCACAATATCCCACAGCTTCTCTATGGGGTTCAGGTCAGGAGAGTTGGCAGGCCAATTGAGCACAGTAATACCATGGTCAGTAAACCATTTAGCAGTGGTTTTGGCACTGTGAGCAGGTGCCAGGTCGTGCTGAAAAATGAAATCTTCATCTTCATAAAGCTTTTCAGCAGATGGAAGCATGAAGTGCTCCAAAATCTCCTGATAGCTAGCTGCATTGACCCTGCCCTTGATAAAACACAGTGGACCAACACCAGCAGCTGACATGGCACCCCAGACCATCACTGACTGTGGGTACTTGACACTGGACTTCAGGCATTTTGGCATTTCCCTCTCCCCAGTCTTCCTCCAGACTGTGGCACCTTGATTTCCGAATGACATGCAAAATTTGCAACCTGTAGCCCATTTCCTGCACACGCCTGTACACGGTGGCTCTGGATGTTTCTACTCCAGACTCAGTCCACTGCTTCCGCAGGTCCCCCAAGGTCTGGAATCGGTCCTTCTCCACAATCTTCCTTCTTTTGCAGGTGTTTAGAGTTAATTAGTTGATTCAGATGATTAGGTTAATAGCTCGTTTAGAGAACCTTTTCATGATATGCTAATTTTTTGAGATAGGGATTTTGGGTTTTCATGAGCTGTATGCCACAATCATCAATATTAAAACAATAAAAGGCTTGAACTACTTCAGTTTGTGTGTAATGAATCTAAAATATATGAAAGTCTAATGTTTATCAGTACATTACAGAAAATAATGAACTTTATCACAATATGCTAATTTTTTGAGAAGGACCTGTATACTTTAGTATACCATAGTAACATCTGACAAAAAGATGTTAAAATACTGTAGAAGCAGACTTCATGAAAATGTATGTGTCATTATCAAAACTTTTGATAAATAGATTCAGTATAGATATCAGTGTTAGCTATTAAATAAGAGCAGTATAATTGGAGCATCTTACTGATCGGAATTAGATATAGTGTAAAGGAAACTTAAAGCATATCATTATTACATTATTCCTGAATACTAGCTACATTCTTGCAGTTATAATATAACCAGATTGAGGATCATTTTTAACTCACCCTCAAGTCAAAATGTTTTTTTTTAAAGATGTTTTGCACAGTGTAGTGTACTGCTTTCTAAAAAGACTTACAGTAATGTTGTCTTGATGCCAAAAGGAATGAACAAAAGTGCCTTTTTGTGACTTGACATTTAGGACACAGATCTGGTCTGTTTGGCAACATTCTGTGTATCAGCACTGGGGTTTAGTAAAGTCTATAAATAAACTTGTAAATAATCTCATGTACAGTAACAGAGGTACTTTTAGAATGCACTCTCTTCCACTAATCTGTCTCACCAACAACACACCAAAAAATAATGCTTCAGGTCTCTTTCCCAAATCCCCGTGCAGGTTCATTAAGGATGAAGGGTACAGTATATGTTTAATAGTGCCTTGTACACTGTAAAAAGTGATTTTTTGACCTTGTAAATAATGGTAACATTATTTAAGTATGTTTTACAAACAAATACTATTTTGTCTTTTTACTTAAAAATGTCATGTTTAATTCAGTACATTACTTGCAGTTTCTTTGTAATTTATTATACTAAAATACATATGTAAATTTAAATACAATCTCCTCAGTAATATTTACTTAGTGTTTGCCATCTAATCAAATCACACCAAAACTGAACAACTTAAAGTAAAATGTACTCAGTTCGGCAAGGTAATGGACTACGTGCACGCAGACTCGTGACGTACTTCCGCTTTGGCTCCGAAGTTTGAAGCGGCGCGCACAGAGGAAAGGAAGAGAGATTTCACCACGGCTAATGTGAATTTTACCACGGTAAGTTATTAATATGCTAAGTAATTATTTGAAATATGTTTGCAGAAAAGTGCAGAGTTATTAAGCTATCTGCAGTCCCAGTGGTTTGTGCCTACCGTTTCTTTTTTTTATTGAGGTACAAGTGCTAAAAGTGGTCATGTTAACAGTGTTAACAGATGTTTGGATAACGTTAAAACTTAATCTTAGTTTTGTTAAACAGAGTTAAAACATTACTAAATGAAGCTATTAATATAGTTGACAGAGTTAACTATAAATGTTACACAGATATAAATATGAGTTCTGTAAGTAAATCCTACGTTAATGTGAATGCGCTTCCTATTGGTTACGCCAGAGGCGCTGTTTCCCACTGTGTTCGAACAGTCTGCAGCAGAGCTGTGGAGAACTGCTGTGGGTAAGTTGCAATCTGTTGTAGCGCCACAATAAAAGTAAAAAATATAATTTCACAAGAAATGTCAGGCACTGTTTGAAAGGTATTCAACAGCATAGGTATTGATTCATCTGTCAAGTGTATTTTTGTTCAATATCTGTGGTATTTTGATACTTTTATTTCCGTTTTGATGTACCTGGTTTTGCCATGTGCTAATGAAATGCAATAAATTGCAACATCATCCAAGTCCTGAGTGCGTGTGCTGATGAAGGGTGGGATAAACCGGGTCAGAGAGAGAAAAATCTAGAAGGTCACATATGACCTTAATCTTGTCAGACGATTATTGCAAAAATGAGTTTTAAGATCCGTGCAAACTTAGCTCGAGGCATTGCCCTGTCGTGTTCTAGCATTCTGTCCCAGTAAAGTTCGAGCTGCCGAAATTTAATAATCACCCTGTTTTTCGCGTCTTAATCACACAGGATTAACGTTAGTTTTTAAAATGCACTTGTACAAGGCAAATATTACATTGAACTTTATTTATATTGTTTACCTCTACTATTGGGTATGATAGCTATATATAGAAATTGATAAGGTGATACTGTACAGTATTTTAACCACTTTGCTCTGATTTGTATATTTCACAGGATGTCAGCAGAGACATGATTAAGGATACTTTCGCCCGTCATGTCATGAAAATCATTGTACTGAGCAGATCTGTAGAAGAGGAAGATGCCAGTATATCTGATGTCATCTGGGATGTAAAAATCTCACAAATGCATGTATTTTACTCATGGGCTGCATTTACTCCCTAAATTTGAGCTATCCCCCAAAGCTGAGAAACACATTTGAAGTGTTCCAGAAAATCTTTCTTGGGCTAGATGCTTTAAAGTTTTCTACAAAGGTTTACTCTTTACATAGAAAGCTTGTAATCTAGTTGGGCACTACAGTACTTGCACTTATGCTGTTTTACTGTTTTTTTTTTGTTTTGTTTTTTGCAAGAAAGGCAGCTATATATAGTATACTAGTTTAACATTTATTTGCACTTTTATACTTTTGTATTTTATATCTGCAAATTGTTCATGTTCATGTTATATTTAAAGGTTTTATATGTTTAAATGTTTATGCACTTTAATGCACATGTGATTGTTCTAAAAAAATTGTTCATGTTCATGTTATATTTAAAGGTTTTATATGTTTAAATGTTTATGCACTTTAATGCACATGTGATTGTTCTAAAAAAAAGTTTACTGGATTAAAATGCACTATAGTGTACCATTTGCAATTTTACTACTTTTTTTATTTCATGTTAAAGAATCTCAAAGAAATAAAAGATTTCAAGTAAAATGTATGTCAGTGTTATTTTATTGACCACCATTTAAATACATAAACAACATCAAATGTTAAAATAATATTTAAAGTAAAGGTTACTCCATTTAAAATAAGATAACTAGAATTATTGTGTAAAAAAAAACATTTATAAGCATTCCTTGAGTAAAATATATAAAGAAACAGTCAATACAGTTTACTAGGAAATTCCAAGTAAACTTTACTGAGATTTTCTAATTAAAGCTACAGTTCTTTGTTTTTAGTTTTTACTTGGAAATTCCAAGTAAACTTTACTGAGATTTTCTAATTAAAGCTACAGTTCTTTGTTTTTAGTTTTTACTTGGAAATTCTATTGAAATTACTCACATTTTCTAAGTGAAAAAACTTTCCTAACTTTTTTTGAGTAAATCGTACTCCACATTTTTTTCAGTGTATAGATACAGTACTCGAGCAGTTGCTCAAACTCAGAAACATACACATCTCAAGAGTGCTTTCTGTCTTAGTGAGTGAGATAGTGTCCGATCTATAAAAATTCTGAATTTGGTAATTTATGCTGACTTTGCAGGTCTGAAAATGACTAAATTTTGTCAGAGAACAGATAGATGAATTAGGTAATCCCCAATTTATTCCACTTTGAGAAACAAATTAAATAGCATTCCTAATACTAATCAAATGTTTTATCTTTAAAAGTGAACACAAAAAGAGGTCAGTTTTACTCCTACACCAGCTCAACATACATATTTAATCTGAGTAATACACACACACACACACACACATTGAATTTTGCAGCTTGAAACGCTGAGGTAAAAAATGGTGTGATGTTAATTTCCTATGTTCATAGATTAAGCAAAATACAAACATTTTTATAGTAGTTTTACAGATTACAAAACAATTATCATTTAACAAAGAAAGATATCTAATCGTTAATATGTGATGCTTTCTGTAAAGAGATTTTTTGCTATTCATGGACTTTTAAGTGAATCTTAAGGTCACCATGAGAAATTCTTGAATCTTTGTCTGCTTTATTTCAGAGAAAATGAAGGAGGAAGCACAACTCAAAAAGATGACAGGCTTGTTTAGCAGATGTTCTCCTCTAAATGGGTCAGAATTTACAAGGACATAAATAAATTGACAAATTGCTATAAGGTAAAGAAAACACCTAGTTCAGTATTTTTCCTCTGACAGCTTGCACTTTATTTTACCTAGTGCTACTCAATTATATCATTTCCAGTTTAAACAAAATCATTTTTGCACCGCTATACATAAACAGACATGTTGTTATGCGCTCCTTGACAGCTGTGTGAGAAATAGTCTGCGTTGCCTTATCAGCTCTCCTCTAGCTGGCTCTTCTTGTGGCCCATTTTTAGCTCTCGTATCTTTGTGTTTGACGTCTTCAGTTTCACCGCACGCAGGGGTCTAAGACCAAGAACTGTTTTATGAAGACGTATTTTCCAAACGGTTTCTTCCTGTTGCCATCTCAGGGAGTTTTCTTTGCCACCGTCACCCCTGCATATAGAGCATTATAATGTATACTTGTTTCCTTACACATTTCAAACTTATTTCCTTTATTCTTTGATTCTGCATAGCTGCTTTGTGGCAGTGACTATAGTTAAAAGCGTTCTATATGCAATATATAATTGAATTGACCACAGCATTGTTCGGTGAATTACAAAATGGTCTAATCTGCTTTTTTTTTTTTTTTTTTAATTTTGAACATTAAGCTTGTGTTTTTTGAATATCTCTAAATTCAACGCTGTACTTAATCCTTTAAATGTCAAACAAACAAGCTACTAAACAACCAGCATCTTCATAGACTTAATTAACAAATACTGTACAATCTATTGTACCAGGTTAAATAAAGATCTATTTACTATGTACATTTTTGACTTGAGCACTTATCAAGATTGCAGCCAGAACCCAAAAAAATTTGAAAGAAATAAAAAGAAGTAGATTAAATACCAGATATATAGTGTTACCGTCAGACCTTTGTCATGCCAACAGTAAAGCAACCTGAGATCATTATTGTGTGCAGTTGCTTCTCAGCCAAGGAAGTGGACTTACATTCAATTTTTCCCAAGAACACAGCCATGAATAAAGAATGATGCAGAAATATCCTCTGAGGGCCAACTTCTCCCAACCATCAAATACCAGTTTGGTGAGAAACAATGCCTTTTCTAGTATGATGGAGCACCTTGTCATAAGTGGCTCTCAGAACAAAACGTTGAAATTTTGGGTCAATGGCCAGGAAACTTTCCAGACCTTAATCCCATTGAGAACTTGTGGTCAATCCTCAAGATGTGGGTATACAAACAAAAACCCACAAATTCTGACAAACTCCAAGCATTGATTATGCAAGAATGGGCTGCGCCAGTCAGGATGTGGCCCAGAAGTTGATTGACAGCACGACAGGGTGAATTGCAATGGTCTTGACAAAGAAGGATTAACCCTGGAACTATTGACTCTTTGCATAAACTTTATGCAATGTAACTTCATGACTCTTCAGTATAACTATCAGTGTTAGATAAAAAACCTATTTAGAAAAAGGATATGAAAAAGCAGAACTCCTACAGTATTCCTGAATACTAACTACATTCTTGTCTCTTTGAATGCTAAACAACAGTTTCTGGTGTTGGATTTTTGTCTTTTTCTGGAGTTTTGGAGTTTTTTCCCCCACTAGGTGCCCACACACATACACAGAGACACACAAAGAGCGAGTGTTGCCGCTGTACTAATGAGCCCCCTGTGTTCCGAAACCCTCTGGAGTACTCCATGACTCATTCCTCTTCTGCAGTCTGGGAGGCTCGAAGGTCAAACGTGGCTTGTGGTGAAAATCTACAGGAGATTATCTCACTCATTATCCCATTACATGTTTGTAATGTGTGATAACAGGGTGCTCGCGGTTGATACTTCAAACTCAGTGGCACTGCCTTCTCGGCTTACCGTGACAGATGTGTAACTGACATGCTGCTTTAAAGCTTTTAGCTCGGCTATGTTTTAATCATGCAGGGTGATTATAATAAGTGAAGGATGCTGTTACAGGAAAATCATTAAGACGGATCGTGACGCGGCCGATACAAAGCTAATAACATAAAGTCTTCCAACAGGTTCATTATGTTTTCAGATTGTCTGTGCGTCCACCTAAGATACTCTTTAGCGCAATAGCTCAGGTACACCGCTCATCCATGACATTTTTGGGGTGCATCAAGCAAAAAAAGATTTGAAAAGACTGGAACTTGGTTAAGACCCTTCAACATATTAGTGTTACCTGGAAGGATAGTGCTGAACTGTTTGGTTGGGTGAAAAAAAAAACTTTGGAAAAACTCGATGTAGTCACATGGTTAAAAATCAACATTTAAAACCATAGCTATGTATAATAGTGAAAGTAAGAGTAATTCAATACACAGAAAAAAAAGTGATAAGACCTCGCAGCATGGGGTCAAAACATGTGTTTTTCCATAAGAAAACCTCTTGTTAGACATTAGTTAAAGGTCACGTGGTCTGAAGAGTTGTGATTTCCCCTATTCAAGAGAGATGTGTGTGTGTCAGGGTAAGAAGGGAAGTGCATGCAGTAATGCACCCATCATTCATAGTGCCCACTGTACAAGCCTCTGGAAATCTGAGGTTGGAGATCTGGAGCTTCAGTTGGTCAGGTCTGGACTCAGCAACATTATGAGGCAATAAAATAAATCAGCTGATGACCTGAATGCACTGAATGACCAGTATATACCATCACTGGAATTTTTCTTCCCTGATAAAACAGGCATATTCCCGCTGTGAGAGCATTTCTGAGAGCATGAGGAACACATTTTCACACATGAACTGGACAACACTGTGTGGCCTGTCATCAATGCTAAAGGTGAAATTAAATCCTAATTGCGCTGGCCTTTTTTGGGGGGCCAGATAGTGTACAGTATATCTCAAGAATGTTTACATGATTTACCATAACCATCAGGGTTAAATTCACAGCAAGGTCTAATATCTAAATTACACTCCACTCTGAACATACTGGAACAGCAAGGACGCTAAAGTCATTTGGATTTCAAATCAAACAATAAATGTGAAATTCTAGATCATGAAATGCTTTCATTCCCTGATATTTGAAAATTAGAAAGTAGAATGTGGCATCTTTTGTTTAAACTCACCCACTTTTTGTGATGAAAAATATTGGAACTTGACTTGACTGACAGAAATTTCTTATTGCCCTGATTAATTGCTTAACAAATAAATATGTTATGTATCTATGTGTTTACTCTCGGTTTTGTTCGCCTGGGTTTTGTTGTTAAAAATTATAAACCATTGTGAAGCCCAGAGAGCTGTCTATGAGAGAAATGCAAGCCTTGTTGAAGTTGACACAAGGGTAAAAATTGTCCAGAGCCATTGCACAGGCATTGGTCATTGCCCACACAACAATTTGGGATGTTCTGAAAAAGAAAGAAGTCACTGGTGTGTACTCACAACCAGGCACTAAACAACAACAGCAATCAATGACATCATCAATGACCATCACAGGTCAGAGGTAAAAGTACCCCAATCTCTTGTTCAAAAGACTGTAAGTAAAGGAAAATAAAGGCTACTAGCATTAGTGCTGGTCGGTAACAGATTTTTAGATAGTTAAAAGGTTAAAGCTGATCAGCATTAATGTACTTGAATCCCACGTATGTACATGTCTGCCTATATTTCTGTATGTCAGAACTCCCTGCCTAATTTTCAAATTTTGTAAAGTTGAGTATCTTACGGTTTGTTTTTGCTAAGTTGTGCTTCTGTTGTCGTCAGCCAAATAGAAGAAGAAGAATATTCAATTATTGTCACATGTACTTTTTACAGCACAGCGAAATTTCTTCTTCGCATATCCCAATTAGGAAACTGGGGTCAGAGCGCAGGGTCAGCCAGCTTACAGCGCCCCTGGAGCAGATAGGGTTAAGGGCCTTGCTCAAGGGCTCAACAGTGGCAACTTGCCGATGCTGGGGTTCAAACCCCCGACCTTCCGATCAGTAACCCAGTAACCCACAGCCTTAACCGATTGAGCCACCACTGCCCTAGGAAATACACTTCCTTTTTAAAGTAGATTATTCATCTCGGCACATGACTGTTCACTTTTCACTCATCATGCATAATACTGTCAGTTCAGGTATTTTACATGCCCTCACCTTGGACCGTTGTGGATATGTTTGCTCTAACGGCCCATGTTTTATCTTGTAGTGGTGCTTCACATGATTGCTGTGAGGGTTGCCCACTAGAGGGCAGTGTTAATTAGTTTGTAGTTTTGTTCGTAGACTCAGTTTCCCAGAAGGCTCCTCAGTCAGGTGCCGTGAATACTCACCTGAACTGAGGAGGCTCATTAGCATTGTTATAAATACCTGTTTGTTCTGGGAAACTGGGTCAAGCATTAATTTAATTTCTGTTCTGTGGGTTTTGTTTTCTTTTAGTTTCTTTTAGGTTTTAGTTTGATTATAGTTGGCATTTAGTTTCTGGAGCTCTTTAAGTTAAGTCTGTATTTGCTTTGATTTAGTTTATGTCTCTTTGTCTCTGTGTCTCCTAGCAGGATTAGCCTCTAGGAGAATTAGCCTTTTGTGTTTACCCTTTTGTGTAAGTAACCCCCATTGCATGTTTAGTTATTAGTCTGTTTAAATAGTAATGAGGGTGATACTAACATGTTTAGATCTTAGCCTGTCTAGTCTTCGTTTATGTCTAGTCTCATCGTCTGATTAGCTCTTAGTCTGTTTAGGTACTAACATATTTAGCCACTAACCTTTAGAGTTCTTAGTCTGTTTCATACCTAGTCTGCTGTGCACCTTGTCTGTTCATTCCCTTGGGTCTCAGGCTACTGGCCTGCTTAGCCATTAGTCTGATTGGCTATGAGCTAGCTTAGCAGCTAATGTGCAGCACAGCCAGTAGACCTAGCCAAGCCTGTCTTGTGTTTGTTTATCCCTTGCATGTATAGTCCCTTGTGTTTAGTCCTCTAGTCTGTTTAGTGTGTCTTGTCTCGTCCAGTTTACATACCTTCCATAAATATGTGTATTTACGGTAAACTATCGTGTTAATTGGCTCTGCTGAGTGCCACAATGTATAGACACACCCACTTTGAAAACTGACTAGCAAAAGCACTGTATTCGTCCCCAAAAGCGATGGCTGCTGTGAGGTAATCTGATGCAAAACTGCTTATAACATCCTTTCTACTCAACTACTGGCGCAGATTTAACTTCAGGCAAATACCCAAGGATTGGCAAAGTTTCATTAAATTCTGTTCAGCCAGTTTAGCATCATGCTGGGACAAAAATCGGCTGTACAGACATACAGTACAGACAGAATTTTTTTTCTTTTCAGATTTCAGATCCTCCCATGTACGAAACGTAAAGATCATTGAAAGGGCGAGTTCTGATCAATGTACAGACAAAAACTTTCTTTTATTTATATAGATACCACAAGATGCAAACCTGTCATCAGTGGTGAGATTTAGAAGATCAGATCAAAATTTGCAGAGAAATGCAGAATTAAGGAACAAAAATGGACCTCTAAAGTAATGGAAAGGCCAAAGTGTGGAGAAAGACTGCTTATCAGTCAGTAATGATGGAGGTAACAGCTTGCGCTTGCATGGCAAAATTTTACACAACAAATTTTGTAAAACTGTCATATGTCACAACATTTTTTAAACAATGTTTAGAATATATGATATGCGTTATGATATGAATGCTCTTAGAAAAGGTTCAATCTGGAATCCTTAATCATTCCTGGAGGAACCCGACAACCAAATGTTTCCATATCTGATAGGTTTCCAAATACTAAACATTTCATTTGCAAGATAATTAAAAAAAAATGTAGGAAGTCAAGCCCTTTAAAAAGCTATAAAAATCTCTAATCACCTCTAATCACACTCCTGCAGATTCAATTCAATTCAATTTAATTTATATAGCAGGTTTAACAATGGTCATTGTCACAAAGCAGCTTAAAATGAGAGAAAATGAGTATCAAATGTGTAAGAAACTCCTGGAAGACTCTTGCAGGACTAACTATGACAGCATAACTAAAAGGGAGAGCCAGAAGGAAACAAAGACATGAGGTCTCCCTGGGAAGTAAAGCAACTTCACCGGCAACAAACCTGAATGATTGTTTATCTCATAAAAAAAGAGGAAATTAAACTTTTAGTACAAAGCTATATTTGAAGATACAGTATCATCCGATATGGAGCCAGTATTACACACTACGAATGCCTTTGATATCTGGTAAATGTTAGAAAAGGACATTGTATATACTGTATATCTATTCTGCCTTCTTCTGTTCCTGCGATCTCGTTCGTCTGGCTCCCCTCCAAGATCAATCCCAGTCTCGTCTCCTTTTCTCGGAACTCTGCCTTTTATGCAAATGAAGCCGGGAGCATCACACTCCTGTGTGTCCAACCAGGAAGCGCGTGACGCTGCAGACACAGAGAAACTGTGATTCAGTGTTATGCAGCTTGTCATCAATCACTCAGCAGCAAGCACTTGAAGGTAAAAAGAAGCAACCGGAGGGAAACAGATGCCTTGACGACTCACTGACCCTCTTTTAGGTGCCGCATGATGTGTGTCCTCGGCACATGGATGCCACGCTCCAGTCCACAGAGCTCAGACAACCTTTCAATGACATTGGCACACGCCGGCTCTCTCAAGGTAAGCCTGTCTCTCTTCCAGGGGTAAATGTATGTCAGCTAAAGGGAACATTGTGGAAGTGTCTGTTCTGTGTTCTTTAAGATACCTGATGTGATGTGGAATCAAATAAATCCGTGAGCTTTATTGTTGAGTTGTTGTTACTTGGTGTAAGTCTGGTGCATGCCTTTACTCTGCCATGTGTAACGTTCACTCTGTAGAAGTGTGTAACGAGAGCGTGTAGGTGCTCATGATGTGTTTAATGACCTCTATTAAAAAACAATCAATACATTGCTACATTACTATTCTATTATTATCTGTTGGATGCTTTGTTTTGTAGCTTTGTATTGTTTAATGAGTCCTGTATCTGGATGAATATCTGTGATACTATATATCTTTTAACGTGTAGTCAAATGTTCAAAAGAAATAAGCATTTTCGATCAGTTGCACTAACCCTGAACTCAAAGCCAGATCAAAGGACACATCCCATAGAACATTATCATCGGTGCAAATAAGAGAAATGGGAGGATTTCTAACCAAAGTCTCAGTTTGACTCCAAGCTCTGTTTATGTGAGTGTGTTACTGCCTTGTAGTCAGTGTAATTGAGATAAACCCGGTCTGAACCTGAACACACTGCTCTCCTTTCTTCCTGTCTTGCCTTAGTATGTGAGACAGTCTCCCATTTCCATCACCAGGGGGCAGTAAGTTGATGTCATTGAGGTAAACCTGTCATTGAGGACATCCTCTATGACAAGGACCTCACAATGTCGTGGCAATCATATTTTATGCTGATTACTTCAAAGCGTACTCGGCTACTGCAGTGGCATTTGAATGAAACTTGGTAAATAAGATGAATTTGAATTTGTTTTAGCTAGAAACAAGTGTACAGATTAAACTGTCCTGCAGAGAATCTCTCTCAAAAATAAAAAAAATGAATACAAATGAAATAAAATAAACATAGGTTTGTAGCTGTCATTTAATTTAGCAGGTTACAGATATTATATTGTTTTACGGACCAGAAATTAGCTCCACCACCAGCTGGAATGGATGGCATGATGAACTCTTACGTTTTGAGGTTAAACACGTTATCAGGTGTTAGACATATTCTTGTCAATATTTGATACGCGCATGCAGTTTCCATTACTGTCAACAGAAGGCTATAAAACACAAACTGCTTCTTTAAAGGAAATTAAATCCAGTCAATAATTTTTTTTAATGTTTTCTGAAATGTTTAAAAACTCCAAAAAGGTTTTTGGCTTTGAATTTTTCTTTTTAAATTGGTTAAATCTAATAACTGGGCTTTCCCCCTATAAAACAATAAAACAGAGACCCCCAAGAACACACACCTGTTTTTTTAATGGAGAGTATTGGCAGTCTCCTTGATATTACATAAATATCACTGGATATGTAGATCAAATTTAGGTGTAATTACACCTCTCTCTCTCTAGAAAGCCCACGTGGAGCAGCCAAAACACTGATGAGGCTATCAATCTATATTTTACAATAGCTAAAATAGAATTTGATTATAATCACAATATATTTGATATTTGGTATCTGATCATTATTAATTCTATTTTACATCCATTTTGGGGTATACTGTTTGTTCTGAACAATGATCAAAACACAAGGTAGACCATACCCGCTGGCTGAACAGGATCTTAATGCAACAGATTATATAAACCATTGTTTGTTTGTTTGTTTGTTTGTTTGTTTGTTTGTTTTTAATAAGATAAGAATAAGGAAATTAGAAAAAAAAACTCTATTTATTGATTGATTAGAGTTGGGGGGAAAACTGCTTTTCAGCTATTAAAGATTGTTCTAAGTGCAAAACAAGAAGCAAACTTCAGAGACCAGACTGATGATCTAATTGATGAAGGGGAAATTAAGTCACTATATAAGTTGAACTGAGTGCTTCCACTATATTGTTCTGCATAAAAAGTTAGAGCTGTATGAATGAATGAATGAATGAATTTATGAATGAATCTGCTGGATGTACAGTATAAAGCAAGAAAGGCGATTAAAACTCTCACTCTTTCCTTCTCCTGATTGGTTTCCCCTCCCAAGAAGATTCCCGGAGGCCCATTTTGATCCCCGAACACTATGGACCGGAAAGAGCTTTCCCCAGGTTCTGGAGTCGTCACGCAGAAGCCCGCGCTCGTGAGCGGTTGTGGCGCAACGTCGATCCACTGCGCAAGCCGCTGCGACACCAAACTGTCCAACCAGTGCGGCCCGAACAATCACGACATGATGGACGAGGCGGAGGACAGTGAAGAAGATCCCAAGTTTCAGCAGCCTCGACTTAGGCGAGCCGGTGCCACCGGAGGAGGAGGAGGAGGAGGAGGTGTAGGAGCAGCAGCAGGAGGAGGAGCAGGGAAGATGCAAAACTTCGCGTCGGGAGGGGGATCCGCGCACAAGAGCTCCTCCAACGACGAGATCCCGGCTCTCCAAGACCTCTCTTCAGAGCGTGTCGATCAAGTGGAAGTAGTCGCTCCCGCAGACACAGCGGTTCGGACGCTCGCGCCTGCGCGTATGAGTGATGCGGCGGCGCGCGACGAACCCGATCCCGCCAAAGCGTCTCCTCTCGCGCTCACCGTAGACGCCTGTAATGTTCCGGGAGAAGGAGGCGGCCACGGCGCAGCTCCGGTTTCCGCAATGAAGTGCAACAAAAACGGCGAGTGCAGACGAGGCTCCGGCACCGGCAGCTTGCGCTCCATCATGTCCAAACAGGACAAGCAGGACGCGAACAAACGCGCGACGACAAGCTGCTCAACTCCGGGCACGGACGCGCCCGCGGTCCCCAGGGACTCCTCCAGTCCCGGCGTCCCCGAGAAGAAGGACTCCAAGGTGTCGTTCTCCAACGCGCCGAGTCGAAAGGCGTCCGCTTCCACGCAGAGCCAGCAGCCCAGGAACTCCGTGACGTTCCTCAAGTCCGAGGACGGGGCGCAGATCGCGTCCGAGGATGGCGAGGCGCGCGGGAGCCAGGCGAGCTTCATGCAGAGGCAGTTCGGGAGCATGCTCCAGCCGGGGGTCAATAAATTCTCCTTACGGATGTACGGCAGCCAGAAAGCGGTGGAGAGAGAGCAAGAGCGCGTCAAGTCAGCCGGGAAGTGGATCATCCACCCTTACAGCGACTTCAGGTAAAGATCTACGAGAGGGAAGGGAAGTTGTGCTGTATGTGTGTGTGTATACATGTATATGTTTGTAATTGTACAGTCCCTGTTTTTATCCACAAAACAAAAGTGAAAGATTAAAAGAGAGCTGTCTGAAGCGTGTACAGTAAAGTCAGAGGCTGGATTTCAGCACCACGGACAGCAGACAGCGCCACAAACAGCCAGTCTAAACCATTGATCTCTAATGCTTTTTCATTTATCTTTCCGCACAGTTCTTGCTTCTTTTGGTTGTTGAAGTTGATCCTATTCCTAAGACTTAACACAATTCCCTATCTGTGTTTCAGTTTGAGCTTTAAATCACATTAATTTATGCAATTATCCACATTAGGGTTGCCAGATTGGGCTGGCTCTTTCCCTCAGTGGCATATCCAGGTTTTAAGACATGGCGTTCTGGGCAATGGTAGCTTTTAGGAGAAACCGAGACAGCAGCACACTCATGAAATGATGTTCCACTTATGTCATTGCATATACAGTAATAATTCATAATTGCGTTAGCGTTTTTAATTCTCTGTATGCTTACTACAGTCATGTAAATCACCATGAGCTAGTTCATTAATCGTGCATAAATTGGAGAGGAGTGAAAGAGGTGTGATTTAGGGTTGGAAGCAGTGAGGGTTTTATTTCATGACTGACAGCAGCCCTGGCTCCATTACTATATGTGTGTAATATATCTACCAGACGTATAACATCTATCTTTGTAGTGTTATCAGTATCACAGCTTTGAAATCTTCTGAAAGTCAGGGTTGGTGCTGTATTGCATTGAAGACTACAATCTGTAGCACTTGTATATTATTGTTAAAAAAGAGAAAAAGATTTACTGAGTGGTGTTGGCTCAGGTGTATATACCAGTGTCTATTGGTGCATAATGCACAGGTGTGTGTGTGTGTGTGTGTGTGAGAGAGAGAGATAGAGACAGAGAGAAAAAGAGAGAAAGAGAGAGAGAGGTGCGATGTTAAGAAAAACAATTAAGCCTAAAGAAGTGAATGTGGTCATGGATTACCTCAGCCTCAAGTTATGAGTCAGCAGTGCGCCTCGGGAGTGATAGCGGTGACCTTGAGCTCTCTCCACGTGCCGCACGGAAACTCCGTCACTTCCGCCAATCCTCAGACACTCCAGAGCATGTGTTCACTCAGCACCACACAAACACAATACAGTTACCCTGCTGCAAAGGTCATTTCAGGTCATGGATTTAAAGTCGAAACATAAACAATAATAATCTGGTTAGCTTGGTTTGTCTGCTTCAATGGTCTGCTTCAATATCAGGCCTACATCAGACTTCCAGTGTTCAACCTGGTCAATTAGGGTCTTGTATTTTCTTTTTAAATATTAAATATTTTCCCTTTATACCAAACACTTACATGTCCATTAAAAAATAACACAGTCTTATCTACTTATTTAAGTATACATTACTTCTAATTGATCTAAAATGCATGGTTTGGAGAGGAATGGACATGCAATACAGTATTGTGCAAAACACTTGAGCCACACCTTATAATGTAGATTATATTAAAGAAATGCGACCCAATGTTTTACTGCAAAGAACAAAGTCTTGTATATTGTCTTGTGGCATTATTTAGATCAAAGAAAAAAAAAATATGACCATATGATAAGTTTACATTGATTAGACTATGGCGGCACGATGGTGTAGTGGTTAGCACTGTCGCCTTGCACCTCCAGGGTCTGGGTTCGATTCCCCGGCCAGGCTTGATTCCTGTCTGTATGCATGGAGTTTGCATGTTCTCCCCGTGCTTGGTGGGTTTCCTCCGGGTACGCCGGTTTCCTCCCACAGTCCAAAGATATGCAGGTTAGGCTAATTGGCGTTGCTAAATTGCCTGTAGTGTGTGATTGGGTGTGTGAGTGTGTGTATGTGTGTGTGCCCTGCGATGGATTGGCACCCTGTACAGCGTTGGAAGGGAACTGTACAAGCTTCTGGAGGCAGCGTTATGATGCAGGTCTAGACTGAGCAACATAATATGGTAATAAAATGAAGTCAGCTGATGTACTGAGAGACCAGGAAATTCCATCAATGCATTTTATTTCCTCCCGGATGGCACAGGCTTATTTCAGGACGCAGAAAGAGTGGTTCTGAGAGCACGAGGAATCATTTCACACATGAACTGGCCACCATATTGCAGGCTGTAATCAAAGTTCGATGTGGTGGAATGAAATCTTAGTATGGGACATTTTTTGGAGGGAGGAGGGGGGGCAGATAAACCATGGTAATCAGTAGAACAATTAATTATATAGCACTACACTTTTTATGCAAAGCCAAATATTCAAATGCTGTAACAAGTATGTCCGGATGTGCAAAACTATATTGTGTCTGATCATGTAAACAAACCAACAAACAAACTAAGAAACAAACCCTATAAATTTTGTACTTTTCATACTAGCCTTATGATTGCTCTGCTCATCTTGTTTTATTTTGCCTCCTGCTCTCCCTTCCCTTCAGGTTCTACTGGGACTTTACAATGCTCCTCTTCATGGTGGGCAACCTGATCATTATTCCAGTAGGCATCACATTCTTTAAAGAGGAGACCACTACACCTTGGATCATCTTCAACGTCGTCTCCGACACCTTCTTTCTTATGGACCTAGTGCTCAACTTCCGCACGGGCATCATCATCGAAGACAACTCTGACATCATCCTGGATCCCAAGGTCATTAAGAAAAAGTACCTGAAGACATGGTTTATCGTGGACTTTGTCTCGTCCATCCCTGTGGATTACATCTTTCTCATTGTGGAGAAGGGAATAGACTCGGAGATGTACAAGACGGCTCGGGCCCTGCGCATCGTGCGCTTCACCAAGATCCTCAGTCTGCTGAGGCTGCTGAGACTCTCCCGGCTCATCCGCTACATACACCAGTGGGAGGAGGTAGGCTTCTGTTTGGATATAACACTGAAAGATATCCCATGTGCATTTCTAATCTAAGGCCCACATTTAATAGAAACTAGTTCTGAGCAAGAATCCAGCTTCTGAAAATGACAATTGGAAGCAACCAGGATAAATGTTTTGAATTGCTAATTATTATATCATCAAAGAGTGGCATCTAACAAAACATGTCCGAATTTTTCCAATAATGCAGCTCAGCCACTGCAGTGCATCACCACATAGACTAATACCCAGTTCCTACTTTTACAGGTTTTGCTATGAATCACTACGGTTTATAAACCATGACATGCCACGCCCCAGCATAACTTGACATAGCTAGCTACTATGAAGCTCACAAAGTGCTAAGGTAGAGCTAAGGTGAAATTCAGTATGATGGCACAATTTAAAAGTTATTTGGTATGCTAAAGCCCCAGATATTGACATTAACTTATAAATAGGTGTAAGATGCCTTGTGAGGGTCCTCAGACCTTTATGGAGTGATCTACAATAACCGTTGGCTAGCATGGCGTAGCTGCTGCTGTTATGTCAAGGCAGTGCCCTTAGTCTTTGGTGTTGCAAAGGACTTTTATTTTGACTTTTTTGGTTTCTGTTTACACAGTTCCTGAAACTGGTGTTTGCCGTGTTTTATGTTCTCTTGTTTTTGAGGGATTTCTATTCTTTAATTCATTAATGATAACTGAGTTTGACAATTTCATTGATTCTGTGCCTGCAATTGATACAAATCAACTACTTAAACCTATGTAACAACATAATGCAGATATAATATTGCAGTAGGGCTGCCTGGTGGCATCGTGGTTTACACTGTGGCCTCGTTCCCCCAGAATTGAGGGTTCGATTCCCGCCTGTGCGGAGTTTGAATGATGAAAGGTGAATGAATACCTGGAGATGAAAAAAAAAATGAAGTTACATTACAGTATATATTAATTATCTCCAGTTATACAATTTGAAGCCTTACATTAATGAGTCTCTATATACAGTAGTATACCTTTACACATTCTCAAACATATTGTCTAATAGAATTTTAAACAATCCTTGTAAATGAATAATGAATATATTTATATAGGTGTTAAAATATTTCTTCAACTCATGTTCAGTTTTATGGACCCTTTCGACAAGTTCCCAACATTTTAATTGTGATATTGTTCCTCCCTGAAATTCACCCCGTAAACACGCACATAAAGACCGTGAGCATCTTAAAAGCTTTACCATTTTAAAAATAAAGTACAGACACATCAGCTGCTGTTTCCAGTATGCTTGTAATTCAATTTATTAAAAAAAAAAAAAAAAAAAGTATCCCGATATCTCCCATTTAAAGCCGCATCTAAATAGCAGTCAAAAGTCCAAGTGTTCATTTGGGTGTCTGTTATCGCACATGACTAACTGTGGTTTAGCCTCAAGGGACGATGTGTCTGACGTTAATTCAATTCAGTCAACCAGCAGGATAACTGCAGAAATACAATGTTTTTGTATTCATATCACTGCAGAGATCTCATATTGTAAAGAACATAAAGAGGTGAAATACAGTGTTGATGTTTTTGAAAATCAATTCACATTATTTTCTTTTCATGGGGAACGACCCTGTTAATCACAAAATTATGGCATCGCAACATTTTTATAATATCGCATAAAGAGTGCAGTTCCTGATTGTACAGTTATAGGATTAACACCCCAAAACGTTAACACATTAACACTGATTATCACCTGTATGACAGGATCATGGGCATCTATAAGGCTCATTTTTGCCCGAACAAAGGCTATGTCTGGTCTGATTCCACAGAAAAGCAAATGCAGCATAAAGTGCTGAAAAAGTCACTTGATAGATCTCATAAAGACCCGGTGCTGCATTCAGGCCAGTTCAAGTAATAGAACTATGAATAAAAACAAGTTATTGATTATTTATTGATTGCAGAGGAATGGCGCCTCTTACAGATGAAGTAAAGCCGAGGTTACACTGTAACGAAAGGGGAGAACATCACTGAAAAAAAGTACAGTATTTCTGGGAATAAAAGTCAGGCAATGAGAGAGAGAGAGCAAACGAAGAGATGAAATGTGATCTTCTTTGTCTTTATATAGTGCCTTGAGTCATTGCTTTGTAATGAACAATTGATTAAAAATGTTCACAGTGCTTTCAGAGATGCTCAGATGATCATTGGATTCTTGTGTCCTCGCTTCCATCTTGAGATTTGCACAAATGTCCTGTTTGGTCTGAATGTGAAACTAGGCTGTTAGGCCAGTACAGTGTGCCGTTTGTGTTGTCTTGTCCTTCCCCATTGTATTCCGGCACCTGAGTCCCTGCATGGCTCCTGTCATTGCTCTGTACATCTCCCTGGCATTATTCTAATCCCTAGATACACTTGAGTACACTTCTGCACTCCTAGGCAGCACAACACACAAGTCAACATGGTTGGATCAATTAAAGCACCAGGGGCGGATCAAGCAGGCACTGTTAATGCAATAATGAGAGACTGCCAATGATAATTATCCAGTAACTGATCCATCAGCCTGTAATGAACCATCAGAACATATGAGAGACTGGATAGTTTCCCTTGTTCATAATGGATTACAAGAACAATACAGATACAAGTTCGTGTAAACAGATTGAAATGATTTCCTCATGTTTGGGACATTAAAGGAATTCCTGGGAGGCCGGCCTTTCAGACGTGAAGCAAGCAGTCCCATCGTGGCTTCACTGTACTGAGGAATTTTTCTACCATGATGGTATCCAAGCACTAGTGAAACACTGGGATAAGTGCATTAGTATAGCAGGGGATTATATAGAGAAATAAAGCTAGTTGTTTTAATGCTCATAACTGTGTTCTATTATTCTGCACAATCAAAAGTCCCGGTTTGACTTGAACACCCTGTGAATTTTCATACATAATTGCAAATGCAATGCTTTATGATTATATTAGAACATAATATGATTGCGTTCATGGTTTATTAAAAACACTCCCCTTAAAAGTGCTATAATGATATAAACAGGGACGTTCTGCTAAGAAATACTCCTTACTCTTTTGTTTATGTTTTCAATATTCACTTGTGTGTCACATTGCAAGTCAGGAACATCCTACCTGTTATACTGTACCTAACAGAATGCTTCTCTGCTTTCAAGAACACTGTCTCCCATATCTCATATACTGTAGTGCTGCGGATATGGATTATGTATGTATGGATGGATGAATGGATGAATGGATGGATGGATGGATGGATGTACATACAATACAATAGACAAGCATTGGATACATTGCATAGTAAATGTGTCTTGTTGCATGACGTAAACATGTGACATGTGGCAGTCTGTCGCTACTCAGGCAGTCATGTCAACATCTTCATGTATTTAAAGCTCATTTTACAACATCACCTTTTACTAGTTTAGTTGGATATAACAAATAAAGTCTGCTATATGACATAAAGCTGCGAAAGGCCCGGGTTCGATTCCCAGCCATTACCCAAACCCTAGCCATTGGATCCAGTGCTGGTCCCAAGCCCGGATAAAATGCGAGGCATCCGGCGTAAAAAACCTGTGCCAGATTATTGTGGTGCATTCTGGGTAATTTTCAAGTGTTTCACAGAAATGTAGCTTAAAAACCTTTTGCATGGGCTGTATCAAAAATCCAAAAAAGTGGGCCTAACTTTTTGTATTCACTGACATAATTCTTTCTCGTACGACTCAACACAGTCTCCATCACAAGTAATGCATCTGCACCATTGCTGAACCCAGCTCTCGAATATCGAAACACTATATTAAGTGGTATCTTTGTACAGAAAAAGACCTGTTTCAGTTAATAAAAAGTTACACTTCGCTTCAATCATTCCTTTATATTTTTGGACTATCTGAAATGGACCACATTTTTGTCATTTTACAACCACAAATGTATATTATTGGGATTTTATGTGATAGACCAAGTGGCACATATTTGTAAAGTGGAAGGGAAATGATGAATGAAAGCAGTAAGAAGTCCCGTTTGCAGTCCCACATGGCTCATTGCAAACTACAAATGGCTTTTTTTCAACAATGGCTTTCTTCTTGCCACTCTCCCATAAAGGCCAAACTTGTGGAGTGCATGACTAATAGTTGTCCTGTGGACAGATTCTCTCACCTGAGCTGTGAGTCTCTGCAGCTCCTCCAGAGTTACCTCCTACAGAGTTCTCCGATTAATGCTCTACTTGCCCGGCCTGTCAGTTTAGTTGGACAGCCATGTCTTGGTAGGTTTGCAGTTGTGCCATACTTTTTCCATTTTCTGATGATGGATTGAACATTTCCCCTGTGAGATGTTCAAAGCTTGGGGTATTTTTTTTTTTTTTAGAACCTAACCCTGCTGTAAACTTCTCCACTATTTTATCCTTGGGCTTTATGATGCTGTTTGTTCAATAATGTTCTCTAACAAACCTCTGAGGGCTTCACAGAACAGCTGTATTTATACTGAGATTAAATTACACACAAGTGAACTCTATTTGCTAATTGGGTGACTTCTGAAGACAATTGGTTCAATTGGATTTTAGTCAGGGGTATCAAAGTAAGGGGGACTGAATACAAATGCACAAATTTTTTATAAACCATTTATCATTTTCCTTCTACTTCACAATTACTGTATGTGCCACTTTGTGTTGGTCTATCACATAAAATCCCAATACAATACATTTATGTTTGTGGTCGAATTGTGGCAAAAATGTGGGAAATGTGGGCACTGTATATTAGAAATGGCTTACATATCCCAGATTAGACCAGTTCATTCAATATATATTAATATAGGATCATAAAGTGCATTTATTACTCATACTGTATGTTCTGTCTGTTACTATATAAAACGTCTTCCTATATAAAACTTCTTACACTCTTAATCCAGACATTATGCTGAGTTGAACAAAACATTTTGTTTTAGAAACGGTGCTGGCAAGCAACTGCTGATCATAAATCATGTTTCAGAGCCAGCAGTCAGCACAACCCAGTGCTTTGATTCATCATTTGAGTACAATCCAAGAATTGTGACTAAAATAAAACATGTAGGCAAAATATCACTGTAGATCCCAAATGTCTTATTGATATTTTGATGTAATTTAATAATCAAAAAAATTTGAATCATCTGAAATCTTTTTTTTTAAATGGTACACTATGCACACGATTCCATTTAAAAAATACATATCAAAGGTACAGAAGATGCACAAGCATGGAACATTTTGGTACACATGTTTCTGAGAGGTCGAGACTAGGGACGGAGGACAACTGCGCAACAGGAGCAAGGATCATTGGTCTTTTAATACTGTATGTTAAATATGATGTTATTGTGTCAAATTACAGTGGCTTGCAAAAGTATTCGGCCCCCTTGAACTTTTCCACATTTTGTCACATTACAGCCACAAACATGAATCAATTTTATTGGAATTCCACGTGAAAGACCAATACAAAGTGGTGTACACGTGAGAAGTGGAACGAAAATCAAACATGATTCCAAACATTTTTTACAAATAAATAACTGAAAAGTGGGGTGTGCGTAATTATTCAATACTTACTTTGTCAATACTTTGTAGAACCACCTTTTGCTGCAATTACAGCTGCCAGTCTTTTAGGGTATGTCTCTACCAGCTTTGCACATCTAGAGACTGAAATACTTGCCCATTCTTCTTTGCAAAACAGCTCCAGTTCAGACAGATTAGATGGACAGCGTTTGTGAACAGCAGTTTTCAGATCTTGCCACAGATTCTCGATTTGATTTAGATCTGGACTTTGACTGGGCCATTCTAACACATGGATATGTTTAGTTTTAAACCATTTCATTGTTGCCCTGGCTTTATGTTTAGGGTCGTTGTCCTGCTGGAAGGTGAACCTCCGACCCAGTCTCAAGTCTTTTGCAGACTCCAAGAGGTTTTCTTCCAAGATTGCCCTGTATTTGTCTCCATCCATCTTCCCATCAACTCTGACCAGCTTCCCTGTCCCTGCTGAAGAGAAGCACCCCCAGAGCATGATGCTGCCACCACCATATTTGACAGTGGGGATGGTGTGTTCAGAGTGATGTGCAGTGTTAGATTTCCGTCACACATAGCGCTTTGCATTTTAGCCAAAAAGTTCCATTTTGGTCTCATCTGACCAGAGCACCTTCTTCCACATGTTTGCTGTGCAAACGGGACTTCTTATGGTTTCCTGTTAACAGTGGCTTTCTTCTTGCCACTCTTCCATAAAGGCCAACTTCCCATGGACAGATTCCCCCACCTGAGCTGTAGATCTCTGCAGCTCGTCCAGAGTCACCATGGGCCTCTTGGCTGCATTTCTGATCAGCGCTCTCCTTGTTCGGCCTGTGAGTTTAGGTGGACGGCCTTGTCTTGGTAGGTTTACAGTTGTGCCATACTCCTTCCATTTCTGAATGATCGCTTGAACAGTGGCTCCATGGGATGTTCAAGGCTTTGGAAATCTTTTTGTAGCCCAAGCCTGCTTTAAATTTCTCAATAACTTTATCCCTGACCTGTCTGGTGTGTTCTTTGGACTTCATGGTGTTGTTGCTCCCAATATTCTCTTAGACAACCTCTGAGGCCGTCACAGAGCAGCTGTATTTGTACTGACATTAGATTACACACAGATGCACTCTATTTAGTCATTAGCACTCATCAGGCAATGTCTATGGGCAACTGACTGCACTCAGACCAAAGGGGCTGAATAATCACGCACACCCCACTTTGCAGTTATTTATTTGTAAAAAATGTTTGGAATCATGTATGATTTTCATTCCACTTCTCACGTGTACACCACTTTGTATTGGTCTTTCACGTGGAATTCCAATAAAATTGATTCATGTTTGTGGCTGTAATGTGACAAAATGTGGAAAAGTTCAAGGGGGCCGAATACTTTTGCAAGCCACTTTATGACGTTATACAGTCAAAACCTGATGCTAGTGAAAGGTAGAGGATGATTATGTGTTACAGTATCTACTATAACTACTTACCAATAAAGTGGACGTGGTTAATACTGTGGACAGAATTAAAAATTCTTGTCTTGAAAATAGCAGGACCATGTCATGATGATGATACAATATGTTATTACCAGTAGTGTGCCTTGTCCATTGACCCCTGACTTTATATACAATAGTTACTGTACATCTATACGGTAGACTTACCAGTGACTTTGACTGGAAATGCAATCGGATTTGCTAATAAGTAACTGATTATGTATATACATTAGGAACATTTGGATTTAAATACAAATATGTTTTTGTATAAAAAACAAATACATATTTGGTATAAAAAAATGACATCTACTAAATCAATATAACTATATATAGTGGGTGTATGTATATATCAGTACATTACCATACTATAGGTCTTGGTCATTATAAATGTTCCTGCTCTGCACACTGACCGTGAAGTTTGTCACCCAGAAAACAAGTACAACGTAAGTAATTGGGTCCAAATTCCACAACCCTCGTTCCATGCGAAAATGCATTCCAAAGTTCAACTGAGACTCGTATGAAGCTTGTGGCGTCCCCACTGAGCTCAATGAAGTTGGTATCTTATGTCAAGTTTGGTTATGGTGTATTTAGTACCAATTTAACTCTTTTCTTTTACACATCCTAGTCATATGGTTAAACATAAAGAATAGAGTTAAATATGTGGTTTGCCTAGGTTGGTGTGAAAGTTCTCGAGTGTCCTGTACAGATCCCGGACCTCGACCCCACTGAACAGCTTTGGGATGAACTGGAACTTTGACTGTACTCCAAGTCTACTCATCCAACACGAATGCCTACTCTCACGAGTGTTCTCTTACTAATGTCTCAAAATCTAGTGGAAAGCCTTCCCAGAAGAGAGGAGGGTAATAACGAGCAAATCTGAAATTTGATATTTAACAAGCACGTGGGGGCGGCACACTTTGTGTGCATGGAGTTTGCATGTTCTTCCCATGATTGATGGGTTTCCTCTGGGTACACCAGTTTCCTACACAGTCCAAAGGTTAGGCTAATTGGTGTTCCCAAATTGCCCGTAGTGTGTGTATGCGTGTGATGGATTGGCACCCTGTCCAGGGTGTACCCCCCCTAGCGCCCTAAGTCTCCAGGGACAGGCTCCAGGACCCCCAGGACCCTGTATAGAGGATAAAGTGGTACAGATGATGTGAAAATGAGACACGAGGGTATCAAAAGAGCATTACAGGCAGATTCAAACCAGAACAATAACTGTGACTTGGATAAGAAAAAAAAAATTCTAGTTGGAACCAATTATGAACTGGTGTAAGGTAGCTGAGGCTGAGAGAACTGTTAGAACCACGATTCACACACTGTGCTGCAATGTCTGGCGTCCGCCCATCACCCCGCCCGCCACACCCCAATGTTTTTCTGTTTCCAGTGGCATAGTGGTAGGGTATATAAGGAACAAAAAAACAGCAAAAACTTTCAGTTTAAGCCAAGTTTTCTGCTGATATTTGGAGCATTAAACAGACACTGACGATACAGTAGCACTGCAATAACATTAATATACATGTAAACAAGACACATTGAGGCTAATTAAAGCAGGCAGGTGTGGACAGATGTGAAACGAGCGTAGCGGTGGTGGTGAAAACCTGGAAGCAAGAAGGCTCTGTAACAAGACATGACCCAGTATTCGAGCCTTACATAATATAACAGCAACATAACAGCATAAATTTTGAGTTTACTCATTCATTTTTATGTAATAATTTTCAGTAATTGGAGTGTTTTGAGCTATCTGAGAATGCAGAACACTGGCTTCTTTTATTGTCAGCTTGATTCTCCAGTAAATTGGTAAATTACAGCCCGGGCTCATTCAGGGGCATTAGTGATTATCATTCAGAGCGCAGTGGCAGGGCTATGCTCTGGTGTAATTACTTTAACTGTATAATCCTGTCTCCCGCCACCCAGAGCCTTCCGTTCCTCCCTTCCGCTCAGACACTCAGCTCTGACCTCTGAGAACCTATGATTGGCCACTCGAGCCAGCAAACATCGCAGGACCCAGCTGGAAATGGGCTGGTGGTGACACCGAGGACATGTCGATGTAATGAAGGTGGTTAAAACATATGGAGTTACAAAGAGGAAGCAGAATAAATGCAAATAGCTGATGAGGTGATTCGGCTCGGTGAGTCAGAAGTGAGTCAGAAGACAAGATAATGCGGAAAATGCAGAAATTTGAATATTACAAAATAGGCTAGCGATTGTTATGGAATACAATATGGTGTTGTCAGCTTACTCCGTTAGTGTATTGGCCATCTGCTGTATTATATTCGCTGGTTCACGCTAGTGTACGGGTTACAGTCTGTGCATCCCATCCAGAACGCCTTATGATAATGGATAAAATCACTTCTACTGAATAATAAATTACTACTAAAAGCTTAATACATCAAAACCTTTCACTTCAAACTTTCATTAAAAATAAGTTGCCCAATATAATAAATAGATGTCGTGTTTACTCAATGCATGCATTTGAATAGCAATATGGGGTTTAGAGGAATCTAAGAATTAATTGTTCAAATTTCTAGTGGCGGGGTAGAGAGGTTGAATACAAATCACTAAGAAAAGTAATAGGTTTATTTAGACGATTCAGTATGTGCTTGTGTCTCTCTCTTGAAAAAAAATATATTTTTATCGTCTTAGATATTATATGGTGTCAGAGAGCTGGTGCCGATACTGTACGCATACGTGAGTCTCTCGGAACTTCTGGGAGAGGTGGAAGTACAGTAGGCACCAGAGATGTAGCTCCTGTTTTAAACTTTATAAACAGGTGAAGTTGAGGATATCGTTGCAAAATAACACTCACTAATCTACTATACATACATTCACACAGAAACAATAGATCTTTTGCTACTAAACGCCAATACAAGTTACAGTTATCAACATTATAGTCCCAGTGTGCCTAAATTCAACAAATAACTTTAACTTTAAAATAATAAAACTTACAGTTTTAGGATCCACACTTGAGCTACTGTATACAGGAAGTCCCCTACATACGAATGAGTTCCATTACGAGAGCTCGTTTGTAAGTCCAGTTTGTTCGTAAGTCGAATAAACATTGAATTACAGTATATTACAGTACAGCGTTCTTTGGAATCGTGCCGATGGTTGGTTGGACGATTCATGTTAAAAGAACGCGCAATGTCTGCCATCTTTTCACCTCGCTCCATTCTCGCAATTAGTTTCACTTTTGTCTCCATCGTTACTGCTTGACACTTCTTAGAAGTATCAGCTTCAACGCCGCTGCTTTTATGCTTGCTTCCGGACATCCTCAGATGCACGCTGCAATGCACGTGACAATGTAATGTACGTCAGACATGTGATCTAACTTCCGCCATTGATCTTCAAAACGTTCGTAACTCAAATGCTCGTATGTTGGGGACTCACTGTAGTACATTGCAAAATCAGTTTCGAATTGTCCCTTGTTTAGAAAGCAACAACGTAAAACGTTTTGCACACACATGCAGTGTCGGGAGAGCTGTCGGAACATTTCCACTGTCAAGAAACACTTGCTATAGAGCTAAGTGATACAATGCAAAAGAAAAGTATTAGATTTTCACTTGTGCAATTATCACCCTGGAAAGTACAATGACATATGCTGATGACAAACTTTCCCTTCAGTGTGAGTCTGATTCATTCTGGGACTTATGCAATTTTTAAACCTGAGTATGCGCTCTCATATATCCTTACCTTTGTAATACTGTGCCAGTAGAATTGACTTTATTATTATTATTATTATTATTTTTTTTTTTTATGCTGAAGTATATACTTATTTGTATTCTGCGTCAGCGGAGACAACCTGCTGAAGCCTGATTATACCTTTGCAGTAGATTCATCAGCTCCCTCCAGATCTGCTTACAGACATTTCAGAAGTCGGGAGAAACAGTTTGCAAACAATGTGATTGTGTGTAGTTGTTTATTCATACCGGAGAGACTGACAGTTATATTTATTTCAAAGCCGTAGCCGTATTGTATGCACTGTGCAGGTTTCACTGTGCTGGGTGAGGAGGAGGTGTGAGTGAATGTAGGGCATCATTGATTGATAAGTGCTGCTGTGTGGTAACAAATGTCCTGTGGCTGACGTATGCTTGATGGTGCGATGCTACAGTAGATTAAACGGCACTAATCACTCCGTGTTTTCCTGAGCGTAAGTCAATACATGCAAATGTAGCAGAGCACTGGAGGAGACGAAATAGAAGAGATGAAGGGTGTTCGAGTCAAACCGGGATTTTTAATTGTGCAGAATAACAGAACGCAGTAACGAGAGTAAAACTTAATTTCTCTATATAATATATAATAATATTCTCTATACTAATGCACTTATCCCAGCATTAAATTTTTTTAAAAAATGTTTGCACCATCATTTTACTGCGACCATCTTTTAAATTTGTAAATGCCAATCAATCAAAAGTCCTGGTTTGACTCGAACGCACCTTGTTGAAAAGGCTTAGGCAGAACGCTTTGGCACAAATCTACAGCTGCATGATAAACCCATTCTGTATCACCTGTGTGTTGTGTGTTGTCGCACTAATTGACTCTCCTCTTATGTAGTAACACAGAGGTGCTGGACCATCATTTGTTTGCATCATTTTGTTATGACTAGCAGAAATCAGTTTAACGAAGAAATCTAGAAATGCGAAGGAACTATATGTTAAAGTAAAATAAAGTGCATGTTGAGTTAAAATTATTAGGAGTACGGTTTTTTTTCTTCTTTCAAAAATGGTTTAATATTCCAAGAATGGTTCAGTAAGAAAAGAATAATGAAAATGCTATTCTTTGCATTATTAATTTCCTTGAGCCTAGCAATAAAAGTTAAATGAATTTTAAAATTTAAAGTTAAAATATTTCCTTATTATTCTCTCTCTCTCTCTCTCTCTCTCTCTCTCTCTCTCTTTTTATTCGTCTCTAATGTCATGTTTAAGTGTCATGCTGGAAAACTTTATTTTACAGCATTCATACCTCCTCGGAATACAGAAGAACGACATTACTGTAGTGATGGGAAGTTTAGATCATTTTAGTGACTCGTTTCTTTGAATCTCCTCCATCAAAATGAACGAATCTTTTTTGAGTCATTTAGTTCATTTCGTTCTTTTGATCAGAAATAACCTAAAATGTTACTTTCAGTAAACAGACCCCCAACACGTCTACATACACAAAGTTTGGCTATAATTCCAGTAATGAAAATATCACAATGCAGCTAAGGACATGTTATAATAAACAGAATGAGCAGCTCACCTCTCACATCTTCTAGTCCGAATCATTCGTTCTTTTGTCACGTGACTCCCATAGACGCTATGCGGTGCAATACACAGGAAACAGAATTAAGCGGTTCGTTTCATAAGTCTTCTAGTCCGAGTCCTTTGATCTTTAGAATGTATTGCACTGCATAGCGTCTATGGGAGAAAAGAACGAACGATTCAAAGGTAACGACTCATTTCTGTTTCCTGTACATAACCTACAGAGGTTTTGCGATGCTTTGCGCATGCGCGCCCAGTTGAAAATGAACGAATCACTCTCCGAGACTACTCGTTCTTCTAAGTCACGTTAAAGACTCGTTCAAAAAGAGTACAATATAAGTACAATATAAAAAAAAGCAGGCCAGTGACAGCAACGCCATATCATCCACTTGTTTTTCTCATTCCTGTTTATTAAAGCTTTTTAGTTGCACTGGAACCAAAGCACAGTTGTTATGTAAAGTACATTTAAAAAAAAAAATCTCTCAGCCCTATAAGTACCCTTCACTGGACTGAAGCCTGAGGTTTTATTATCCATTAGTCTTGTGCAGAACAAATCATTTCCTTTCAATTAAACTCATAAAATTACTGTGCATGTAGTTGGCTTTGTCGTATGTGTTTATTTTTTTAAAGATGTGTTGCAGATCATTTATACCTCATGAGAAGTGAAAGTTCTCATGTGCAAAAAGTTGCTAGAATAAAGTAGCACCAAGGCTGCTTAACAAGGCCATGGATGCAAAAAGTAATAAAACATTATCATTATAAGCAGCAGCGTACCTTTATATTCCTGTTTCTGTGCAGAAGGCAGAACACACGGCAGAGCTAGGGTAAGAGCATGCATGAGCTGTTTGTGTGTGTGTGTGTGTGTGTGTGTGTGTGTGTGTATGTTTGTGTGTGCTCTTGCCTTTGGCATTGCACACCATCATTAATGCAATGTAAATCTTTTCTCAAGGTTTCTCAGAAATAACGCTGCAGCTTTCCAGTTCTCACACTGCTTCACACACACACATAAACACACACACACACACACACATACATACATACATACATACATACATACATAAACACACACACATTGCTCAGAGCATGATAGAAAGAATGAAAGTGTCAGATTACATGCAGTAAATATAGCGGGTAACAGGTGTCCTACATTGTCCTACGTTATATAGTTTTTTTTTTTTTTTCCCAATGTCTTCTGGAACTTTCAGGATTTTAATAACCTCCGTGCTTGTTGGGTTTCCTCCGGGTACTCCAGTTTGCCCCCCACCCCCCTACAGTTCAATTAAACTTGGTGTTCCCATATTGCAGGTTTCAGTAGTGTATGGCCATGTGTTTGAGTCTGTCTTGTTCAGGGTCGCGGGTGACCTGGAGCCTATCCCAGGAGACTTCGGGCACTAGGCGGGGTACACCCTGGACAGGGTGCCAATCCATCGCAGGGCACACACACATACACACACTCACACACCCAATCACACACTACGGGCAATTTTAGGAACGCCAATTAGCCTAACCTGCATATCTTTGGACTGTGGGAGGAAACCGGAGTACCCGGAGGAAACCCACCAAGCACGGGGAGAACATGCAAACTCCATGCACACAGAGACGGGAATCGAGCCTGGCCAGGGAATCGAACCCAGACCCTGGAGGTGCAAGGCGACAGTGCTAACCACTACACCACCGTGGAGTACAATGTAATTTGCCAAATCACCATAACTTTGTAAGAACTCGGACTCTAAAAGCTTTATATAAATCTCAGCTGAATGCATTTTTGCCTGGAACAAGGGTTGTGAAATTAGGTTCTGATTACTTACCTAATAATCGTGTTCAGCGTGACAAACTTCACAAACTCTGTATGCAGAGCAGGAACATGTATAACCATCAAGACCTCTGGTAATGTACTTATATCCACCCTGATTTAGATTTAAGAAAAACTCAAACTATCACTTTAAGGTTCTACATTTCATTTGTTTTCAAAATGTAATTCTACACTAAAACGCCGCATTAGAAGTACGTCTTAGTGGAAAACCTTTTAATTTCCTTAAAAAAAAGTGTTATTTATATTTTCGTTATTTGTGGATGTAAAATGGAATTATTTGATGGAAAATGCTTATACTGTAATGTAGTCAATTTAAGTGATAAAAAATGCTTAAAGAATGTACATTAGGAAACATCCTTTTCATTATAAAAGATCATTATAAGAACATTCAAGAACATGCTGCTTTATGACGATAGACGATAGACGATAGTTAAAAGCATTATAACAAAAAAAAAAAAATCAATAACTTATGAACATTGAATTAGGTTGAAACTCGGTGGGGCAGGTAACATTGTTCCCCAATTGATCCTGATCTTAAGTTTCATATGTTATGGGTTTAATGTGGGTATGTTTCCAGTTTGCTCTCGCTTAAGTATGCAAAGTTTCCTTTTATATATCTTTATATGTGCCTACGTGTGCACTGGCATCTCATCCAGGGCTTTCCCGCCTTTCCGGGATAGAGTCCAGATCCACAAGACCAGAATAAACCTGTTACTGAAAATGAATTGATGAATGATAATATACAGTAGAGATAAGTTCATACCTTATATAGGATGTTGTTTGTTGTCTAACCTAAAGCTCAATCATACCGTTTATTTTTAACCGTACCACCTTTACTAAAACGAGTAAAGGTGGTACGGTTAAAAATAAAAAGAATAGATAAATAACCCGTAATAATTGGATTTCACAAGGCCAAGGCTCGGAAAAACCTTTGAGAAACGTAAATGTAGAGCTCAACAGTGGTTCGTTTTCCTACCTTGCACTTATAGAGCGCTGTGTTGTCGTTTTTTGCAGATTTTCCACATGACCTATGACCTGGCGAGTGCCATGATGCGCATCTTCAACCTGATCGCCATGATGCTGCTGCTGTGCCACTGGGACGGCTGTCTTCAGTTCCTCGTGCCCATGCTGCAGGACTTCCCCTCTGACTGCTGGGTCTCTCTTAACAAAATGGTGGTGCGTAAACCATTAACAATCCAAACTCTTCAAACACACTGTCTTCCTTTTTAGTCCGCTCTCTGGTTCTTATCATTTAAATTTTCAATGCCACATGCTGTGAGAGTGTATCAGGAACATCGAGAGACCTCTGGCCAGTATGCATGAACACTATCACAATGATGTGAAATAGGCAAATCAGCTCACTATACCGGAGTGGCATAATTAAATAGAATTTAATTCGATTTATTCTGTTCCCTTGGCATGAATATACAGATTAATGCCTCGTGAAGCAGGAGAGGACAGCTCACCCCGGGTCATTTGCAAAAATTTGATGTCTTGTAGCATTTACATGATTGAATTTTCTCATGCACTGTGACAATCGGTTAAGGAAGCTGATAAGTCGGGTATACTCTAGTTAGCTAAGTGCATTGAGATTGAGCTTCAGGTATATCTGGCCGAGACCATGCACTTTAATAAGAGAAACATAAAACTCTTCCAGTCCGATCGAATCATTAGAAGCAGACGCTATACAGTAGGTCTTCAAACCGAGAAAGAAGAGACACGGAGGCGTGTATGTATTACGGTTTGCTGAGTGCAGAATTCAGAAGAGACGATCTTTTTAACCGTTCTCTTGGATTATCAACCTTTATCATGATGATGAGCAGAAAGATGAAGAAGGGAGAATCGTGTGAGGTGTGATGCACCTCGGTTTTGTGTTCAGGGGTGAAACGAGGCAGGGTGATGACAGTGAGATAAAAGGGTGGATGTCTGTGTGTGTGTGTGTGTGTGTGTGTGTGTGTGTGTGTGTGTGTGGGAGACCTGGGACGTGCCAGAGCAGCTGCTCTTTTTGTTCCTCCTTTTAACGCACATGAAAGACCTGTTTAGTGTGTGTGAGACACTAAACACACAAACACAGACACACACACACCTCTTTAATTTACCTTCATTTAAAAAGTTCCTGTTTCAATAATAATGGGTATTGCTGTTTATTTCCCTCCCTCTCTCTATGATCTGAATTTATGTCCATGTATGCCTTATAAAATTGCTTTCATTCAATTTCATCCCATAATGTTGTACTGTAGCTGCTTTTACAATTCTCTCCTAATTGAAAAATGTGTTATTAAGGTTTTCGTTGGGAAAAAAAAAAGCAAAGGTTTAAAGATAAGACTCACCAATGTAACACTTGTTTGTACTCTGAAACTCGTCCTAAATTTGCAGACAATGCTCGTTATTCTCTACATACATCAATATGCATTAGGGGTACACTGTCTGTACACCGTCTCTAGGGTACGTCATTTGAACAGCAACATTTTGCTGATATGCTTTGGTGATGTAAGGCCAAGAGTCAGACATACAGTATTGCACAAGGAAAGTTATGTGTATTCAGGCTCAGGTTACGCACATGCATAAGCTGATATTATGGCTGGACCTTTTAGATAATGCTAATCACCTGTGTGAAATTGTATGCTCCGTTTTTCTTGAGCAGAAACAATGTCTAGACTACCACCTACAAACTCAAGCACTTGCTTTTTTAAGCCTGAAAATATCAACTACTGTATATGCCGATTTTCCACATTGTTCCACATTTTAAAATGGACACGAATCCTTTTTCCCCTGATCATTCTACACACAATACTCCACAATGACAGTAAAAACAGGTGTTATAAATAAATTAAGACTGAAATATCTCATTTACATAAGAATTCAGACCCTTTGTTGTGACATTTGCAATTGAGCTTTGGTGCATCTGACTCTATCAGTGGTCCTTGAGATGCTTCTATAACTTCTACTACTGGAGTCCAACCGAATTCATTGGACATAATTAGAAAAGAGGGGTTGAGAGAATTATCTATAGATCTGCAAGACAAGATTTTCTCAAGACCCAGATGTGGGGGAGGAAAAATGTCTGCAGCATAGAACGTGCCCAAGAGCATGGTAGCCATCCATCATTCTCAAATGGAAAAGATTTGGAACAAACAACAGTCTTCCCAGATCTGGCTGCTCAGCCAAACTGAGTAATTGGTAATCAGAAAGGAAACCAAGAACCCAGGAGTCACTATAAATGAGTTCCCTTGTGGAAATGGGAGAAACAACCATCGCTGCAGCTCTCCACCAATCAGGTCTCTGTGGTAGAGTGGTTTGACAGAAACCATTCCTCACTAAATGGCACATGATACACTGCTGGGAGTTGCGCCCCTGAAGGACTCTCAGACCATGAGTAATGATTACTCAAAGATTGTATTATTTGTAATCAGGAAATCAGGCACAGCACATCAACTTATTATATTAAACCATCCCTACAGTCAAACATGGTGGTGGCAGCATCATGCTGTGGGGATGTTATTCTGCAACTGGGACTGGGAGGCTAAAGTCAAGCTCGTAGTTAAACATTATTCCTTTGACTTAGTATTTAAGTAGATTTACCTGCACAGCACCGTGGACCCCAGATTATTTGCTATGAATTGTCAAGGCATTTTTGAGTGTTTTCCATGCATGTCCGTTCAGCTAACCAGTATAGGTCAAAACACGAGTAGTGCAAAATTGCAAGCTATCTATCTCATTATAGCACACACTTAGTAAGCATTCAATGGATGAACCTTGAATGACTTCATTCTCCCTATTTAAATGCACTAAATTGTTGTTGGAACAATTATTGCAGCCACCCAGGCTACTTAAGCCTGATTTATGTTTCTGTGTCAAGTCTACGCCATAGGTCAGCAGTGGTGTCAAAAGTATTCACATTCATTACTTGAGTAGAAGTATAGATACGAGGGTTTAAAAAGACTTCTTTAGAAGTTGAAGTATCAACTCAAGCTTTTTACTCAAGTAAAAGTGTAAAAGTACTCGTTTCAAAACTACTTAAAGTATAAAAGTAAAAGTAACGTGAGGGGGAAAAAAGCATTAAGGATAAAAGCTTAGGCTGTGCCACGGACCTATACTACTGTACACTAACACCTCATTAAAAAAAAAAAGTGTTGTTTTTTTGTTGTATTTTTTAACGGCCATAGTGATTTGGGATACTGTATATGGCAATTGAAAAAGAATGCATTTTAGTACAATGCAAATACATTAAAGAACCATATACTGTATGTGTACTACTGAGCATTAACATGTTTCATGGAGAAGAAGATATGATAACTAGTTGCCTATAAGTATTTTAATGGTGCAAAAATGGTCCAACTTCAGAGGCATGTCATCAGTAACCTTTATTGGAATGTAAATGTACATCCAAGCTTAGCTGCAGGAATCTGTGAGGGCAACATACAAGAAAATTAGTGTGGCCAGGGCAGGCTTAGTAACAATTACCCTTGTATGGTTGTTTACAATAAACATTAGTGCTGTCAGAATGAATGATTCATTCAATATATATATATATATATACACACATCATTCCTGTTACCTTCCTCGCTGGTGCTTGGTTGTGACATTTTGCTCGAATCTTGAGTCTCTATCACGGACATCTTCGTCTATTTATCCAAAGCTTATCAACCGGAAATTCAAACGTCCTTGCTGGAGTGTGTGACGTGACGTCATGTGCAGGTGCGATGGATCGCGTACTAACCAATAGGGTTTCAGAATGGTATGTTTATACTTCTCATCCAACCACAATCAAATTCGCTCCATCCGGATGTTTTTTTTTTTGTTTGTTTGTTTTTTGAATGACAAGCTGAAATAAAATACTTATTGCGTGAAAATGTAAGGAGTAGAAGTAAAAAGTCGGCTGAAAAATAATTACTCCAGTAAAGTATAGATACCCAAAATTTCTACTTAAGTAAGGTAACGAAGTATTTGTACTTCGTTACTTGACACCTCTGTAGGTCAGGAGTACTCAAATATAAATTTGAAAGGTCCACCTACCAAATTTCCATTCAGTCCGAGGTCCGGAAAAGTGACGATCAAATTCCAAACAGAGAACTACAGAAAAAGGCAATTCCAAAACTTTCAAACTATACACAAAAGAATGACATAGTAGGCCTTTTAGTGTTAAAGGTGGCACCTTCTTTGTGCCACCAGTTGTTTGAACTTGTGCATAAAAGGTGTGAGGACCAGGCGGAGGCACTGATGTAAATGTTCATTGGTCAGGGAGCTGCGGTATGTGTTTTTCACCCTGTTCATAGTTGGCAGATTCACAGCAGTACGTTGAGGGAAACATTGTGGGAATTTGAAGGGCCATTTTCTGAAGGACAGGACCTGCTACAGTAACCATCTTTGTCCAGGAGGTGACAAGGTGACCACTTTTGATGATTGCTACCGTCTTGTTGCAGATTAAACACATTGGTTTTCTGCTTCCCACGGAGAGCACAAATGCATATTTTTCTGTCGACTCACTCATACATTTGCTGTTTAAAAAAATAAAAGTTTCTTTTCTTATCAATGGCCAGCTTTGAGCACGCCATCATCAGTTTCAGTCAGCAAAAAAGTCACTTATCGAAATTTGCACTGTTCGCGAATGATAACATTGTCTGTTCACCGGTCTGACGCAGAGCATGTGACCAATACAAAAAACTTTGGCTGCCGTGAGTGAGTGAGCGAGTAGTGGTAAGGGAGGGAGGGGGTTAGTAGTGGTAACGTTGCTAGAACTATGCTGTTACAGCTGCTGTGATTGGACAACAGCCAAACCGAATAGAAGCCTCAAAGAGTATTCGGCCCCCTTGAACTTTTCCACATTTTGTCACATTACAGCCACAAACATGAATCAATTTTATTGGAATTCCACGTGAAAGACCAATACAAAGTGGTGTACACGTGAGAAGTGGAACGAAAATCATACATGATTCCAAACATTTTTTTACAAATAAATAACTGCAAAGTGGAGTGTGCGTAATTATTCAGCCCCCTTTGGTCTTAGTGCAGTCAGTTGCCCATAGACATTGCCTGATGAGTGCTAATGACTAAATAGAGTGCACCTGTGTGTAATCTAATGTCAGTACAAATACAGCTGCTCTGTGACGGCCTCAGAGGTTGTCTAAGAGAATATTGGGAGCAACAACACCATGAAGTCCAAAGAACACACCAGACAGGTCAGGGATAAAATTACTGAGAAATTTAAAGCAGGCTTAGGCTACAAAAAGATTTCCAAAGCCTTGAACATCCCACGGAGCACTGTTCAAGCGATCATTCAGAAATGGAAGGTGTATGGCACAACTGTAAACCTATCAAGACAAGGCCGTCCACCTAAACTCACAGGCCGAACAAGGAGAGCGCTGATCAGAAATGCAGCCAAGAGGCCCATGGTGACTCTGGACGAGCTGCAGAGATCTACAGCTCAGGTGGGGGAATCTATCCATAGGACTATTAGTCATGCACTGCACAAAGTTGGCCTTTATGGAAGAGTGGCAAGAAGAAAGCCATTGTTAACAGAAAACCATAAGAAGTCATGTGGAAGAAGGTGCTCTGGTCAGATGAGACCAAAATGCAAAACGCTATGTGTGGCGGAAAACTAACACTGCACATCACTCTGAACACACCATCCCCACTGTCAAATATGGTGGTGGCGGCATCATGCTCTGGGGGTGCTTCTCTTCAGCAGGGACAGGGAAGCTGGTCAGGGTTGATGGGAAGATTGGTGGAGACAAATACAGGGCAATCTTGGAAGAAAACCTCTTGGAGTCTGCAAAAGACTTGAGACTGGGTCGGAGGGTCACCTTCCAGCAGGACAACGACCCTAAACATAAAGCCAGGGCAACAATGGAATGGTTTAAAACAAAACATTCAATTCAATTCAATTTTATTTATATAGCGCTTTTAACAATGGTCATTGTCTCAAAGCAGCTTCACAAAAATGAAAGAAAATTGACAAAAAATGAAAATGTTTTTTAGAAAAGAAAATAATTGGAAGTGTGTTTGTGTGAGAAAAATGTGTCTAGATAATGAATGATGAATGAACTGAATGAAATGAGAGAGATGAATTAATGATGAATGAAATGTCTCTGATGAGCAACCCAAGGGTGACGGGGATGGTGGCAAGGAAAAACTCCCTGAGATGGCAATAGGAAGAAACCTTGAGAGGAACCAGACTCAACAGGGAACCCATCCTCATTTGGGTGATAACAGATAGAAATTACAGTATATATAATCATGTGTGTTGTGCAGTTGAAAGTTCAATATGACAAGACCAATTCCATGTGTTAGAATGGCCCAGTCAAAGTCCAGATCTAAATCCAATCGAGAATCTGTGGCAAGATCTGAAAACTGCTGTTCACAAACGCTGTCCATCTAATCTGACTGAGCTGGAGCTGTTTTGCAAAGAAGAATGGGCAAGATTTCAGTCTCTAGATGTGCAAAGCTGGTAGAGACATACCCTAAAAGACTGGCAGCTGTAATTGCAGCAAAAGGTGGTTCTACAAAGTATTGACTCAGGGGGCTGAATAATTGCGCACACCCCACTTTTCAGTTTTCATTTATTTGTAAAAAATGTTTGGAATCATGTATGATTTTCATTCCACTTCTCACGTGTACACCACTTTGTATTGGTCTTTCATGTGGAATTCCAATAAAATTGATTCATGTTTGTGGCTGTAATGTGACAAAATGTGGAAAAGTTCAAGGGGGCCGAATACTTTTGCAAACCACTGTACATTGTGCGGAATCACAGTTGCACACTTCATTGAGAACTCATTTGGATTATGATTAAATTAGCATGTTTGTTGTTGGTGTCGGTCCAGATTTAACCGTATTTAGGTCTGGATGCGGACCGGAGTCCGCCTATTGAGTACCCTGGCCTTAGGTCTTGTGTAGCCACGTACACGACACTACTGGTGTTTCCAGTTTTAAGTAAATGTAACTATGAGTTTTTGATTTTGTTGCACTAGTTTTTTTTAGTTGCTGCAAATCAAATAAATTGTTGTTGGTCTTTCGGCTGCTCCCAGCAATGGGTCGCTACAGCAGACAATCCAGTTCGCACACAAGCTTGGCACAGGTTTTACGCCAGATGCCCTTCCTGACACAACCCTCACATTTTATCTGGGCTTGGGACAAGCACTTCATCCAGTTGTTGGGAATCAAACCCGGGCCTTTCGCATGGCAGGCGAAACACCTACAGTACCATTGATCCACCAGTGCCTATTGCCCTGATGACGTCAGACACAAAATCGCTAGTCTTTAAGACGACAGTTACTGTTACGTAAGTACTTACAGATACTTAAAATATCAAATTTGTTCAGCAAACTTAAAAAATGTAATTTCTACAAACTCATAAATCCCAAAAAGTTCTAAATACTCATAAAAGTCTATTAATGTGAACTAATTGTAATTATTTACGTAAGTTAACGGTACTTAATATGTTTCATTACTTTGAGCATTAGGGTTTACAGTGTATGGATTTGAAGTTTGGATCATTTTAGTGACTCGGTTCTTCGAATCTCATTCATCAAAATGAACGAATCGTTTCTTGAATCATTTTGTTCTTTTGATCAGAAATAAACTAAAAAGTTAGGTTCACTAAACAGATCCCCAACACGTCTACATACACAACTTTTGGCTATAGTTCCAGTAATAAAATATTACAATGCAGCTAAGGACATATTATAATAAACAGAATGAGCAGCTCACCTCTCATAACTTCTGGTTCGTTCTTTTGTCACGCGACTCTCCTAGACGCTATGCTGTGGATTCACATGAAACGGAATTGAGCGGTTCTTCTCATGAGTCTTCTGGTCTGAGTCGTTTGTTCTTTTGAATCTATTCTGCATAGAGGTTATGGGAGAAACATGACACAAGATAGAACGACTCGGACTAGAAGACTCGAGAGGTATATAACCTACGGAGGTTTCTCGAATGCTTTGCGCATGCATGTCCGGTAGAAAATGAACGAATCACTCTCTGAGACTATTCACGTTAAAGACTCATTTAAAAAGAGTGAATGGTTCATAAACAGCCCATTACTAATTGGTCCACATTGAATAGTACTGTTTTTTCCCTACGGATTCATGACTTTCTCTATGCTTCCATTTTGTCAAAATGTGACAAACAGGGACCAAAATGAGACACTAATTAAAGAAGATGTTCGATATCCATTAGCTCCAACTCCATAGAGATCCACTCACTTTTATTCGTCATTGTTTGCAGTACACTTAAAAACTCACCATAGCACATTGGCATAGAAAACACAGATTAGCGGTTTGGCGGTGTAATTCCAGAGTGACAGAAACACAGCGTACAAGTATAAATGCTCATAACACCACTTGCATAACCATAAGCCATCTATGAATAAGTTCTGAACTTCTGGTTTCAAGGTTTCTTTTCAAGGTTTCGTTTTAAGGCATATGAATAAAAATTTTTTGAACATCAGCAACTTTTTGCAGCTTTGATGTCTCCCAAAAAGCTACAGGCGATACCGAGCTCTGAAGAACATCCTGACAGTATCATTATCATTTTTTTAATGATGTCATGACTGTAGTACAGAAGCTTGGGATCAAAATTGATACAACTGTACATGACGTCCATTTGTGATTTAGTCTAACAAAAACCTTCTAACGTAAATTCCTAAGCATCAAATACAAAGAATAAAGAATGAACTGAAGGCATGTAGGGTTTATTCGATCAAAGTCAATACCATTCTAACTACACATGCAAATAGAAACTCCTTCACACCCTCAGATGAGTCCTCATTGTGGTTTTACAAAACTGGTTACAGTCAAGACTATTAGCTGGATTAACCATAATATGCTTTTCTCATCAGTTCATTTAAATTTCCCCTGTCTCGCTCTTCCTCATTGAAATTCCCGTAAGTTCTTTGTAATATCAGGTCCATGGAGCAGTCACACATAATGCCATGAAATGAATCCTCGGGAGATCAGACAGCAAGGGTTTCGGGAGGGGGGGGGGATCCCACATCCCACATCAGAGGGAAAGTTCAGAGAGACGGTAAAAGACAGGTCAGAGAGAGAAAAGGGTACTCGGAGCAAACAGTTTTTGAAGAGGCTCTATCAGGTTCCTTTAGAGTTCTTCAGATGCTGAGCGGTTGATAATTTGTTACATTGTTGTATACACACACACAGGCAGGACATCTGTCTTTGTTTCTGTACCGCATTAGGATGCCGGGACCTGTTAGACGTCCTCGCAGCTTCTAACAGTGGGAAGCCAATCTGTCACACACACACAAACACACACACAAACACACACACACATACACACACATGCAGGATTCAATTACAAATTCTATGTGGAATTGGGCCCTTTTGAACAGATTTGTTACCTTTTTTTTTTTTTTTTGCCAAAAACAATATCAAAGACTCAAGCACAACAGAAAATGGTTCACCTTAACATTCAAAGTCCAGATGATGTCATACCCATCTGTAGCCTGGAGCTAAGAATGAACGGCTGGGTCTGGGTAGGAGGGATGGCATTCCCCTCTCCCCTGTCGCGCACAGTGACTCAGGTTTGTGGAAGAGAACAGATGCCTCTTTCTTCTGAGTGTGTTGTTCAGGCCTGTGCTTGAGAAACAGCTGCAAACATTGCAGGTGTCTCAGAGGAAGAATGTCTTTACCTTAGTCACACCCTCAGTCAAGCCCCATTCTGAATCATAACTTGACTGGATCTGGATCTGTACTGTCCATCCTGGGAATATATTCAACTTGACATTAGTAACACCATAATGATGTTGATTATTTCCCAATAACAGCATTTTTTCCCTTCATGTACCCAGTATGGAGCTTGTTGTTTATGTTGTTGTTCTTTATGCTGCTGCCATTAAGTGGTTGCCACCACAGAACATCCGTTCAGCACATTATAACTTTCCACAGGTTTTACACAAGGGATAACCTCCAAGAGCTGGCTCCAAATGTGAGTCAATCCCCATAGACCCTTATGTTAAAATGCCCAACAACCAACATAAAGAAATGTTTATAAAAGAATTAAATGCTCTCCAAGACTAAATTTCCCATTCATGACAACTGTGTGAGGGTAAAATTGTATGTAATTCATTAGTTAAAATTGCATAAGCCATAAAATTATGGAGAATTAGGGGTGTGGCCAGTTTGAGTGACAGCTGCATTGCAGGAAAGCTGTCTGCTATGTGTAACTAACCAGCTAACTGAAATTACAACAAGAAATATAGTACTTGATGTTGGATGACGTGTAGGGTATGAATGGGTAGGGTAGTCAAATGCAAAGTAAAGTTAGCATTAGTAAACTGTACCAGTTTAGCTTGCGGTAACAATTCATTCTTCAACCAACAGCCAACCTCCGTTCATTCCTTGCATTTGTCCATTGATGGATTAGAGTCAGTTCTTGCCAAGATTGCGAACATGTACAGTATACTGTAGGTGACATCATGGATGGTTTGTCCAGTTCTTATACCGTCTATGGTTTTACACAAACCTCCAATTTTTATCCAGGCTTAGAACTAGCACTAAGGATGCCTTTAACCTAGTGGCTCATTTGAACATTGAACCCAGGTCTTCTACATCGTAGGTGAGGGCTTTGAACCACAGACTCTCCAACCAACACCCCAGAGCCTCAACCTCTTAAAGCCACCACTGCCTCCTTCATCACATGCTGTTTTGGAAAATAAATCAACAATGGGGTTGGAGCCTATGACAGGAGGCTTTGGGCATGAGGCAGGGTACACCCTGGACTGGGTGCCAATCCATCACAGGGGACACACTCCAGGCAATTTTGAGAACGCCAATTAGCCTAACCTACATATCTTTGGATTGTGGGAGGAAACCGGAGTACCCAGAGGAAACCCACCAAGCACGGGGAGAACATTCAAACTCGAGGAATCGAGTCTGGCCGGGAATCGAACTCGGACCTTGGAGGTACAAAGCGACAGTTCAATTCAATTCAATTTTATTTGTATAGCGCTTTTAACAATTGACATTGTCTCATTGTGCTTTACACAATCAGACAGTGCTAACCACTACACCACTGTGCCGCCATTCTACTACTATTTCTACTACTACTAATAATAAATTATAATCTTTGACTTCCATCTGAAATGATTTCCAAACAACACACTTTCCTATTCAGTGTTAATAAATGTACAGATGTCTATTGAGGTGCTGCTGCTACTGTATACCTGAATAATCAGGATCCCTTGTGTACCAGCAGCCATCTCAAAGTGTTGCATACGGAACATCTGTTAGAAATCCGAGCCAGGGACGATATGTACTGTATGGTGCTGCTTCGCAGTAAATAATTGAAATGCAAAGTAGCTGAGGCTTCACGCAAGCACTCATTTTGTGTATATTTTCAGATTAATTTCGGATTATTCAGTTAACAACCAGTAGCAGCAATCTGTGTGTTACATAAACCCATGAGAGGTCAAGTCGAAAAATTGTATCATATTCCACCCTTTATTTTGGAGCATTTTACCAATTGCACACTACAGTAAGTGTGCCTGCTGTGCCGGTCTGCAGTATTTAATGGGATGTGTTTGAAATCTCGAACAATATGTCGGAGTTTGCCCCGGACCTTGTAAAACGCATTGTGCTGTAGAGACACTGTGTTTAAACGACAGCTGTCTCACAGCTGCAATCGTGTTCTTTAGCTTCAGCCTTTATCCATTTAAGGATATAGCAGTTACGGCGATGCACTGTAAATCATTAGTTAATTAAGATAAACACTGTGGTCTCTATCGAAAATGTTAGTTACTGCTTTCAGTCTTACGTAGAGACGGCAGCCCTGGATGGTTCAAAAGGATAAAAAATAATGCATTGGTTATTGAAATGGTATTAACACTCAAAGACTGACTCTGACACTGGAGTGACCTTCCAATACTGCTTTAGCATATTAACGATTGAATATTTTCAGTCGTACAGTACATATAAGGCTTTATGTAAATTGTTCATGAAGAAGCAATTATGTGTAGGGATCTGCACATTGATATTCTTGAAAATATCTCACCATGTCGGAGCTGTTGCTATAAAATGTTAATTAACCATCTTCTGACCAATCAGAATTCAAGAATGAAGCAGTGCTACGGTATACACCGATCGTAAGGCGACATAGAAAAGTCAATGCAACACATATTGATAACAAATGCTGGCCATGAGAGAAAGGCACCAGAACACCAAGTGAACCACAGGATGACAAAGACTGTCTCTAAACTCCCCAGATTCCAATCCGATTGAGCATCTATGGAATGTGCTGGACAAACAAGTCCACTCTATGGAGGCCTCATCACCCAACACACCCCCAGAGGTCATGCCCTGAGTGGAGTCATGCCCTAAGGGGCCATACTGTAGCTGACACAAGGAGAACATGCAGCTAAAGTCTACATGAAGTACATTTTTCACTAAGTTTTCTCCTTCATTACAGTCACCTGACAATGTTTCCCAATTGTTCCCAATTATATTGTATACGGCAACTGGCCATCACATGCTTCCTTTAAGTGCTTTCTTTATTTCAAAGTGCTTCAAGATGAATCAATCCTCTTCTGCATAATGTGATTGACAATGGAGAGACAGTATGTCATCCCTCCCATTCTGACAGCGCAGACAGCTTTGCTCTCCTGGGTCCTTTGCACAGATGTCGGCAGCATCATTCAGAGCTCATGATGTCTTGACGATAGGACGAATATTGTTCCGTTGCACCACATGGGATTTTCAGACATTTTAACGTTTTCAACATTTCGACATATTCCATATTCATAGTCACTACAGATCTGTAAACATGCCACATCATGACTGAACAGATTCATTGATTAATCAGTGATGAAGCTCCACAACAATCCAAGCACATTTTGTACTCATGAGTTTATCCATCCGTTTCCCATGACATAATCGTGCCCTGCTATCAGGATCTCAGAGGAAATGAGAAGAGCTAATAATAATAATAATAGTAACCTACAGTAGCACTGTGCACTATTCTATTAGAAACCCCAAAAGGAACTGTTACACAGTGCTGACACTGGAGACTCCTTCTATAAATGCTACATTTACTGTTTCTTGTTACATAAAGAAACAGTCATTATTAGGATTTGTTTATCGTAAAGTCGTACAAGTCTTGTGTTAATTAAGTGTTACTACTGTATAAAATGATTAAACTAACTGTAAGTTGTTAGAATATTATGTGCAGTTATACATTATGCCGTCAGAGCCGCTGTTATAGGAGATTAATCTACACCAATGGAACCAGAATTAATTCTAATATAATTAGATTGGTATAGAGATGAGAAATACATTGATTAATCTATAGACATTAAATTTTATGGGAAAAAAATTAATGTGTCTGTAAAATGTCTATTAATGTGACATTTTCTTAAAAAAAAAAAAAAAAGAATTGCCCATAACTGACATTTTTGTGTAAACAAATAAATAAATATAAACAAATAAAGTTAATGAAAAATGTATAGACTTTTTGTAAAAAGACATTTGTCAAAGACATGACATTTATTATACTGTAGACTCTTTGTTTATAGATATGATATTTTTGTGACATTTTGGTAAAATTGTTGTCTGCAAATGAAATTTTTTTTACAATTATGCCATTTTTGTAGTGTCGGACACTATCGACTGCTATTTTTGTAAAAAAAAATACTGTCTATAGCCATCAGATCTCTGTAGAAATGGTCTATAGACGTGGCGTTTTTGTAAAAATAGTTGTCTATAGTCGTAGAACCTCATGGAACCTTTGTAGCTACTTTGTCTTCAGACATGAAATTTCTTTTTTTTAATTATTGTGTAAAATCATGACATTTTTGTAGAGTCTTTGTCTATGGATATGAACTTTTTGTAAAAATATAATTGTCTAGTCATGACAATTTTCTATACAAACTTTGCTTACATGATATTTTGTGAAAATACTTGTCTATGCAGTAGTTATAGCCTTTATTGTAGAATCTTTGTTTCTAGACATTATAGTACAAGACGATTTTAGTAAAATATTTTTTGTAACATTTTTGTAAAAAAAAAAAAAAAAAAATTATTTATATAAACATAAGAAAAAAAAAAAAAAAAAAAAAATAAATATATATATATATATATATATATATATATATATATATATATATATATATATATATATATATATATATATATATATATATATATATTTTTTTTTTTTTTTTTTTTTTTTTTTTTACAAAAATGTAAAAATAAATATTTTACTAAAATGTTAATTTTTGGCCTTTGTTGAAGAAATGTAGTTTCTAGACATTGCATTTTTAAGAAAATAGTGAAAATCTGTGAAACAGACATTTAAAAATAAACTAAAAACATTTTAAATTTTCCTATAAAAACAGATCCTGGACTGTTACCAGATGTCTTTCAGGTTTTTTTTTGTTGCATCTTGCAGGCATTCTTTACTTAAAAAAAAAAAAAAAAGTAATGTGACATTGATTTTAATATCCAGCCTCACCTGCTTCACACTTTGCTCCTGTTGAGATGCTCGGGTGAATAATTACATGTTTGATTACAACTAGTGCTGTCACGCTGTACACACTTACTGTACACACACAAAGGTAAATGAACAGTATTAAAATAACACACAGGTAGAACAGGAATGTGAGGACATGTTGAGTCGTGTTTGTGTTTGAGATGAGCTGAAATGAAGCTGTTTTCGGAGAGGTTTGTCTTGCTGTCTATTCTGGGATTAAATCCATACATTATGGCTCATCGGAGGCTTTAAAGTGAATCTTGGTGACATGAGCCAAGAGCAGACAGAGCACTGGGTCTCCAGATAAGTGGAGGTGAACAGAGGATGCATAGGGGAGGACTGCTGTGCTCTGTGTGTGTGTAGGTGTAGGTGTGTGTAGGTGTGTGTGTGTGTGTGTGTGTGTGTGTGTGTGTGGTGAAGCTAGACGATGTTTGTGGAGCTTATCGGCTCCTGGGCACACACGCCTGCTTGGCCTTCCTATGCCCATGCGTGAACAGGAAGCAGTCTGGTTTACTTTATGTGTGTGTGTGTGTGTGTGTGTGTGTGTTTGAATATGTGTAGCTATACACTCTCTGAAATTTCTATTTTCAGGCCTAAGTGCTCACTTTGCATCTATTATTCAAACTCATTCAATCCACTGCTTTCATACCTGTGCTCCTCTCAGGCCCGTTCTCCTTCATCACTCACTCTCTTTCTCGTCATCCTCCTCTCGAACTCTTCAAGCTCTTTAATCCTCATCCAGTTCACTTCCACTCACCCTAATGACGTTAGGTGCTCTTTTTTCCTTCACGTCAGTTCCCATTTCACGAGTGCTCTCTGAAGCTTCCTGGTAAATTTCACTTAAAGCCCTGAAACTTTTTCAAGACTTGCTGAATGCACACAAAACTCACGCTAATGTCATCAACGCTCATTTAGGCAGCACGGTAATTAATCATGATTTGGCAATTAAATCGCGGCAGGGTTGCCATAGAATAGTTTCAAAAAGGGCAAATTAAATACTTAAAATAGTGCATTGGAGCTTTTCCAACACAGTACTTTTCCTTGTAGCTGCAGCGATACCTTAATGTGTTCTAAATCTTACGTATGGTTTCTGTAAATCCTTATACATTAAAAAAATCATTGAAGGCACCCTGTTGGACCACTCTGACCATCATACTGACCATCGTGAATAAGCCTTTCCTTAGCTGTTACTATGAAGTTATTAGTTTTATGCTATAGCACTGCCATTTGCCTTTTGCAGAACTGAGTGGCTCAAACCTTCTCCAGCATTCCGGGAAAACTCGACTATTATGTCTGATACCAACGAGAGAAGCAAAAATTCAGATATGTAGATAATGGTAACTTAATCGCTAATGTGATATGTATTTATTTATTTTTATTCAATTAAGCTTTTAATCTCTATAGTCATCATTCTTGAGTTTTTTTGTATAGTAATATAAAGGTCCCACCATAACAGCGATGTACTGCGATGCACCTTTCCATCATGCACATCCAGCATTAACCTTTTCATCAATTTGATTTACACTAGTTCTTCTCTTGGATTGGACTAAACGGGCCCGCCTTCTCTCCCAAAGTGCATCAGTGAGTCTTGTCCACCCATGACCCTGTCACTAGTTCACTGGTTTTCATTCCTTGGATTACTTTTGTTATTTCCAGATCAGGAACATCCCCCAAGAACTGCAGTTTTGGAGTTGCTCTGACCTGGTCCTCTAGCCATTACAATCTGGCCCTTGTCAAAGTCACTCAAATCCCAATGCATGCCCATTTGTTTCTGCTTCCAACACATCAACGTCAGGAAAAAAAGTTTCCTTCCTGCCCAATATATCCCAATCTATACTTACTGAAAATGTAGCTACTGTGAGAAATTGTAATGGCTAGACAACTGGGTCAGAGCAACTCCAAAACTGCAGTTCTTGGGGGATGTTCCTCAGCTGTAGTGGTCAGGACATAACAAAAGTTATCCAAGGAAGGAAAACTGAACTGGACTGGCGACAGGGTCATGGGTGGCCAAGGCTTAATGATGCACATGGGCAGCGCAAAGGCTGGCACGTGCAATCCAATGCAATAGAAGCGCAAATTCATGAAAAGGTTCATGTTGGTTGTGATAGAAAGGTGTTAGAACAGTGCCTTGTTTTGGTGGACCTACTCAATATTAGGCAGGTGGTCATAATACTATGGCTGATTAGTGTACAGTTTTTTTTAACAAACAATGGTGTAACAAGGCAGCTGTAAATGGGCAGGGGTAGCTCAGTGGTGAAGGCATTCGACTATGGTCCGGAAGGTCCCAGGTTCAAACCCCTGCACCACCATGTTGCCCCGTTGGACCTTTGATCAAGGCCCTTGATCTGCTCAGATGTATGATAAGATATAAATTTAACTCGCTCTGGATTAGGGGGTCTGCCAAATAGTGTAAAAAAAAAATCTAGATGTAGTTGTAAGCTCTAATAGGCAGGCAAATAAGTAGCATGGAAATAAGCAAAAGAAAACAAGTGATCATTTTTCATGCTTTTGAAAATAGAGGCGACCTGATCTGCTTCTGCTTAGAGCAAAAGCTGCACCTTTAGAAATGCATGCAGTAGGGTAATTGGAGTTTAGTGGTGTTTCATCTGTAAAGTGCAAAAAATAAATAAATAAAAAAGGCGAATCAATCTTTCCTGACTTTGCTCGCTCGCTCACTTATTCTTTGAGTAAATGCGATTTTTGTGTGTACGATGAAATATAACCCTGTCGGCGCCTCATACGGTACTAATTGTGTTGTGGTCACAGTATGAGTACTGTATACTGTATAATGTCTTAGGAAGAGCACGGCACATGAAGCGTCTTCATGATTGCAGCAGCAGTTCGTTGATCCAAATCTACAAGATCCAGGAAGGATTATCGACTTACGCAATGAGAGAGCTGTCTTTTCTTTTCTTTTTTTTATTTGTATGGGGAGGGGTTTATAAATACAATACATACAATATTTATACATGCAGGACCACGGACAGGAGATGAAAATGAGTCAGAAGTGCAGAAGCTCCAAGGTGAAGTGAAGCGTCAGGATGAATCAGGTGGGCCTGGAGGGTGAGAGGAGACACAGCGGTAGGGATGTGTCAGGATCTGGTACTGATAAGAAAACCAGGTGGCAGGAAAGAGAGAGCGAGAGAGAGAGAGAGAGAGAGAGATTCCTAGTGCCATTAGGCCTCTATTATGAGTAAACAGGAAAAGAATGAAACGATTGTCCTTTGTCATTCATCCATACAATACACATACTGTATAGAGACTGGTTTAATTTTCATTCATTCATTCATGCATTCATTCTTCTATCCTGCTTATCCTGTGTACAGAATCAGAGGGGCCGTGATCCTATTCCGGGAGACTTAGGGCACTGGGTGGGGTACACCTTGGATGCAGTGCCAATCCATCACAGGGTTTTATTGTTGGTTAAATTTTTGGAATTTTTTTATGAATTGTTTGCAGTTTAACACAACATAGCTACAGAAGTAACTGAAGAAACGCTTTGTTTTTCTTTTCTAAATGTTTCTTCGCTCCTGTATTTTTTGCAGTTCAGCGCTTGTCAGATCGGTTTTCATTCATTCATTCATTCATCTTCTATACCGCTTAATCCTGTGTTCAGGGTCGCGGGGGACCTGGAGCCTATCCCAGGAGACTTCGGGCACTAGGCGGGGTACACCCTGGACAGGGTGCCAATCCATCGCAGGGCACACACACACACTCACACACCCAATCACACACTACGGGTAATTTGGGAACGCCAATTAGCCTAACCTGCATATCTTTGGACTGTGGGAGGAAACCGGAGTACCCGGAGGAAACCCACCAAGCACGGGGAGAACATGCAAACTCCATGCACACAGAGACGGGAATCGAGCCTGGCCGGGGAATCGAACCCAGACCCTGGAGGTGCAAGGCGACAGTGCTAACCACTACACCACCGCGCCGCCTCAGATCGGTTTTATAATTCACAAATATATCATTATTTATGAAATATATCATAATTTACGAATTACGAATTTGCCTTTACAAACCATATGTAAAGGCAATCTCGGAGAGTGATTCGTTCATTTTCTACTGGGCGCGCTTGCGCAAATCATCGCAAAACCTCCGTAGGTTATGTACAGGAAACCGAATTGAGCGATTCTTTCTCAAAGACTCTTCAACTTCCAGTCGTTCGTTCCTTTGTCACGTGACTCCCATAGACGGTATGCAGTGCAATAGATTCAAAAGAACGAACGACTCAGACTGGAAGATATGAGAGGGGAGCTACTCATTCTGTTTATTATAATATGTCCTTAGCTGCATTGTAATATTTTCATTACTGGAACTATAGCCAAAATTTGTGTGTGTAGACGTATTGGGGGTCTTTTTGTTTCTGATCAAAAGAACGAAATGAACTAAATGACTCGAAAAAAGAGATTCAAAGAACCGAGTCACTAAAATGATTCAAACTTCCCATCACTAATGTATGACATACAGTATGTGGGTCAAGAAATACGTTTGTGAATTACCTTACACTTATATGTGGATTGCTAAATGCTTTTGTGAATGCAGGTTTCACAATTGCTGTGCAAAAGTATTTACATTACAGTACAGCGCAACTCTGGTTTACATTTAGACCATCTTGGAATTCCAGCTAATGTAGATTGTTTTAATTGAGGAATTACATGGATGTGAACATAAAGGCTTTACATTGTATGATTTTTCTGTCACAGTCCAAAATCTCACACCCTAAAAAATTAATCGGATGACTTATTCACAGTGGCTTAGTGGTTAGCACGGTCGCCTTGCATCTCCAGTTTCTAGGTTCGATTCCCACGGGTCTGTTTGCATGGAGTTTGTATGTTCTCCCCGTGCTTGGTGGCTTTCCTCCATGTACTCTGGTTTTCTCCAACAGTCCAAAGACATGCAGATTAGGCTAATTGTCATTTCCAATTTGCCCATAGTGCGTGAATGATTGGCACCCTATCCAGGGTGTTCCAGCCTCGTGCCGCTTCACAGTCTCCTGGGATAAGCTCCAGGCCCTGTGACCCTGTATACAGAATAAAGCAGGATAGATGATGAGTGATTGTTTCATCACTTTAGTTTAAGGCAGTGGTTCTCAAACTGTGGGGCGCGCCCCACTAGTGGGGAATACAGACATGACAGGTGGGGCGCAATGACCGGGGGGAAATAACAGGAAAGTACCTATTCTAATTCATGCTTTTCTTTATTGATAATGAAGAGCGTACGCTCAAAACTAAACAATCACACACAAATAAATGGATCATTAATACAAGTAAATTTAAAATAACATCAGTTGTGGGCCGGGAGAAAAAGTGGAACCATAGTGGAACAATAACGGTTTAACTTCGGGCCAACTTCAGCAGCGCTGCTCGAATCACAAACCTGCGCGAGCCACTGGGCAGCGCTGCGCGACAGAAATAAACCGCGCCGACCATCAAAGTACATTTTCTGTGATGCGCACATACAAACCAGGCATGGCAAGGCGGAAACAATAATAAACAGTCCTGACATTTTAAATAGTTTGTAAATAAAAACATAGTGGGTCGCATTCGAGCGGCGCTGCGCGATCCACCGGGCTGCGCAAATAAACCAGATCATCACTGCGCTATTCAGGTAGTCGCGCTGCGCTGTATTTGCGCAGATATTTGGTTCAATCGGGTGCCGCGGTTTCGTCCCACTTTTGATGTGTTTGGCTTCACATACACTTCGACAATGGAAGAAGACGAGCAGTGAGCTTGCTTATATGTGACAAAACCAACAACGAGGAGATTGTAAAGAAAAAAGGTGCCTCGTCTGTGGTGTGGAATTGGTTTGGGTATAAGAAAAGTGATACGAATGAGATGAACGTGATCCACTTTAAAAATGTGGATTGCACAACCCTGGACATTACCATTCTTTTCCTACTCATACAGCTGCTCTTATTGTTCACATATTCTTCATATATTTTCTATATTGTGTATTGTTGTACAGTTATTTTATTTTAACTTTAGTTTTTATATTTTATTTTATTCATTCCTAGTTAAATTTACCCTCTATTTTATTTTTCATATTTATTTCCTATTCATAGTCTTTTATTTTAAGGTTTGAATTAAATATAATTTTTTAATTTGATTTGCAAGGTACGCAAGTTCACTGTTTTAACAAGTGGTGGAAACACGTCAAACCTCTTCTATCATCTGAAATCCAAGCATCCAAACGAATATGGCCAAAGTAAAAAAAAAATGCGGCAAACCTCAGCAATTCACAGTTTATATAAAATTACATTATGTAAAACAGTTTCTTTGTGTTTGAATTTTTATTTATGCATTTTCAGATACAAATTGCTATATTGTGATTGATATATATATATATATATTGTTACCAAGGTAGAAAATAGCTTCTACTGTGATAGAAGATTTTGGTTATATCGCCCACCACTAATGAAGCCTAACTTGCTTCATGGTGGGGATGGTGGGGGCAGAGGAGAGACCTGTGTGTGTTTTGTGTCTTATACCGCTGGCAGCAGACCGCATGAGACCCAACAAATTAGGAAGACACTTAGAGACAACACACGTTAATAAGCCACTCGACTTCTTTCAAAGAAAGCTGGCAGAATACAGACAGCAGGAGAATCGCATGGTAAAATCTGAATCAGTGGACAGCAAAGCACAAATGACTTCCTTCAAAGTTGCATACAGTATTGGCCAGTGCAAAAAAACTACAAACGATTGCTGAGCAGCTAATAAACATGGGGTCAGTTATGCAAAGATAAGTGACAACGTAAGCCTTTTATAACAATTGCACGTGTATTTTATCTGTTTTTAACTTGGTGTTGTTTGATCTTATTGGTTTAGAAATTGGTATTTCAATAAACAGTAAACTTGGCAGATTTCGTTATTATTTTGTTGACAAGTGGGGCTTGAAAATTTGCTCACCCCCTTAAGTGGGGAATGACAGAAAAAGTTTGAGAACCACTGGTTTAAGGGGATCAGAATCATACATACCATAAGGTTGACATAAGCCTTTTATAAAACCTAGAACATCACATGATGAGTTTTCACAAAGCCTTCTAACATCATCTAACACTGTAACATCATGGTTATGAATGTGTCATAATCCCATATGCAGGTTCGGTTCAAATAAAGTGTTACCATAATGTTAAATCATAAACACTGCCTAAACTTGGCTTAAGAAGGGAATATCACAAGTAGCTAAAAAGGAAAACTTACATGACTGTCACATGATCAACTCACATTTTTACAGGAACACATTCCGCTTTCTTTTCTTGTTCCAAACAACGTGACAGTGTTTCATCTCGTCTGTGCATTCAGGTGCATTCTCCTGAAATAATGAAATCATCCACGGCGCTTTTTGCAAAATATAGGGTAACTTTAAAGGTTAATGGTGGCTTATTTGAGACAAAACGCTGGAGACAAAACTTTCAGTTGAGAAAACTCACTCTCAGCTTCATTGTTCATTCTCTTTAGAAGAGTTATCATTATCACCCGTCATTAGGACAGTTGCATTGCTGTGATTGAATGTTATTAAGTCTCTCTCTCTCTCTCTCTCTCTGCAGAATGACACGTGGAGTGAGCTGTACTCCTTTGCCGTGTTTAAGGCGATGAGTCATATGCTCTGTATAGGTTATGGCCGTCAGGCTCCGGAGAGTTTGTCTGATATTTGGCTGACCATGCTCAGCATGATCGTAGGAGCCACCTGCTACGCCGTCTTCATCGGCCACGCCACCGCTCTCATCCAATCGCTGGACTCTTCACGGCGACAGTACCAGGAAAAGGTAAGAAAGCCGGTGATGTGGGATATCAAAGCTGATGGCCTTTTGAAGGAGAGACTGGTTGTATATTTGCTTAGCTGTACTTTGATCACGGCAAATGCCACCATAATATATATTCGCTGTGGAATGGCAGGGCGTGTCTATGAAACACAGTTTACAAGGATAAGATGAAGCTAATGTTGCATGCAGGTTTTTAAGGTTTGTAAGCTGGTATTGTGGTGGTAGTGCTTGGTTTTTAACATGAGATGACAAATCAAAAGGTGGATGAATGTAAAGACCTTATCAAATCAATGCCCGGAAATACATACTGTAGGTTTGTGTTTTGGTATCAGAGGATAATGGATATGTAAGTCCTCAATATCAACTTTTTAATAATAACCAAACTTCTATTCAGTGGTTAAGACACTGGACAAGTGATCTGAAGGTCCAGGGTTTAAACCCTACCATCAGCAAGTTGCCACTGTTGGGCCCTTGAGCAAGGCCCTTAACCCTCAAATGTATAAATGAATAAAAGTATAAGTCTCTCTGGATAAGGGCGCCTGCCAAATGCCATAATGTAATGTACTGATTGCTCAATTCTGATGGTTCAAAAGGTCCTGATTCATGCACTCGTTTTAATACTTTAGTAAACAATTCATAAAGGGACTTACAATGTTGTGCAAAAGTCTTGATCCTCATTGATTTATATTTTACTTACAAAAGTCAAACCTTCTTGGGTTTTTAATATAGTTTTGTGGAATAGTTCTCCAGGATTGCTGAATTCCATTTTTGGCTCTCATATTTGGTGGGTTTTTGACTCTCATGTTCAGTCCAGTCCCTGTACCTGAGCAGATTTAGAGGAATGTTTTTTGTTTGTTAAGCCACGCTGTGACCTATGAATCATTCCAGCACAAAAACATGTAACTTAAGGCATGAACCCGTGAGAACTAGGCGCAGATGATGACACATGATCATGCTGGTGATTAGTATATTGGTGGTGCAGAATAAGTAGTACTGAGTGGTTGGAACAGACGAGAGGGGAAAAGAGGTTGCTGCTAAGATTGTTACATAAACCAACGATTTAAAAAAAAAAAAGGTATCTTTAGGCTGTTTGAAGTATCTCACAGTAAAACATCTGTTCATCATCATTTAAAGTTGAAGAACAGCGTACTGCACACGCGTTGGTACACCACATTAACTTCAATCATATGAGGTCTGATTAAGGGAAACAATCTAATCGGTTTGTTTGAGCCATGTCATTTTATTTCTATCTGCTGTAGAAAAAAAGAGCTATTGTGTTGTTTTGAGAAGCTAGCCCACTGGAATGATCCATGGCAATAGCTGAAAGCTGCAGCTGTTTGCAATCACACCAGAGGAAGATGTTTTGGCTGCTGGAGTTGAGTGGAACTTCCTGCCATAGCGGGAAATTGTCTTATTGTTTGGAAGAAAAATTCGCTGACCTTGCACGGGTCCATTAAAGGGCCACAAAAGGCTTTTACAGAGGTCAGAAGAAGAATTTCTTTGCCTCAGTCAGGTAAATCCTGCCAGCAACTGTGATGAGTCTCCACACCAACATACACTGTCGAAGCTATTATTTGTCAGTGTCAGTGTTTCTGAGATTACAGTGACATTGTTGATATACCCTCACCAGCCACTTTGTTAGGAACGCTTGCTTTGCTGGTCACTGCAGAAGAACACATAATATCATACAGATGATGTTATCACTATTATAATGAATGAGAGAGGAGGAAAATGTGATCTCAGCCACTTTGACCAGAACATGGTGGTTAGTGCCAGACAAGCTGAGAATGACTGATCTTCTGTGATTTTCACACACAATAGTGTGTGACACAGAGAATAGTGCACTATACGTACGTACATCCAGGTCTCTGGTTTGAGAGGAAGGTGACAACAACTCCAATAGCCACTCTTTACAGCAATGGTGAGCAGAAAAGCATCTCACATTGATACAGTAAATTCACATCAGGTTCCAGGTCTGATCAGGCAAAAAGATGATGAGGCTGCAGTGAGCAAAAGCTGATGGAAACATGACATTTCAAGATGAAGGAAATTGACTACTTCAATTGTCCGTTTTGTGAACAAAATAGTTTAAATTTATGATGCAGTGACCATTTATTCATCTTCTATACTGCTTTATCCTGTATTTAGGGTCGCGGGAACCTGGAGCCTATCTCAGGAGACTCAGGGCACACCCTGGACAGCGTGCCAATCCATCGCAGAGCACACACACACACTCATTCACACACTATGGTCATTTTGGGAACGCCAATTAGCCTAATCTGCATGTCTTTGGGAGGAAACCGGAGAACCCGGAGGAAACCCACCAAGCACGGGGAGAACATGCAAACTCCATGCACACAGAGACGGGAATCGAGCCTGGCCGGGGAATCGAACCCAGACCCTGGAGGTGCAAGGCGACAGTGCTAACCACTACACCACCGTGCCACCTATGCAATGACCAGAATCTAATAATTTTCAGCTTGATTGTTCCCAGATGATCTCAAATACCGTGCCAGAAAACTTAGCATACAGTACATCCATGTGCTCATGGGAGGTGCAGCAGGAAAACGTTCGCTCTATCATTCAGTAATTGCTAATTTGAATCTCGGTTGATGCTCAAGCCATCCGTAGCAGGGAGTTTAGGAAGCAGATTGGGTACGCGCACTCACACCAGTCATAGCAACACTAGAACGTCATGACCATCTGTGAGCTCACACACATAGCACTTTCCTCCGAGTGTTTGATACAGCCCCCTAACTGTGCGTTAGCAGTAGTGAAAAAAAATGCGGTCAGCTGGCACCACGTGTTCTGAAGGAGCGAATAACTGGTTCTTAACTGACGCAGGATTTTAAGTTTGGACAAAAATGCTTTGTCATATTTAATAGTCATGATTTTGTTCTGAACACACAGTTGAATTTTTCATTAGAGGAGAGTTACAGAGATGTTCATGTTGTTAACTATAGTTCTTAGAAAGAAATGAGTTTTGATACTGAAAGGAAAAAAAGTTTCACATAATTTTTTTTTAAGCAAATAAACGAACTTTCAGCGGCACGGTGGTGTAGTGGTTAGCACTGTCGCCTTGCACCTCCAGGGTCTGGGTTCGATTCCACGGCCAGGCTCGATTCCCGTCTCTGTGTGCATGGAGTTTGCATGTTCTCCCTGTGCTTGGCCGGGAATCGAACCCGGACCCTGGAGGTGCAAGGCGACAGTGCTAACCACTATACCACCGTGCCGCCAATATATAACTTTATCAAGGCAGCACGGTGGTGTAGTGGTTAGCACTGTCGCCTTGCACCTCCAGGGTCCGGGTTCGATTCCTGGCCAGGCTCGATTGTGTGCATGGAGTTTGCATGTTCTCCCCGTGCTTGGTGGGTTTCATCCCACAGTCCAAAGATAAGGTTAGGCTAATTGCCGTTCCCAAAATTGCCTGTAGTGTGTGAGTGTGTGTGTGTGTGTGCCCTGTGATGGATTGGCACCCTGTCGAGGGTGTACCCTGCCTTGTGCCCTAAGCCTCCTGGGATTGGCTCCAGGTCCCTGTGACCCTGGATAAAGTGGTATAGACGATGAGTGAATAAAAATCGGATTACTTATATCACTGTGTGTTAGGAGCATATGGGAGAACTGTAATGTTAAAATATTTAACCGAAATGATTGTGTAACTTGACATAATGTAATTATGTATTCATTCTTTTTAATGATATTCAGTATAGAATCCATCAAGTCAAACCTAAGCGGAATAATTACACACTTGTTATGTTTAATTAATTACTTAAATCACAACTTGTCATTATGATTAACAGAAAATTAATTGTTCAGCCCTAATGTGTGTGCAGGTGTGTGTGTGCAAGTGTGTGTGTGTGTGCAAGTGTGTGTGTGTGTGCAAGTGTGTGTGTGTGTGTGTGTGTGTGTGTGTGTGTGTGTGTGTGTGTGTGTGTGTGTGTGTATGTGTGCATGTCAATGTGTGTGCATGTGTGTGAGTCTTTTATTTATTTTTTTGGTGTGTGTGTGTGTGTGTGTGTGTGTGTGTGTGTGCATGCATGTGTGTGAGTGCAAATATTAAAATAAATATTAAATATTCCTCTCCTGAGTTGCACAACATAAAACAGTTTTAATCGCAGCACAAACACACAACCAGAGTTGATCACCCAACATAAAACCCTGCCCAGATTAATCACGCTGTAAAATGATTCACCTCTTTTATTTAGAACGCATGACTCACAAGATTGTCTGCAATTGCTTTCATTTATGAAACTATATGCATTCATTTTTTCTTCTTCATTCATATCAGTAGATCTGAATTCCCTGTTCATTAATACGACATCAGTCTTTCACTTGGCAGTTCAGTCAAGGACAAAGTCACTTTCTTATCATCTCTCTCTTTCACCTCTTTCTTGCTTTCCTTTTTTTCTCAAGTTTTTATCGATACTGTATGTATCTATCACTTTCACATGACTGTACATCTCCTTTCTTTTTCTATCAATCTGGATATACCTCTTTCCTTCACTAGATCTATCTATCTATCTATCTATCTATCTATCTATCTATCTATCTATCTATTAGGCCTCGGCGATAAAACGATAACGATATGTTTCGCGATAGACACGTGATCGATATCAATTAAAAATTTGTTCGATAGAACGTTCGATATTTTTTATTCTCTGTCAGAAGAAAACGCTGGTCGCGAAGCTAGTTTGGTTGCTGTCATGCGCACTCGCTCCGCGACCGGCACTAGGACCCGGAAGTAGTACGGTCGCGATTCAGGAAGCATAAATGGAGACAAGATGGCGTTGAGATTTGCACCCGCCCACCCGCCAAATGCGGGTAAAATTTGGCTGTGCCGAGTAATAACTTTCGTTTCACTAGCCACATTGGCGGATAGTTTATTCTTTGGTATGACAATTGTTATGTTTGCATCAATATGCACAACTAACATCTATAATATTACTTGCTTTTTGTGTGAGACAACCAGAGGAAAAGAAACGGTATTCTTCGTTTACTGCATTCAGTGCACACGACACATATAGCGCGGTATTGCCCCCTGGTGGCCCGCCAGTGAATTAACATCAAACTCAAATATATTACAACAATATATTTTTGTTGTAGTTTTCTCTAAAGGCATCTGATTAATAAACGCATTTCACTGTTTTATTACACTTAATTAAGCATTTCTTACATTTTCTTTTAATTTTGCACCTTAAATGTTAAGAGATAATTGTTAAGTGTTCATTGTGACTTTAGACTTATGTTTACATAAGTTTCCCATGGTTGTTGACATTTCTGTCTTAATAACTGATGGGACTATGATCATAGGAAGGTTAAGTTTAAAATAAAAATGTTTAAATATAATATATTCTTCTACTGGTCCTTATTTTAAATGGGTCATAAAAAATATCAATAATTATCGATATCGACTGAAATGAAACACTGATATCGTGATACAGTTATCAGCCATATCGCCCAGCCCTACTATCTATCTATCTATCTATCTATCTATCTATCTATCTATCTATCTATCTATCTATCTATCTATCTATCATATTGTCCTTTCAAGTTAAATGATAAAAAAGCTAAGAAATCTAATTCAGCAGTGCATTATGGACATAAATATTCTAAAAGCCTAATTATACAGTGAGACATATTTAAGAAAACAAATTGTTAACAGTCACACATTAGTATACAACACAAAGTATACAAACACTCACATCAGTGGGAGGAGTGTGTGGGTGGACAGTCAGTCGCTCACTCACAGTCCCTCAGGTTGGGACATTTTTGTTTATTTATTTATTTATTTATTTATCTTTTAACTCTGTATATTAATGCATTTTTTTTTGTTCTTTTGCATGAAAAACATCTCCCGGGTTTAGGACCAATGGTAACAGTGTAAGTCGTTGTTTTGTGGAGAGTTTTTTCCTCCAAGCTGTTTATCGCTTTTATTTTTACTAATCATTTTCCGACTGTTCTTTTTTTCCGCCTGCTCTCTCTATATCCGTCTGTGTCTCCCAACACACCATAAGGTTTCTTTACATGAGTCTGTCTCTTCTGAGACATGCTCTCTTCCTGATTTTCTCACTAGTCTCACTCATTTGTAGGGGCCATGACAGTCTTGAAGCTGTCACCTGTCCAGATTATTGCAGAAATTAGACTAAATATAAAATCAACCCACAATCGGTCATAATCCTGACCCTCATTCATAATATTTAGTTGGATAAATACTGCAATGGTTGTAAAGCTCACTCACTCATTGTCTATACCGCTTTATCCTGTATACATGCTCGTGTAGAGCCTGGACCCTATCCCAGACCTTGGTCCTAAGGGCATAGATGGGGTTCCAATCCGTCCCCCACTTAGCCTAATCTACATATCTTTGGACAGTGGGAGGAAACCCACCAAGCATGGGAAGAACACGCAAACTTCATGCACCCTGACCTATAGCGAGAATCAAACCGGACCCTGCAATGTACAGTATAAGGCGACAGAGCTAACCACTAAGTGAGCGGTCCACCTGGTTGTAAAGCTTTCCAGAATAAATACTGTTTTTTTTTTTTTTTTTTTTTTTTATGGACTTCAGCTGTTCAAAAACAGAAACAGTTTAAACGTCAAGGCTGGGTACTTAAAGCTAACGGCCCAGCTGCCATTTTTTTCTTTCTCGCCTCGAGCAGCTTTTATTCCATCTTGTCTTCAAGCTGTCTCGGTGATCGATGTTACAGCACTGAGACATTTATTGCTCTTACTAGTATTGGTTGAATGAGTCACTATGGACCACACTGTTGTTCTATAAACCTCAAGGAAACTTTAAACACATCTGTAGTCCAGGCAAATCACTCTCCTGTAGCTTGAGAAAGCTGAGTCAATTAAAAATACTGACTGGCTGCGTTATTGTTCATGTTAATCAATGTAATGAAGTGTTCACTTGAGTAAAAATCTGAATGTGTACTGTAATTGAGGCCATATGATAAACATCTGCAGGTTGTTTTGGAGAATGTAGCTATGAGGAGTCAGCACAATTGCTTAGTGGTTTGCACTGTCGCCTTGCACCTCCTGGGTCAAGGTTAGATTCCCACCTTGGGATCTGTGTGCGTGGGGTTTGCATGTTCTCCCTGTGCTTGTAGGTGAGGCCTCACTGGCGTTCCCAAATTGTCCATAGTGTGTGTGCATGCCTTGCCATGGATTGGCCCCTGGTTCAGGGTGTACCCCACCTTGTCTCCTGAGATAGACTTAAGGCTTCTATGAGGCTGTGTACAGGATAAAAGATGGTGATTGAGTAAGTGTATCTACAGTATGAGGAGTCATATAAACTTATACTGTATGTAGCCAAAAGGTGAAGAGAAAAAAACACTGAAGTGGTGGACAGTCCTTAACGGTCTCGGGGTTGAGTCCCAAACAATGTAAAATGGAGAGCTAGTGTGCTATGTAGGCTAAAAGATAAAGCTAAAAGATCAGGCACTGAGTTGACATGAGCAGTAGACCACTAATGTGTTTGACGTAAGGCAGACCACACTTCAATGAAGAGCTGTCTGCACAGAGCATCAGATTCTCCAGGGTGAGACTGACAGAGTGGCTTAAGGACATTTTGCTCTTATCAGGCTCTTCCCAAAGGAGTATGACGTGGCCTTGACATTCAGAGATGGCTCCTTCTATGGTGAGCCCATGCTAAGTTCTGGCCCAGTTCCCATGCCAAGTTTCAGCTCATCTCCTTTGCCAAGTTTGAGTATCCTAAACATCAACTGATTGCCCATGGTTTGTTCCGGGCCAGCACTCATGCCAACTTTCATTCCAGAGCCTGACCTAAGTCTGTCACAGCCCCCATGCCAAGTTCAGTTCCACCTCCCCATGCCATGCTGCCATGCCAAATTTGATCACAGCTCACACAGAAAGCTCGCACCTAGCCCCCATGCCCAGTCCCAGTTCAGCTTTGGTCCAGCCAACAAGCCTCTGGATGAACTCTGCTCCCATCTATCTCAGCTTCAGCTTTGAAGAGACTGATGTGGGAAAGTAGAGTGGCTGCCACAGTGGTCACATTCTTGGACCTTTGTTTTGTAGAATTCTTAGTGTTTCAGTACACTGATGACTTCCTGTTTTAACTGGATTCACAAACTTTGCATTTATTGCTCATTAGTTGCCTTACATACAGTAAACGGGCATTGGTGGCTTAGTGGTACTGTAGGTTCCTTGATTGCCATGTTGAATGGCTAGATTTGATTCCCAGTCAATTTCCAAACCCCAGCCATTGGATGCAGTGCTGGTCCCAAATCTGGGCAAAATGGGAGGGTTGCATCCAAAAAAAAACCCTCCCAAACATCCAGCATATAAAACATGTCAACCCCATCATGGGAGCAGCCAACAGAACACCACCATCAAGTTGCCTCATGGAATCCTTTCAGCGTCATTGTTTTTTGCCTAGCATTAATTGTCCAAATGATTGTCTTTATACTTACGTGGCATGTCCATTATTTGTCAGTGGGTCTCCGTTTTTATCTCTTTATTTAATGCTAGCTAATGTCATGAGTCCGTAGCCTATTTTCTTGTGTTTTGTTTAGTACCTATAAATACTGCATGCATGCAAAGAAACAATCCTGCCCTTGCACTTGCATCCATGCCTCCCCCATTTCATCACACTTTGTGAGAGAGTGTGTATTCAAGCCTATATATGACCCACTTACTGATCTGCAGTCTGCAATTAGATTCGCCTCAGCTGAGAAGCAGGGGTTGTGTCCTGCTGTGTGCTCATACATGCTGGGGTGCGATCGTTTGTGTGTGTGCATATGCATGTGCATGTGTGCGTGCTTGCGTGTGGTTAAGATATTACAGCATCCCACTAGACTGGCAGAAATTGCTGAGGTAGCAAAACAGTGTTCTGCCGATGTCCTTTTGAAGGTGATATACACTATGTGTGTGTGTGTGTGTGTGTGTGTTTGTGAGCGTGCATGTGCACACATTTCTATGGCGCGTTTGGTGTCCTTGAGGGTAGAGTAATAAGCTGATGAGAGACCGAGTGTTTCTGTAGGCGATGTGTAAGAGGCCTGCATTATGTACCATATTTAAGAACTGTTTTAGATCATTTTGTCGCTCAAAGTCCTGCTTTATTGTAAAGGTGACTATTACATGAGTGGCTCAAACCCCTCTCCACCCCACACATCTTCGACTATACTCTTCCTTTCAGCACTCAGAGTGTAATCCTATCTCTTTTGTGCCAATGCGACACCGCATGAGAGGATACATTCACGGTTCCTCTTTTAAAGGCGCGATTTCAACCAAAAAACGCAACCGTTGGCTGATAGAGTGACAGGTTATGTCAAGCAGGCAGCATTTTTCTGTTGATATTTTTCTAATTCTTGCATTCCTGGTTCATGTTTAGTGACATTTCTGGGTTTTCAGGGAGGTATTCCGCTAATTCGAAAACTGGAAGAAGATGAAAAGACCCTACAGTTACATCTGAGGAGGTCTATAATTATCCTGTGCATAGTCGATCCTGACTTAATCAATCCTTTTCATGTTCAGGTCTGCGGTGTATTATAAGACCTGATCATGTGGGCTGTGCTAGAACTTCTAGTAGGGTTATCGTCCTTAGTGCGCATATTTACGCTCATCATACTTTTGAATCATGTCAGGGCAACGGAGTAATTACGGACTCACAACAAGGTACAAATCGATGACATTTGAAGAACGAATCATATGAAAAGCATATTTAAAGACTGATTGCAGACGATGCTTGACCTTGTCTTCCTTGAGGACCTGGCACACTCAGCTTCGTACAGGGAGGAATGTGTTTGTAGAGACCGCAGGAAAATCATTGGAAAGAGTGATGAGTGGCTCATCAGTTGATTTGGTTTGTTCACCGCAATTTTAGTTAATCTCTGCCAAAAACTACCCCACCTCACTCACTTTTTATTTTTTTGGCATAGCCAGAAAATTCAGAAATAGCATCCCTGTGCACGCTCACATACATGTCAGTGAGGAAATGAAGACTGGTTTAGCATTTGATATGGATAATAATTTATCTCATCTGCAAGCCATTTAAAATTTGCCAGCGAAGATGCATATTTATTGCTTGTTTTTTTTGTGTGCATTTTATGGGTCCCAAGAATGTTATCAAGAATGGTATAGGAAGAAAAAAAAAGGTGCCAAGAGGAATCATAAATTAAGGTTACTGTAGGTGAGGTTTAATGTCTATTTATTTCATATTTTATTTCATTAATATGTCTTTTCTAATTGTTTTGATTGTTTTTTGTGTGAAATATAATTATAGTGTTGGAAATTGGTAATAATGCTAATATTTTGGGGTTTCTGGAACGGATTATCTAGATTTACATTATTTCCTATGGGAAAATGCGTTTCGCAATACGAAATTTCACTTTAAGAACTCCTGAACTTACCAAAAAAATTATTGAATTTGTATCTGCATTTGTGGCAATGCACATAGACCTAGACATGACATTCTACAGTTTTTGATGAATGTATGCAATGTGAACAGTAAGGCTGCTTGTATCTTATTAGTATTGCGCTACCCTGCCATTCTTCCTGCCAGAAATTTCCCCAAGTACTTCTTTTGTTACTATGGTTAGTAACTCTGGTATAGCACCCATTTCTCCTAGTGCAGTAAAATCCTTCTATATTTCTGTTTTGCTATTCTATCCTACCTTTTATTTATTTTTTTTTAGGTCACGAGCAGTCGAATAAGCATTTCTCTGCATATCATACTGTGTATGGTCGACAAATAAAGTTTAAATTGAATTTCAATTTCATTTTCATTTCAGCTAGCAGATATTGATTGATTCATGTTGTTTGTGTACTGAAATGTTCCATAAAGTTCACATTTAAACCACTGAAAGTACTGTATTTTCACAACAACTGCATGTTATTAGTTGTAAGTTCTAGTTTCTTTCATGGACATACTGTACATCAAAAGGTTGGACACAAGTTTATTTTTCGACATTTTAGATCAGTACTGGAGATTTGATGAACTATGAAAGAATACTTTCTAGAATACTAGTAAGCAACAACAACAGTCAGTTTTTATTTTACTGTTCTTGAATAGTTCTTGCAAGAACAGTATTGTGTCAAGTGTATTTGCAAAACCCATCAAGCACCATGATGAAACTGTCTCTCATGAAGACCTTCCCAGGAAAGCAAGACCAAAACCCACGTCTGCTGGAGAAGAGATGAACATTTATGCCTCTTTTCCACTGCATAGAACGGCACGACACGATTCAGTTCAACTCACTTCGGTTCGGCACAGTTTGGCTCGGTTTGCGCTTCCGCTGCAGTGTAATAACGCTTTAGCGTGGGCGGGATTACTCACGCGCGCGGCGCCGCTACTGCCGTGACGTCATCGTAAGCGCGCCACAAACACACACGCAACAATGGAGCATACTGACGGCATGGTGTTCTTCATTCTCGGCATGTGGATGTTTTTAACAATGAGACGAAGGAGTTTGTTTCAAAAGAGGCCGACGGTTAATACAAAAAGGTGCGTGCGATCCTTCGCTGGCTGTTTCTAAATATATCGGTTCTGTTGTGTCTCGTGTCGCAAGTTCGGTGACGCAGTAATGACGATTTTCTCCGGCTAATCAGTGACCAGCCGTGTTTACACGTCACGTTTTGGTAACGGTTCGGCACGCTTGGAACCTTGGCTGAGGTGGTACTAAAAAAAGGACCAGGTACCATGTACTGTTCCCAGTGGAAAACCCCGCAAAAGTGAGTAGAACTGAACCGTGTCGTGTCGTACTATGCAGTGGAAAAGCGCCATTAGAGTTACCAGCTTTCCTTATAAGCTTTCCAAGCACTTACAAAACTATACTGTATATGAATTTCAACAAGATTAGCAGATTCTTTCTCCTAACTTGAAGGGGGAAAAAAAGTGGTGGAGGGTCAGGGTTAGTTCGGTGGTTAAGGCATTGGACTATGGTTTGGAAGGTCCCATGTTCAACCACCAAGTTGCCACTGTTGTTCTCTTGGGCAAGGCCCTTGACCCTCAACTGTTCATATACTGTATATAATGAGATAAAAATGGAACTACAGAAAGGTTTTATACTTACATCTAGTTTCGAGTATTTCCACATTTTCTTACCTCAAAAAACAAATCTTTGTGTAGTTTCACTTTTTGGATTTGAGAAGACGGCTCGTCTACTATTGGATAGCTGGATTATCTTTTGAGTTTAGCTGCTAATGGCTAATCCAAACAGATCATCTAAAGTACATTAGAACTGTTTTCAAATTTCTATCCCTATGCATATGTTTAGAGATGCAATGCGAGCTATCATTAGCAACATCATTAGCCTCACAGTGTGCCTAAATTCAACATAAACAGTACTGTAACTTTAAAATGGTAACAATTATACAGCAGCTTCAGGATCTGAATTGTCTCTTATTGTGAAAGTAGTATAATGTGAAATGTTAAGCATACAGACGTAAAACTTTGATAGGCGGGTTTTCTTCACATCACCAGATTTGGTGGGGGGGGGGGGGTATGGGGGTATGGGGGGGCATTCAAAATTACCTGCTGTGTGTTTGTTTTGGGTGAACAATGTGGCCCCTTCTGGGTGGAGGAGGGGCTCCTACAGTTTTTTTTCCCTCAAACGTCAGTTGTAAACCTTCGCCATTGTATTTTAAGTGAAAAAATATAGAAATGTTAATATGAAAAAAGAGAAGGTGTTGTGTTTACCTTGTGATTTTTTGAAAGTTCACACAGTAGTGTCGTATTATACAGTAGTGTCTAAAAAGACCACAAAGTGAATTTCTTTCACAAGTGGACCCCTGTAGTGTAGAAACTAATTATGACGTACTGTAAAGTGAAGGCCTTTTCTGAATCATTAAGACTTATTATATTACTTAATTATTTCTCAGATAAGATATTTGCATATTATTATTATTTTTTATATAAATGTGCACATCAACAAGGATTGATCATACAGTGTGAATGGACTACATGTAATGTGAGGTAAAAACAAGCAAACAAACACCCAAATTACCATACAGTACTTGATAAAAGTAGTTGGCTATTCTAACTTCAGGGGGCGGTGGTAAATCAGAGTGCTGCGGCACTGAGTTACTGATCGGAAGGTCGGCAGTTCGAACCCCAGCTCCACCAGGTTGCCATTGTTGGGCCCTTGAGCAAGGCCCTTAACCCTATCTGGTGCAGGAAATGCCTGACGCGATGTCGGCTCCTGGGGTGCTGTATCATGGCTGACTCTGTGCTCTGACCCCAGTTATGCTGCAGGGCAGTTCATAAGTATTTCATGACATATATACACTACCTGTCATGACACGCCAAGCCACAGCTCCGTCATGATCCATGTTTGTCAACAACTCTCGCATGGCACCACGCCCCCTCTCCTCCCTGTACACCTGGACGCTATTAGTAATCAGCCTTGTTACCTATTTAAACCACACCCTGACACTGCCTCGTCGCCAGATTATTGTGTGCCTCACTAGCCCAATATTCCAGCGATTTTTCTTCATTGTCTATTGGATCTCGACCACGCTTTGTTTTCCCCGACCACGATTTTGTCTCTCGTTTTTGGATACTATACTTTGGATATTTCATGTTGCCGACCTCTTACCTGTTTACGACTACGAGCTTGGATCACGGACCCCCTCTTGTCTCTCCGGCTTCGACCTCTGCCTGCTTCACGACAACGATTAGCCCTCGCGGCTCGCTGAGCTCTCTCCCCCTCCATCCACACCGGCATCTCATCGCGGAGCTCTCCCTCTGCATGCGCTCGCTCTACGCGCCGCCACAGCTCAAGCTCACGTTGCACGCGCCTGCATTGATCCCAGCTGTCACTCGCGCCGGCTCGCGCACTTCCGTGTTTACGCTACGCTTGCGTCACACGCATCGCCTCCCCATCTCGACACAGTCACGAGCTGGTACTCCGTGTTTCCGCATTTCGGCGAAGCCTCCTGCCTGCATAAGGTATTTTGCAACGCGGAATTTAATCACTGCCCTGCCTGCTTCACTGTTCACAAGCACCACTGTCTCCCATTTACCCTGTCTGCACTTGGATCCCTCACGCCCCCTAGCGGCCCCTGACAGAATAATCTGGCCATACTAAAATGGATCCAGCAGAGGCAGCTCACCTGAGAGGAGCATTAGAGAGTCAAGGAGTACTCTTAGGCGCCCACCAGCAGGAAATAAGATAGATCACGAGCTCACTTCAAAGCATCACGGAAACACTGCAGTCTCTCTCCGCTCAGGTTGGGAACCTACAACCTCCTGCACACACTCCTCAGCCCCTCCCTCCAACACTCTCGCCTGGCCTAGAGCCCCGCCTGCCAGCACCGCCCACCTATGATGGAGATCCAGCCACCTGCCGCTCCTTTTTGTCTCAATGCTCTCTCGTCCTGGAACTACAGGCCACATCATTTCCCACGGAGCGTTCCAAGGTGGCCTACATCATCACCCTCCTGTCAGGAAAGGCGAGAGAGTGGGGGACGGCATTGTGGGATGCCCAAGTCCCGTGCTGCTTCGCCTATAGGACCTTCACGGATGAAATGAGGAAGGTCTTTGACCGCTCCTTTACGGGACATCAAGCGGCTGATCACATCCTTCAGCTACGTCAAGGAATTCGTTCCGTTTCTGATTATGCCATCGAATTTCGGACCCTGGCTCCCTCTTGCGACTGGGACGAGAGGGCCCTCTTCGACTGCTTTTTTCATGGGCTCTCAGACCCAATTAAGGACGAGCTGGCGGCCCGGGAGCTGCCCTCGAACTTACAAGGACTCATCGACTTAACGACCCGCATTGATGACCGTAAACGGACACGCCGAAAGGAGCAGCAGCCTTATCGCGAACCACGCACCCCAACACTCACCCTGGCCACACCCCAGCCACCCCCTGAGCCCATGCAGATAGGCCGTGCACGCATCTCACCGGAGGAGCGTCAGCGCCGTAGAAATGAGGGCGCCTGTTTCTACTGTGGCCAGGTCGGCCATGTTGTGCGATCCTGTCCACTAAAAGGCTAGGCCCCCCCGTAGTTCTGGGGATGCAGGGGGGCCCAGCATCTGTTTCTTCCCCGGACCAGCGATCATGCTTCTCCGTAACTCTGACCCACGGCGACCAATCCTATGCCACGTACGCACTAGTGGACTCCGGGGCTGATCAGAATCTAATTTCTTCTTCCATTGTTTCAAACTTCAAGATCCCCCTCACGCCCCTGCATCAACCCTTTACGGTTCAGGCTCTTGATGGCAGCAGACTCTCCCCCATCACTCATCGCACCAACCCCGTGACCCTGCAGTTTTCAGGCAATCACACTGAAACGATTACCTTCCTAACCGTTCAAAATTCCCATGCACCCATCGTTCTGGGCCTCCCTTGGTTAAGACTACACAACCCGCACATCGACTGGATTAAAAGGAGAGTCCTGGACTGGAGTCCCACCTGCCTCTCTTCATGCTTACGTTCAGCACATATGGGCCGAAGTTTACCCACGCCACAAGAGGAAACTCCCGACCTAACCAAGTTACCCATGGACTATCATGACCTTCGGCAGGTGTTTAGCAAATCACGGGCCACCTCCCTACCCCCGCATCGCCCCTATGACTGTGCTATCGACCTCCTCCCAGGCACCTCACCACCTAAGGGGCGACTGTACTCCCTCTCCCGCCCCGAGAGAGAGGCAATGGAACAGTATATAAAGGAATCACTTGCAGCTGGGATCATCCGCCCATCCTCTTCACCAGCAGGGGCTGGGTTTTTCTTCGTTGAAAAGAAGGATAAGTCCCTCAGACCCTGTATCGATTATAGGGGGTTGAACGAGATCACGGTTAAGAACCGTTACCCTCTCCCCTTGATGTCGTCGGCCTTTGAACTTCTCCAGGACGCCCGCATCTATACTAAGTTAGATTTAAGGAACGCCTACCACCTTGTCAGGATACGGGAGGGCGACGAATGGAAGACCGCCTTTAACACACCTACCGGCCATTATGAGTACCTAGTGGTCCCATTCGGCCTAACCAACGCGCCGGCAGTATTCCAGGCCCTAATCAATGATGTCCTCAGAGACTTTCTTAATGTTTTCGTCTTCGCTTATCTGGATGATATCCTGATTTTTTCACGTTCGGTGAGGGAACACAAGCTCCATGTGCGCCAGGTCCTGCAACGGCTCCTGGAGAATAAGCTCTACATCAAGGCAGAGAAATGTGAATTTCATTGTACCTCCACGTCCTTTCTAGGATACTTCATTTCCCCTGCAGGCATCCAGATGGACCCCACCAAGGTGAAGGCAGTCACGGACTGGCCAGTACCGACCTCAAGACGCGAACTCCAGCGGTTCTTGGGATTCGCAAACTTCTATCGACGTTTTATTCGAAGCTACAGCATGGTGGCAACCCCACTCACGACACTTACGTCCTCCAAGATCCCATTCCGATGGAACCCCCAGGCTGACATAGCCTTCAAGGAGCTCAAGTCCCGCTTCACTACGGCACCCATCCTTATTTTTCCCGAACCCTCCCTCCAGTTTATCGTGGAAGTAGACGCGTCTGAGACTGGAGTAGGCGCCGTCCTGTCCCAGAGATCCACAAAGGACGCTAAAATCCACCCATGCTCCTTCTTCTCCCGCCGACTCACACCTGCTGAACGCAATTACGGTATTGGGGACCGTGAACTCTTGGCGGTCAAGTTGGCCTTGGAAGAATGGAGACACTGGCTAGAAGGGGCGGACCACCCCTTCCTCGTATGGACCGACCATAAAAACCTGGAGTACTTGAAGACAGCGAAGAGACTTAACTCACGCCAAGCACGATGGTCACTATTTTTCTCCCGTTTCCGATTCACACTGTCATATCGCCCTGGCTCCAAGAACATCAAGCCTGATGCCCTCTCCCGACAATTCTCCACCCCTCAGGATTCATCCATGACGGAGGTGATTCTTCCTCCTCACTGCCTGGTAGCAATGCTCCAATTCAACGTGGAACGTCTGGTTCAACAGACCCTCGAACGAGAACCCGGCCCAAGCACCGTTCCACCCAACAAGCTCTTCGCCCCAGCTTCTGTGAGACCACAGGTGCTTGACTGGGCCCACAGCTCCAGACTGGCTTGCCACCCTGGGGCCGCACGTACGCTCTCCCTCCTACGCCAACGTTTTTGGTGGTCCACCATGAAAGAGGATGTCAAGAGCCTTGTGGCTTCCTGCGACACCTGTACCAGAAATAAAACAACCAACCGCTCCCCTGAGGGTCTCCTTAGACCCCTCCCCATCCCTCACCGCCCCTGGTCACACATCTCCATCGACTTCGTCACTGGCCTGCCTCCTTCCCAAAATAACACGTGCATATTAACTATCGTGGACCGCTTTTCCAAATCGGCGCATTTCATCCCACTATCCAAACTCCCATCGGCCAAGGAAACAGCCGAACTCCTAATTAATCATGTCTTTCGACTTCACGGACTTCCCGTCGACATTGTCTTAGACAGGGGTCCTCAGTTTTCTGCCCAGTTCTGGAAGGCTTTTTGTAACCTTGTCGGCGCCAACCCCAGCCTCTCATCCGGATTTCATCCCCAAACCAACGGTCAAACAGAACGAGTGAACCAAGAGTTGGAGAAATCCTTAAGATGCATGGCCTCGCGGGATCCATCCTCCTGGAGTCGTTTCCTACCATGGGTCGAGTACGCCCACAACTCGCTCCCTACCTCCTCGACAGGCATGTCCCCTTTCCACTGCTGTCTGGGGTATCAACCACCCCTCTTCCCAGTCCAAGAAAAGGAAGTAGCAGTACCCTCAGCCCAAACCTTTGTCCGTCGCTGCAAAAGAACATGGCAACACGCCCGGCAGCAGCTCCTACGCACTGTAAGCACTTTTCAACGCCAGGCAAATCGTCATCGGTCACCAGCTCCCAACTACCGTATCGGCCAAAGGGTCATGCTGTCTACACGGGACCTCCCACTCAAGACCACGTCCAGAAAGCTCTCACCAAGATTCATCGGACCCTTCCCCATCACCCGAATCATAAACCCATGCTCTGTCCGTCTTGCTCTACCCCTCTCCATGCGCCGGATCAACCCCACATTTCATGTTTCCCAGATTCGTCGTTTAGTCTCCTGCCCATTGTCCACCCCCCCCCCAGCCCCCCCCACCCCCCCGACTCATTGATGGGGGAGAAGCCTTCACAGCTCACAAGCTCCTCAAGTCTCGCCGCCGGGGGCGGGGCCTCCAGTACTTAGTAGACTGGGAAGGCTATGGCCCTGAAGAGAGGAGTTGGGTACCCGCCAGGTTTATCCTAGACCGTTCTCTAATCTCTGATTTCCACAGACTTCACCCCGAAGCACCTGCAAGAACGCCTGGAGGCGTTCATAGAGGGGAGGGTACTGTCATGACACGCCAAGCCACAGCTCCGTCATGATCCATGTTTGTCAACAACTCTCGCATGGCACCACGCCCCCTCTCCTCCCTGTACACCTGGACGCTATTAGTAATCAGCCTTGTTACCTATTTAAACCACACCCTGACACTGCCTCGTCGCCAGATTATTGTGTGCCTCACTAGCCCAATATTCCAGCGATTTTTCTTCATTGTCTATTGGATCTCGACCACGCTTTGTTTTCCCCGACCACGATTTTGTCTCTCGTTTTTGGATACTATACTTTGGATATTTCATGTTGCCGACCTCTTACCTGTTTACGACTACGAGCTTGGATCACGGACCCCCTCTCGTCTCTCCGGCTTCGACCTCTGCCTGCTTCACGACAACGATTAGCCCTCGCGGCTCGCTGAGCTCTCTCCCCCTCCATCCACACCGGCATCTCATCGCGGAGCTCTCCCTCTGCATGCGCGCGCTCTACGCGCCGCCACAGCTCAAGCTCACGTTGCACGCGCCTGCATTGATCCCAGCTGTCACTCGCGCCGGCTCGCGCACTTCCGTGTTTACGCTACGCTTGCGTCACACGCATCGCCTCCCCATCTCGACACAGTCACGAGCTGGTACTCCGTGTTTCCGCATTTCGGCGAAGCCTCCTGCCTGCATAAGGTATTTTGCAACGCGGAATTTAATCACTGCCCTGCCTGCTTCACTGTTCACAAGCACCACTGTCTCCCATTTACCCTGTCTGCACTTGGATCCCTCACGCCCCCTAGCGGCCCCTGACACTACCGTTCAAAAGTTTAGGGTCACTTGCAAATTTCTTTGTTTTTGGCGATTTAAAAATTATAACATAACAGATATGGAATTAGGTAATTACGTAACAACAACGAAAACAGCAGTTAGTTGTTATTTTAAGACACGGAGGTCGGCCTTTCTGTAATAGTTCTTGCAAGAACAGTATTGTCAAGTGCATTTGCAAAATCCGTCAAGCACCATAATGAAACTGGCTCTCATGAAGGCCGTCCCAGGAGGACGAGACCAAAACCTACCTCTGCTGCAGACGAGAAGTTCATTTAGAGTTATCAGCCTGAAAAATGACCAATTAACAGCAGCTCAGATTAGAGGCGTTATGAAGTCTTTACAGAGCAGAAGTAGCAGAAACATCTCAATATCAACTGTTCAAAGGAGATTCATGCATTTTTTGGACGCCTTCAGCAAAACTTTACAATGTAGAAAGAAATAAAAATCAGGAACCATCATGGAGTTAGAAGGTGATCTAAAACTTTTGAATGGTAGTGTAGATCACAGAACTTTAGAGTTTAGAACAGCTTATAAATTTGTTAGCCAGCCGAAAAAACATAATTGTTTATGGCCATAAATAGTTTTAGCCATATCTTCTATGTTTTCATCCTTGTCTACTGTATATATAGCTGTGCGGCCATAATAAAGCCACTTGTTAGTGCAATGAGAAAAAAAAGTCTTTATTTGCTAGGCAGCATGAAGAGTGCACATTGAGAGAGCAAAAAACTTCATGTGATCTGGTGAGTTTAGACTGACCCCATCCCAGAGAGATGCACCCATCATGTATAGTGACCATTGTACAAGCTTCTGGAGACAGTGTTATGATTTAGGGTTGCTTCAGTCTATCAGGTCTAGACTCAGCAACGTTATGTGGAAGTAAAATGAAGTCAGCTGATGACCTGAATCATCAGGGTATCACATCTATGGAGTTGTTCTTTCCTGATGGTTGAAGCATATTTCAGGACTCAAATGATGAAAGAGTGGCTCCTGTGAGCATGAGGAATCATTTCCACACATGAATTGGCCACCTTATTGAGTGCCGGAATTTTATTGAGTGTGGGAGTTTTATTGAGTGTCGGCCAGACAGTGTATATATCAAATAAAACCTGCTTTGCGAAAGGCGGTGAGACTTTTTTTCTGTCTTTCTCTGAATGGAACAAACATGTGCTGGCCTTCGACTTAGAATTACAACGTAACCAAAAGATAAATGAATAATTAATTATAAGGAAATAGACAGCGTGCATATTATGACAGCTGTGTCCTTGATTGACCGCTGGAGCGCGTAAAAACACGATCAGATAAATATGACAATTTTTTTCTTTGCTTGAACATTTTAATTTCGTTTAGGTTTTGAAGCCAATGATCCAAGTGTATGTAAAACATCTGGACATTCAAGTGAATTCTGCGAGAGCAGACGCACTGCCTTCTATCGATATCCGACCGAGAACATAATAAGTCATAGATTTGAGATTTGACTACTGGGTGCTCACAGCCTGAAGGTGACGTTTGACACAAAAGCAGCACTCATGTCCCTCTCCATATGCTGCATTACATGATTGTGTCTACTGCATGCGACTCCTTCAGGCACCTGACCTGCTTTAGTTCTGCTTGACAGTTTGTGTGCATACGTGCGTGGCTGTGTCCGTGTCCGTGTGTGTGTGCGTGTGTGTGTGCTCATAAATGCTGATACGAGTGCATGTACTGTACATGCATTAGTATTTCAAGGTGTGACTTTGCACATGGTTGTGTGTGTGTGTGTGTGTGTGTACATTATCCTGTAATGATTTTATAGCCTCTATAAAACAAAATTGGATGGCTGTAGTAAATCTAAAAGATGGAGAAAGAGATTAGGTAGTAAAACCCCAACACACACACACACACACACGCACACATACACACAAATACACACATTTTGCAGCTCCTTTCTTAAGCTAAAAGGCCCTTAATTTACTTTAATTTATTTACAGCCTACAGCTTTCCTCTCTGTGCCAAGAAGATTTGGCAGAAGCAGAAACGCCATTCAAACCCTGACATTTTAAACTTCTCCTGCAGCCAGTTTAGTTGTCTATGATTTTACTGAGTACATAATTTGCGCTATCCGTGTTGTGTTGGCGTGGCATGCAGAGTAACAATTTGAGCATGATGAATTCATTTTATTGTAATCATAAGGTTTGACATTGTAAAAACGGTGGTTGCTCATTTCCGCAGGTTCTTACCAGAAAAATAAATGAATAAGTTGTAGACATTCTATAGGATCTGGGTTGTTCTGTTGAAGCAGGGACAGCCATGAGTACACTGTTTAGAGTTGTTAAGCTAAGTTCAAGCTAACACAAGTTAAGTCAAGTAGGCTTTTATTATGCAACCCTATACAGTACTAAAGCTAACTAGCTAATTAAGAAACATAATTAGCTAACTAGCTGAAAGAAGACAGATTTTTAACTGAACAGAAAAGTATCTAAGTCCTATACAAAAGTGATAATGTAAAGTGCACGTGCAAATGTGGAAACAGCAGCGACAAAGTGACATGACACATTTCAATACTTCGTGATGATGGGGTAACAAGCTAACCCATCCATTCTAAAGTTCAATTTAAATTTAAGTTTAGCTCCCAACTTTGTGGCAACAGTTTGGATCAAAAACACCTAATGTCGCCTCCAAGTGGCGCAGTGGTAAAGTGCTCACCCTATCATCCAGAGATCGCAAGTTAGATTCCCGGGTGATGATGTAACCTCTCGCAGCCGGAGGCCTAGAGAGAGCTGATTGCCCGAGCTCTCTCAGAGGGGAGGGAAGAGAGGTACTTAGTGCTCCCACATTAATCACGATTCTACAGCCAATCAGGGGCGTCTGTGAGCTCGTGCAAGCGGAAGGGGTGGATAGCGCTGTCCTCCGAGTGTGTTACGCAGTTTGAAAAGATGCGGTCAGCTGTTGTCACATGAGGAGGGAACACGTGATAGTCTTTGGCCCTCCCGACTGTGGGAGCCTCCTAGTGACGGGGAGGAATTGGACACGACTAAATTAGGGAGAAAATTGGGGGGAAAATAAAAAAAAGAATCACCTAATGTGACGGTCAGGTGTCCACATACTTTTGTCCATGTAGTGTACTTTATATGAAAACTGGAGTAGAACATTTCCATGCTATAAAAACCTTATGATGTCAATTTCCCCCTTAATTGTCATGAAAAAGCCTTTATAATGTATGGCTAAATTGACTCTGTAATTACGTTTATTGTAGCATTAAGCACAACCTACAGTAAGTACAGTAAGTTGCATAGCCAATATAGCACAAATTGCTGGGAAAAGTCAATGCTAGCCACAATACAAAGGCACCAGAACACCCAGTACACAGCAGCCTGCTGTGTATGCGCTCAGCGGGCAAGGAGACCAACGTTGTTGAACTCCCAAGATCCCAATCCAATCAAGCACTAATGGGACGCACCAGACAAACGAGTCGGATCCACAAACCACAGCACCCAAAAGACCTCGGTGCACAAGGCACAGCTAGAAACTAGATGGTTTCAACATTAAAGGATTAAAAGTTTAAATGTTTGATCAATGTGTACTGTGTATAAACAGAATATGATACATTAGAACAGAACAATGTGCATTATACACCACAATGCTTTTAAAAGACAGTTTATAATAAGGTTTATATTAATCTGCCTGTTGTGTTGTGTATTGTTCTATCATGCCGATAACAACTTTAAACAACATCGTTTCATAAGGAGTTTATTGAAAGCATTGTGTGAGAAATATGGGTAATTTTGGGAAGGAGTCACCAGTTACAGCACGTTATGACAGTAAGAGGTAAACCTCATCAAACAGGGAAAATTGTTCAGGATGGATGGAATGATTTGCAATTTCCTGATGACATACAGTATGCTGCTTTTTCTGGCTTAGTACCTTCGAGAGAGAGAGAGAGAGAGAGAGAGAGAGAGAAGGCAGTCTGGTGAGGGAATGACTGTCTACAGCTGCTACTTCTACTTGTAGAAATGGATTATACTGTAAATGTGCCAGCAGATTCTTTAATTATTATACAGTACATTCTTTAGTAAATAATGAACCGTTATATTTGAAAACGATTGATTTAGATGAGTATAACACATCACGATGTTGGCTTTCATGGCAATACCTTCAGGATGTTATTAAGTTAAGTTCAGCCTTTATTCATCACATATACAGTACATTACTGTGCAGTGAAATTCTTAATTCTTTGCAAGTTTTTTGTTAACAGAGGTCTGAGGTCAGTATGCAGGTTCAGCCATTATACGCCGCCCCGGAACAGACAGGGTTAAGGGCCTTGTTTAAGGCCCCAGCAGTGGCAACCTAATGGAGCCGGGACTTGAACCACAGACCTTCCGATCTCTTAACACATTAAGCCACCGACCCCATAAGCTCCTTAGTAACTAAGAATAGTTTCCTATACTGTAACTGCACAAGCTGTCACGTTTTACATATCTACAGTACGTTGTAGATATGTATAATTTAGTATTGAAATATCTTAACATTATTTTTTTTTGATGCATACCATTCTTTCATATAGCCATTTAAACAGGTATACAAACTAGTATTTTTTTAAATACAGTAATCTATAAATAAGGCGGTGTAGTAGTTAGCATTGTCGCCTTGCACCTCCAGGGTCCGGGTTCGATTCTCGGCCGGGGTCGGTTCCCGTCTCTGTGTGCATGGAGTTTGCATGTTCTTCCCGTGCTTGGTGGGTTTCCTGCAGGTACTCTGGTTTCATCCCACAGTCCAAAAACATGCATATTAGGCTAATTGGTGTTCCCATAATGTATGTGTGAGTGTGCGTATGTGTGTGTGTGTGCCCTGCGATGGATTGGCTCCCTGCCTTGAGCCCTAAGTCTCCTGGGATAGGTTCCAGGCCCCCCACGACCCTGAATACAGGATAAAGCGGTATAGACGATGAGTGAGGGAGAGTGAGTAATCTATAAATAGATGAGCGAGCCACATCTGGCTAATTGCAGTACTGTAGTTGAAGCACGCTATAAGCTCCATCTGTAGCTCCACTGGGTTTTATTAGATACACCTGCAGTTCAGGTGCGGTTCAGTCCAAAGAGCCAAGCATGAAGAATGATTCTCTTTCTCTGTCTTTTCTCACTATTACGCTCCAGCAGTCGTTTGTCTTCTACCGCATTGCTCCTGCTTCTTATCACTTATCACCTCCGTTTTCCCTCATCTCTGGCCGTTTATCTAATATGGCGCCTTGCCATTACTCTTTGTCTGGGCGCTGCTAAAAATATGCATACTATAGTGAATTGATCCTCAACCTAGCCTGGGCTCTATAGCGTCTACAGTATATGAGAAGTTGCCCGCTTGGTTACAGTGAGTAAATTCGTTCAGGGTTTAATCGATACTGCTCACAATTGTCTAACTTGGAGAGGCTTGGAAATTGCGACAAATACAATGCAGTCTAAACCAAATCTACTTTTCTTGATGGAAGACCTGAATGATATTCTCTAAATGTTCGGAACCAAAGCTTATAAAGGTGCACTTCTCTTTGGGACATTTGAGAGCTCTCAGAGATGTGTCATTCGGTACAGAAGTGCACAAATGGGCTTTGCAACAGCATGAACTGACATTTTTTTTTATTCATTTCAATTTTAAGTGCAGTCCATAAAACCTGTGCCTGGTCTGCTTAGAAATCACAGTATGTGGTTTCAGGTTCACCTCAAGTCAGCCTGGGTGTGGATTGCAGCATCTATGTAAGGTATCTATACTCCTGGGACTGCACATCGTGTCACGTTACATCGTGCTTCAGAAGCAGCTCATTTGTGCCAAGCGTATGTGGTTACAAAATGTTTCTCTAGGTCACTGATGTAACGGGTCCTATGTTATGTGTCAATATACTGTACTGTATGTATAACACTATAGAATTGCATATGACTGGAAATTGGATACTGCAGTCAGCTCAGCTTGTGGTTGCGGTGCACATATTTGCATAAAGAGCATGACTTATGATGCACTTCTCGTGACAATTGCAACAGTTGATCTGGAGTGAGAAAGACATGCTTGAAGGTAGCGATGCATGAGGACCTGCCTGATACTACAAGCCTGAGTGGCTGAGTGATTAAGGCTTTGGACTACAAACAACAAGTCCTTGAGCAAGATGCTCATCTTTGGATGTCAAATGTCTGCCGAATGGTTTGCACAGTCATACAAGGAGCAAAGAATCACAAAGAGAAATGACAGATTGCTAAAAATAATCTACACAGCAGAAATGATTCTTCAAATTATAATTGTACTGTACATGTGTGATGATGAAACAAAGCGCAGAATCAATCCCGGAGAGCCTCGGAATCAAATATTTGGGGTAATCTTATTATTTAGGCACAGCACTATTACATTCATAACCACTGTACTGTATATTTGATACTACTGTATATACTGTGCATAACTAAAATTCTTATTCGTTCTTGTACGGCTATCTGGAACATATGCTATAACACATCATTTCAAAGTAACACAAATGAGAGCGATAAAAGGAAATCATTGACAAACAATATATAAAAATGATGTTAGGAAACGAAACCTTTCACAGTCAAGTCCAGAATTGATCCCGGAGGTCATCTGACTCAAATAATCGAGTCGACAGAAAACCGCCGATAGTCATATGATTAGCTAGGACCACAACTACATTACTTAGAGGCAGATATCTAATATAATATCCAGAAGGCCGACACTCTACAGTATACAATATGACTAGTGGTGGAAAAATATGTAAGTAATTCTCCGTCTCTACTAGGCATACATTTGGCATGTTTATACTTTACTTTATTGTTGTATTATTGAATTTTAATACTTAATCTTGTTTGTAATTACATCTACAAGGAAAAACAAAGTTATACACCTTACATTATTTATTCAGACCCTTTTCCTTCATTTTTTCCGCACATCAAAGATGATCAAGATCATCAATGTGGAACATAGAATAGAATAGTCCCCTATTGTCATTTACACTGTGACCTTCTCATGTGACCTATCCTTCTCAGTATAGCTGTATGGACATGAATATGGATAATTCACCAGACCGCAGTGTGGAACATGAGGATGAGCACACCTGGCCCTGCATCAATAATGTCTTCACTATGCGAAGACTTAATTAAAATGAAGTGTCTCCTTCGCCTCCACAGAAGGCATGAATTGCATCTAATCTGAAAAAAAAAAAAACATTTTGAGGTTATTTTCATTAATTTGCTAACATTCACATATGTATTTAACTAAGCTGGCTTTTTTTTTTGCTTCTTTGTTACACTAAGTAATGAAGTCTATGCAGCAAGTCAACCTCTAGTTGACTTCCGACAAAATTAACCATTAATGGTTGTACAGTAGATACAGTGGATTGTGAGCATAATTCGTTCCGGAAGCGGGATCGTATATCAAAGACTCGTAAATCAAAGCGAATTTCCCCATAAGAAATGACGACTTTCACGCACACACATACAAACACAAAATAAAATATGTTTTACGTGCACACACGTGGTCACAGTGTTATAGTAAACAGTACATGCATGCACTGATGTTGATTATACCAGTGGGAGTTGCGAACTAAGACCCAGCAGGGGAGACGATTACCCACAATTCTGCAGCACGAGAAAGAAAAACTATTGGCTCAGTTGTGATCACGTGACGCTCGGCGTCAAAACAAGAAGCGTACGCGTGACACATGATACTCGGTATTAGTAAACCAAGACTTTCAAGTCAAAATTTATTTAAAAATTTTGCTCGTCTTGCAGAACACTCGCAAACCGCGTTACTCACAATCCGAGGTTCCACTGTAATTAAGTAGTTTTTTGCATGAAAACTATTTCTCAACTTGTTTATTTTTCTTTTTTTTTTTTTTACTTTCATTAAATTAAGTACTTTTTTGTGACAAAAATCCATTCATATGATATCCTGGTCATTCAGTAGATTGAGGTCGTCAGCTGACTTCATTTTATTGCCACACAATGCTGCTGAACCTTCACCTGATCAACTGAAGCAACCCCGGATCATAACGCTGCCTCTAGAGGCTTGTACAGTGCATGACGGGTGCATCGCTTCATGCGCTTCCTTTCCTACCCTGATGCATCTCTAAAGAATGGGGTCAATCTGAACTCATCAGACCGCATGACCTTTTTCCAAGTCCAATCTTTTCTTGGACCAAGTCCAATCTTTTCTTGGACCAAGTCCAATCTTTGTGCTCCCTAGCAGATTTCATTCTTTTTTACTGATTTGTCTCAAAGGATTTAGTCCCAATCATGTGAGTTCTTGTCACATGTGTGTGTGTGTGTGTGTGGATATGCTCTTACTTTTACTATTAAACATAGCTTTGATTTCAACTTTGGATTTTTTTATGATGCAACTTCACCAAGCGTTAAATGATCTCCTTTCATAAGTTCCCTTACACAAAGAAAATATATTTCCCTACACATTAACTGTCAACATATTAAACGATTTAGTGTTCTGATCTACTGGTAAATTGCAAAGATTTTATAATGTTAATATTCCTTGTTGCTACGCTAACTGATACTAACTAATAATTAACAGAAAAAAAAGATATTCGTATTAGAAATATATATATTCACAATATACAGAATAATATATTAGAAAACACATAAGGAATTTACATGTAAATTTACAGTAAATGATTGAATATATTGAATTTGATTGAATATATACTGCATATATATATATATATATATATATATATATATATATATATATATATATATATATATATATATATTATTATTTTTTTTTTTTTTTTATTTTTTTTTTTTTACAATATGCTTATATGTTAATGTAGTTCGAACAAAATGGATTAAGCATTAATCAGAGCCACTGACTAGGTAAGAATGTGTGTATAATTCTTAAACATCCATAAAGTTTTAATAATGTTTCAATAAAGTATAAATAATAGTGGTTTTTGTCTTCATTACAATATATACAGTATTTATCCATACAGGGTCCATCAATATATTAATAAATATAAGCACTAGTTTCCTATATATGGAAATGTATTATTTAATGTATTGAATTATATTTTACAATATATTTCCATCTATTTTTTTCCCATAAGGGCGGGATTGTAGTTTTAATAACGTCTTCTACGGCTCTTAACACAATTCCAGTCAGTTCAAATTTCCTTAGTTGTTTTCTTTGCTTGACGCAGTCGACAATTTGACCCTCCTGAAATAGCAACTGACAAGGCAGTGAGTAATTACAGTAGTATTTAATTATAGAAGTAAGTATCGTCCAGTTTTTTAACCAGAATATACATTTCCGTTCTGGGAACATTTCTGTAAGCTTTATTAAGTAACCCAGCATGCTGCAGTTTTGTTCTCAAGGCAGAATTAAAATAACCTCCCGGCTTGGAGGTATTCACTGTCGCTGACGACTTTAACTCGAGAGTTGAAGTGACGGGTGAGGAGTAGTCCAGCACATAGCTCTGGGGCAGACTGATTTCGGCTCAGCCCCGTCTGCCAACAGCAATGGCGCTGCTCAGTAATTTAACGAGCCATTCTCTGCCCAAATCCGCAGGACGAGTTAAGCACCTCCCAGGTGAGTGTGTGCTGAGGTGCATGTTCCCAACCTCAAATTAGTCAAACTTCACTTGCGGCAGGAGGGCACTGCGACAGAGCTGCAGGAGGGTTGACACGCTGTGCCTAGAACACACACACATACACAAACGCGCGCACACACACAACCCCTGCTGAAGGTTTATCTACTTAGCAGACATGCTGCCTTGCGTAGTTTCCACTTAGTTGCTATGTGATGGCTAAGTGTTTTGTTTTGGATTAGACAATGTTTAAGTGTGAAGCAGTACGTCTCGAATGCGTAATGAGAATAGGAGTTTTTGACATATTCAAATAGCGGAGAAATCATTTTTGTTAAAGGCAGGCTTCCTAATAAGTCTTAGGCAGAAGAAAAAGACACTGTGAGCTGAAAGGCAGAGAACAAAACCTTGTCAAATGAAATCATTTCTTTTTTTTTTTTTCTGTGACCTTTTCCAACAGACATGTGGCTATTTTTAGCATTACAGAATTGTCGTTTATATTGAATAAGACATAATCATTTTCTCAGTACAAATGACCTTTAATTTTTCAATCTTTCGCATGGGCCTGGAGACTTTGGGGACAAAGTGGGGTACAATTCACCTGGACATGTGACGAAACAACTACACCACTACCCCACACTATATAGATAGATAAGTGGTGTTCAAGTCATACCAGGACTTGTGGTGAAATTTTAGTGAATGAATGCAAAGAACCCGAAGGCATTCCGGCCAAGTTGTCTTGGAATCCAGCTGTGTGAACATTCAGTGAGCGGAATCCGTAAAACCTGTCCATAAAAAAAAATCAACTGATAACTTGCCACCAACTTGTGGAAGAGACGCATCTGTCTGTGGGAACTGGCCGGAAAGTATTGGCACATCCCACCATACAGTTCTGACCTCGCTCTAAGCCATTCCACATGTCTTCTTTAACACCGTTAATGGAGTTCCTGGGAGGCCGGCATTTAAGATATGAAGCAGGCAATCTGATCATGGCTCCAGCATCCTGAGAAAACTTTATATACCAAGCACTAGTGTAGCATGGGATTATATAGACAAATAAAGGTAGTTTTTACTCTCATAACTCACTCATCATCAGGAGACTTGGGGACAATGTGGGGTACATCCTGGACAGGATTGCAGGACACACACACACACACATACTACGGACAATTTGAGACCGCCAATTAACCTTTGGACTATAGGAGGAAACCAGAGTACCTGGAAATCAACCAAGCACGAGGAGAACATGCAAACTCCACTCATACACACCCCAGACGGGAATTGGGACCCTCTATCCCGGAGGTGCGATTTCCCACTTAATCCTAGTGTGACATACCACTTAATCCTGTATACAGAGTGGCGAGAAGCCCGGAGCCAATCCCAGGAAACTTAGGGCACGAGGCAGGGTATACCCTGGATTCCAATCCATGGCTGGGCACACACATACACACACTCACACACTCATTCACACACTACGATCAATTTGGCAACACCAATTAGTCTAATCTGCATGTTTTTGGACTGTGGGATGAAACCGGAGTACATGGAGGAAACCCTCTCATAACTGTACTCTATTATTCTGTTATTGACTTTGAATACAGATTATGATGTTTTACAACCTTAGAAGACAACCTAGCAGAAGAACATGTAATGCGGTCCCTTAGGTGAAAAAGAGTTTGATGCTCGGAGCTGTAGGGAATCTTTCCTCTTCTCAATTATTCACACCCAGACATTTCGCCTCCAGGGCCACTTCTGTTTCCCTCCTCATCTGTCTCAATTCTCCCCTTCCCCTGTCTGTTTCATTTTCTCAATCATTACAGCTGGGAGTAGGACTGAAGGTCACAACTGAGGCATTTGGAATAGCCATACTCCTCACTCTTATTGCTCATCCACAATCTTGCTATCGGTGAACAGAACGGAATCCTCTCAATCTGAAGGGATTATTTAATACATTGATAGTATTGGTGCGGTGCCTTTGAACGTATAGTCTAGAGAACGAGCAGTTGTGTTGCTGTATATAAAAGTTAACAAGGATGTCCAGAAGGTACTTTAGATTAGAGATGGGTCATTCATGAACGATTTGTTCTTTTTGAACAAAGTCATTAAGGTGACTCAGAAGAACGAGTAGTCTCGGAGAGTGAATCGTTTATTTTCACAAAGCATCGCAAAACCTCCGTAGGTTATGTACAGGAAACAGGAATGAGTCGTTACCTTTGGTCCGAATCGTTCGTTCTTTTGTCACGTGACTCCCATAGACACTATGCAATGCAGTACACAGGAAACAGTATTGAACGGTTCTTCTCAATGAGTCTTCTAGCCTGAGACGTTCGTTCTTTTGTCACGTGACTCCCATAGGCGCTATGTGGTGCAATAGATTCAAAAGAACGAACGACTCTGACTAGAAGATACGAGAGGTGAGCTGCTCATTCTGTTTGTTATAATATGTCCTTAGTTGCATTGTAATATTTTCATTACTGGAACTATAGCCAAAATTTGTGTATGTAGACGTGTTGGGTGTCTGCTTATTGAAAATGAAACATTTGATTTTATTTCTGATCAAAAGAATGAAATGAACTAAATGACTCAAAAAAAGAATTCGTTCATTTCGGTGAATGAGATTCAAAAGAACCGAGTCACTAAAATGATTCAAACTTCCCATTACTACTTTAGATACAGGTCAACTATTACATGAGGGTGAGTCGAAAATAATCCGCATTCCGCTTATATGCAGGTGTGAACGTGTTGTATCAGTTAATTTGTAACCACGATGCGAGCAAAAATGGACGCACCACTTGTCATCTTCCTGAAAGAAGAGCAGATCCTTGGCTGACAGGAGTGGGATAAAATATCGTCTTCCAGTCAGCCTGATTCGTCCTGTCACTTACCCTCTGATCTCTTTCCCCATTCTGATGTTGCCTGTGCACATTCGTTGGAGCTCTTGATCTGTATCTGCATGATTTCACACTTTGCACCACTGTCGCACGAATTTGCACATGATCCGAATTCTAAAGTGTGTTCCTTTTATCATGCTTGAGTCTGCTTAGGGCTATATCGAGTTCCAGTTTGAGCATCAAACTTTTATGCGTGCGTGTGTAGATTTCTTGAAGCGAGTCAATGCACATTGACAGTCGGGCTCATGTCTGATGAAGCTTAGCACTTTTAGCCAGACCTGCTGTAAATCACAGAGAAGGAGGCTGACACGAAGCAGTACACCGAGACCTCCTAGTGTCCCTGAGCTTAACCGCCACTGCACATCTCACTGGAAGCCTATGGCACTGCTATAAATACGCAACTATAAATCACCTAACACAACACAGATAAAAGAGCGAGACAGCCATTACAGCTCTGTCTTAGTTCCCTGCATGGGAAACACACATTCATTCACAAGCCTATGTATGCGTCTTTTGTTCTAGTACTTTTCTGATTATAAGTGATTACAGTATCTTTCAGAGTGTGAGTAGAGACAGATAATATTTCGTAATTCAGCCCATCAAATCAGTGATGATATGCCAGTAGTCAATGAAAGTCTCGCAGAAAATGACACATTCTTTCATGCCTTTTATCAAACATAATTCAGTTACTTTTCTCATTGTGTCTGGATTCTATTCTGAGGTTGTCCCTTTTTCCCTCAACATAAAGAGACATCAGTGTATACCACTTGCTTCAATCCAGAATAGTGCATGTGTTTTCTCTCTCGAGTCAACCATTACGCACATTTACCTTTATTAAGCTATCAATGAGCCCAGTGAGTTACTGAGCCATCATGGCCGAGATTTCTTTCGACTACTTAATGCTTATCGAGCAATGCTATGATAAAGTAGCTTAATGGTGCTAATAATCATGCCATTGTGGACTTTAGAGTTAAACGAGGGACAAGTTCTATACCCAGGGCTGTTAAATAGTTTTAAGGCTAGAATTTGTTTAACAAAACCATTGCCCTAGACGGTATTTAATGCACCTGTCTGGTTTACTGGCGGTGCAGAAATTTGTATGTTCTCAATAGGTTTTGTACAGGTTACCTTGTTTCCTCCCATCTGCCAAAAAAAAGGTGGATTGATGAGTCTAAATGACCCCCAGCTGTGAATGAGTGTGTGTATTTGTGTGCATTCTGTCGTGTATTCCTCGAGTGCCTTGCACCCTGCATTACCAGGATTCTTCCTAACAGTCATCAATTACATCAATTACAATGCCGGTTAGGATAATGTTAGAAGTCTGTAGTGCTACTAGCTATGGGAAGAAGGATATGTGCAGGCATGCTGTTTACAGCTTAAAAAACAGTTATTTTTGGATCTTTACCTGCCTTTCAGTATTAAGTTACAGGGAACATGGATCATATTCAAGGGGCGTTCAGGTCAAACCAGGACTTTTCATTTCTGTATAATCACCTGCTACATTAATGCACTTATCCCAGCATTTCACTAGTGCTTGGATACCATCAAGGTGGAAAGTTTTCTCAGGATGCTGTAGCGACAAGACTGTCTGCTTCACATACTGTATGAAACGCTGGCCTCCCAGGAACTCCTTTAATAGCCCAAACATTTGGAAATCTGTACAGCGAAACTGGCAATAGCTCCCAGCTGAGTTTCTATGTATGAAGGATAGATAAAGGGAAGGGAAGGATAAAGTCGTGCATTGTCCTGCAAAAACAGAACGTCTTTGGTAATCAAACCAGGCCTTTTTTTTCCTGAAAGCGTTCCACTCGCTGATGCCACTTCGGCCAGGACTGTCATTATTACTCACAGACATCCTGCCTTATTTAAAGCATTTTCACCATTCAAATGTGTTACTGAGGCTATGATTTTATTTCCTTATCTTTTTGTCTTAGTACAAGCAAGTGGAGCAGTACATGTCCTTCCACAAACTTCCAGCAGATTTCCGGCAAAAGATCCACGACTACTACGAGCACCGCTACCAGGGAAAGATGTTTGATGAGGAGAGCATCCTGGAGGAGCTGAACGAACCACTCAGAGAGGTGAGACGGAGCACACTCACTTTGTGTAGGGGGAACGTTGGTGTAGATGTCTGTGTGTAAACATCCATGGAAAAAAAAAAAATCCCAGGAGGCCATGCAGTTACCTCAGCACTCTTCTCACTTTCCAAAACAATGAAAGGATGCTGACGGTGAAATGCGAAGTACCGCACAAAGCAATCCTCCTCTCAGGAAAGCCACAATGCATTCTGTCATTTTTTCCCCCTTTGTTAATTCTAACTGTTTTCGTTTCAGTAAGAAGAAAGTCTTCTTAGGTATGTTTACAAAATCTTATTAGATATGTTTGCATATACTGTACTAAATGTAGCACTGGATTTAAAGTGACTAGCCACTTTCCATGTGGCAGCAGTGCAACGCATAGAATAGTGCAGGTACAGGACATGAGCTTGAGTCCAAAATCAAAATGATGGAAATTATGATCTCGTTCAGAATCCCAGCCCAAATCTGATTTTGGCAAACACAGCTTGGAATCAGATGTAGTCTGAAGCATAAAACTGATTCAAATCAGATTCCGAAATATGTGTCTCGTTCCAGACATTGCATGGATTTCAAACTGTCCATTATGTCACTTGCAACCCAATGCAGAAGTCCACATGATCGCGTGGTATAGGACATGGACGCATGGTTGAAAAACAAGCAGGGGGAAGTGAGGTCATGGTGGAAGAAATTGTAGAAAGTTAAGAAGATCGCAGAAGGTCTTTCTTCAGCTTTTGGCGCTACTACTGCTATGTCCAGTATGCAAAGGCCACACCCTTGAATTTAACGTACTTTCAGGACGAGCGGCTTGCTTAACCACAGTATGGAAATGGAGAACAATAATCCCTGGACAGAGGGTGAAGTAAAATGTCCGAGAGCACTTTGGGGGGGATGCATCACTGCAGGCAAAACCAGAGGGAGTGTCGAGATTTCATTTCTTCTATATGAGGAAAATCATACTCTATTAGCTTTGCGGTGTCTTTACTTACAAACAAAGTAGATAGGTTGACAATATTTCAGATTTGGGCTTCCAGTCTGAACAGGTCCAGATCAGATCTGATGACCTTCAAATAACAGTGTGGACAGTCTGTCCAAAAGATCAGATTCATTAAAAAAAAAAAAAAAAAAAACAGAACGGCTATTGATGAGCTGATTTGTGTTTTATGGGTTTTTCACACACTATAGTCTCACGGGTTTAGACAGAATGGTATGGAAAGATGAAAAAAGTCCAGCGAGTGTCAGTTCTATCAGTAAAAGCACCTTCCTGAAATAGGAGAAGCTATTTTAAGTGGACAGACTTGTGTCTTGAGTAACTACTCTTTACAACCATGGTGACCAGAAGAGCATCTCAGAACAGACTGAACTTTCTCTAGAGACTATTGCATGTAAAATTAAGCTGGCTAGCTGGAAAAGCTCAAACCAGACTGTCTGGCACCAAGCTGCTGACCTCAATCTGTATGCTTTTAACGTTTTATGGATTGCATACTGTATATATTATTTATTATTTGGTGCATACTTTTACTATAATTCGCTAGGAAATCGTAAACTTCAACTGCCGTAAGCTGGTGGCCTCGATGCCCCTGTTCGCCAACGCGGAGCCCAACTTTGTCACGGCAATGCTAACTAAGCTCCGCTTCGAGGTCTTCCAACCCCGGGATTACATCATCCGCGAAGGCACCATTGGCAAAAAGATGTACTTCATCCAACACGGCGTGGTCAACGTCCTCACCAAAGGAACTCTAGGAATGAAGCTATCCGACGGCTCCTATTTTGGAGGTAAAGTACAGTATCCTGTCATCCTTGAAATAAACCTGTTTTCATAACTGAAATTAAAGTGTCACATTCTGTGATTAAACTGCCGAAATCCTAATTATCACCCTACAAGATTTAGGACATGATTTATTTTGTGTAAAAGCTTGTTTCACAAGGTTTTGAGATTGCTGTGTCATTTCTGATGGCATCATTTTCCGGAGCTCATTTTGTAATTTTACCATTATAGTTTTTATGTGACGAGCATAATTCTATCAGTACTTCTCCAGTTACAATGTTCATGCTGATAAGCTAGCATGATAATTATATCCCTGTTCAGTAATGAGTTTATTTTTTATGGTGTTCTGTATGGCAGAGTGTCTAGCCTTTTGATGTAGCTCACAAACATTCAGGCGCAGATCAAATAATTATATCATGATGCTGCAATACGTAATATGCTTTTACAGGGCTCCAAGCCAGAACAGCAGGTTTTAACAGAAAGTCAGCTGAAAAAAATAAATAAATAAAAAATAGCAAGCAGATTTTTAAAGATCTCGGAGTTAGCTTTGTTGAGTGCAGGTGTTTGCTTTTTGTGTCCTATTGTTTACAGTGACAAGGGTACGGGCTGTACAGATAATTACTCTCTTAATGTGCGCCGCATTTAATTAAACTCCGAGCACATGTTCCACAGGCATCTGCGCTTTATTTCCCTGCGATTTCCGAATTCACTCAGTGCTTCATAATGCAAATGGTGAACTCTTACAACCACCAGTCAATGACCTTTTCGTGTTTTGAGAGTTGATTTATAACGACCTCTGACTCCAGTTAGCCTAATCTGCACCTGAGTACCCAGAGGAAACCCACCAAGCACGGGGAGAACATGCAAATCCGGACCATAGAGGGTGCAGTGCTAACCAGTAAGCCACCACTAACGCCAGTAGTGTTCATTCATTCATTCATCTTCTATACCGCTTTATCCTGTATTTAGGGTCGCGGGGACCTGGAGCCTATCCCAGGAGACTCAGGGCACAAGGCAGGGTACACCCTGGACAGCGTGCCAATCCATCGCAGAGCACACACACACTCATTCACACACTATGGTCAATTTGGGAACGCCAATTAGCTTAATCTGCATGTCTTTGGACTGTGGGAGGAAACCGGAGTACCCAGAGGAAACCCACCAAGCACGGATAACATGCAAACTCCATGCACACAGAGACGGGAATCGAGCCTGGCCGGGGAATCGAACCCGGACCCTGGAGGTGCAAGGCGACAGTGCTAACCACTACACCACCGCGCCGCGCCAGTAGTGTTACTACTTTAAAATAATAGATATTACGATTAATGGAAATTGAATCAGGAATCGTACTGTAGCAGGAAATGTACAGTCCTACAGTATAAATGTTGTAGAATTAAGAACAGTAGGGGTAGCAGTAGCACCAGTGCCAAAAGTAGCAGCAGTCAGATGAATAAAAGTTTGAATAGTAGTGATTATTGTAGCAGTAGAAGTGGTAGTATTTAGCAATGCACTGTAGATGTAGTAGTATTAGTGGTGGTTAGTACAGTAGTGAAGTAGAAGTAGTAGGAGGGTGGTGTTGGTGGTGTTGGAGCAGCAGTAGTAGCAAAGGGTGGTGAGGTACAATCATGACTACTGGATCATGGCTGATTTTCTGGAGGGGAAAAAAAAAAACCAAGAGAAAGTCATCGTTCTTTTCATCTATATAAGACGACCAGCTAGCACGAACATGGAGCCTGGTAAGCGATGCAGCTTGGTGGAATTTCTATTATATTTATTTATTTATTTATTTAAGGAGTGGAAGATGATCCTAGCGTGCCTTTAAACTCCTGATGACTCGGCACTGCTGAGCGACTGGGGGAGCCTTTCCCCCGACTGACCTTGGAAAAGGTTGAGACTAAAACAGATGCCTTCTGTAGCCTGAGTTAAAAGGCCTTTTCAGATGTCTGTCCCCTGGGGTGTTCAGTAGGACAGATATTGAACTCAATCATGAGAGAAATAGCAACAGCATGTTTTTTTTTCTTTTTGGTTTCTCTTCAATGCAGTGTGCCAGCCTTCAGGGGCTTTACAAAATAGAGAGACTGAGACAAAGACCAGACGCGAGTCGAGCTGTTTAGCGTTAATCTGTTTGCATGTGCGCATGTGCCTGTGTGTATTGGTGCATGTGTTCTGGTGCTGGGCCATTCAATTGTGTGTGCGTGCTTTCAAATATCGCTTCTTGACTTGATGAATGAGATCCTGCAGTAAGTGAGTAGCTGTGGAGTGACACTGCTGTCTATAATTAATTTCAGCCTCCTGGAAGGAGAACATTGGAATTTGCATCTGCTGATCCAGAACTGATTTCGAGCCCAGGCTGGGGGCCGGCTCTGATTGATGGCAGGCAATGTTAATACACAGACCAGTGTTTAGAATGTCAGCAAGAGGTATTAGAATGTTTTTACCAGTCATTGAGGAGAACAAATCTGCACAAATTTTGGACTAATAATCGAAGCAGTGCTGTGTACTGTATATACATTAAATCCTCTAATTGTTTTGACCTGCTGTTCCCACCTACTAACCACTATCATACAAAATGTCTTCCAAATAGCGAGGGTGAAGGCTAACACCTTCTAAAGAGCTCTCTACTATGTACAGTATATGAGCTTGCAGATGTCCACGGATGGGTAGTGTCACTGGGTTTAACATTCGCAGATTTTCTTGCCTTGGCTCTTGTCCATAGATGGCTGTAGCAAGGCTGGAGGATATGCTGATTGCTGCTCCCTCTTGCACTTGGTGGGAAATCTCTTCTTCAGAGGTTATATTTATGTTGCTTGTACAGTACTTGGAAATAATTTGATGTGGAGGCCAGAAATGAACTTTTATATTGATTTTTATCTATTTTTGAAAGGAGAAGGAATTTAATTCCCAGTAGTCAATGTATATAATGTATATAACGTTTGTGGACATTATTGTGCCGTTAGAAATACTGAGCGAAGAAAAGCTGTTCCAAAAATACATTATACATATTTGTAAAGCTGAAATTTTATTGGTATAGCGCTTTTAACAATTGTCATTGTCGCAAAGCAGCTTTACACAATCCCCCCCAAAAAATGATGGAGGTTTGTATGAAATGTAAATGTGTGAGAATGAACGTTATTAGATGAGAACGCCGAGAGCGACAGTGGCGAGGGAAAAACTCCCTGAGATGGCAATAGGAAGGAACCTTGAGAGGAACCAGACTCAACAGGGAACCCGTCCTCATTTGGGTGATAATGGAAAGCAGGGACTGATCTGCATTCATACTGTGTGTTAAGCAGCTGGATATATAACAGTTGATGTTTTTAAGTTAATATGGAGTCCAGTTCATTATTGGAGGCTCAGGTAGACTGTAAGAAATTCGCATCTTGAACTATCGAGCGACTGCAGTCACAAGTCCTCAGAGAAAAGCCGAGGCCAGGACCGTCTTAATGGTAAAGTGGAACCGTCCCCAGTCACCACACGCATCTAATGAAATGGATGCTCATAAAATCCACAGATATCAATTTTAGCACCTAACTTTGCCTAAACATCTGTTTTTCTTCTGCGTTCACCAAAAAACATATTTGTTATGTCGCACAGTTTTGTGTCTTTGGCTTGAGGATAGCAATACCTACTGTATACTCAGGGTGGTTGAAAACACCAGATGTGGGATTTCACTATGCAAAATAGCAGATGCAAATCAAGGTGCTTTGTGTTTATTTGGTTTGTTTTTCCTACAGAAATCTGTTTGCTAACTCGAGGGCGCCGGACAGCGAGTGTTCAGGCAGAGACGTACTGCCGTCTTTACTCACTCTCTGTGGACAACTTCAACGAGGTACTAGAGGAGTACCCTATGATGAGAAGAGCATTTGAGACTGTAGCAATCGACAGACTTGATCGTCTAGGTAAGAGGGTTGCACTCTCCTATTAACATGAATTAAGGTTTAGCAATAATGTTGTATAACCGTTTGTTTCTTTGAGATGTTACATTTGAGTGATGAAGGTGTGCCACCTGCCCTGAGAAAACCCTTAAAGTAAAAAAAGTCAATGACAATGAAAACAACATTTGTCTTACGTTTTCCTAGTAAAACAGACAGGATGTAAAAAACAAATACAGTATTTGCATAGTTTTAGTCAGTCGACTGAGTCATGCACTGACTCTAAGAAAGCGACCTGTTACAGCAGCAAAAATTCCTTAAAATGCTGTACAAATATACAGTATTCTGGATGTATGACAGATTACCGGTATTATGGTATTAAAAACAAGATCAATCAAACGTGTCATAACAACCTACTTTGTAATTGAATTCCCATCTTCTATACCTTCTCTACCAGGTAAGAAGAACTCCATCTTGATGCACAAGGTACAACATGACCTCAACACTGGTGTTTTCAACAATCAAGAGAATGAAATGATTCAGGAAATTGTGAAGTACGACCGTGAGATGGTCAAACTGGTGGACTTTCAGCGTCCACGTGCCATGTCTATGACAGCTTCAATCCCTGGTGGCATATTTGCGCCACCCGGCCAGGCACAAGGCACCTCGGCCATTGCCACCCTGCAGCAGGCCGTAGCCATGAGCTTCTGCCCACAAATGGCTAATCCTTTGGTGGTCCCGGGCACTCTACAATCTCCCCGCATGGTTCGGCGCTTCCAGGTAATCCAGAACATTTCCAGCCCTGCTTCGGTCTCTCCCATGCAGCCACAGCCACCAGGACCCATGCCAGGGGGTGCATGTGCTTCCGCTGCCACATCCAGTCCCCCCGGGCAGAGTCCATTGGCACCAATGGGATCAAGGACATTCCAGTATGGTTGTAGCCCCATGGGTGGGCGTACAGGATCTCAGCTGTCCCTTGTTCAGCAGCATGTGCCCAGTCCAACACGCAAGGGTGCCCACTCCTTGCAACATGTGGAAAGCATGAGTCATGATGCCCGTGCGTTGTCCAGTTCCCAAACCTCTTTGCCCCATGACGGAGTGACAGGTGTGGGTAGCAGCCCACCAACGTCAGCCCATGTTTCCTCCACATCCATCGGGCAACAGCCGGCCCCTCACCCTGCAATACCCGGGCCCTCTGGAATCAGAAGCGCTGTACCTCACAGAATAGTACAGCCTCACCCGATGTCACCTTCCACTCCGCCCCCGGTTGGTGGAGCAGGGCCAAGTTATCTTGAGCCAATAGTGCACAAAAAAGATTCTATAGTTAGCCTCCCTGAGACAGACTCGACTACTAGATCCAGGCTGTCCTCAAACCTCTGACCAAACTCTGATGTATGCTGACATGGTGGCACTTGTCTGTCCTGAGGTTTTCTGTACTGAAAGGAGCAGAAGGTGTAATGTGTAGGGGGAGTAATCAAATCAGTCAATGACTATTAGCGACAATGTCACCGCTGTAACTAGGATGAAGCAGTGGGATTTTCCTAGCTGGTCCACTCATATAGTAACTCCGTGCTCTTTCAGCTACCAGTTGTCCCTTTTCTGTATTAGTTATGAAGACATACTCAGAAAGGGGAATTTTCTGTTGTTTTCTGTAGAGTCCATACAATGCAATCTGGCCTGAGTTGAGACGTAAAGAAAATCAGGGACTTGTATCTCATGACAATGATGAAATTTTAAGCTTTGCAAAAGTGTTTTTGAGTGTCCTTTGTTCTGTATAATTGTAGCAAAATAACTAGCTGTTCTTCATATTCCTGTAAAATATTAATGAAAATAGTATTATAGACCGCTGGGCGATCTTATATTGATATGTAAATAGAATATGTTAAAAAAAAAGGACAAAATATCTTAATTGTATGTACTCAAAAACCAAAGTTGAGCTTGGTTGAGTTCGGTCATGTACGTGTCAGAAGAATTCAAAAGAAATGCCATTTATTTAACTGCCTCTATTCCAAGTTTAGAAGCCATATAAGTGGTAAGTGAGTCCATGTGGAAATGTTGGGATGGGGTTCGACGTTAAGCTTGTTATTTATTTATCAACCTGTTTAATCATGAGAATGTATTGCCACTGTAGTGAAAAGCAACTTTTTTTTTTCTTCTTTACTTTATTTCACTGGGCATTTTGACAGGTGTTCTTATAATGGTAAAGGCAATACCTTGGAAGTTCTGATTTGCACTAAGCGTGCTTACTGATGAACATCACTTACTCTCTAGTGGGAGATACCAAAAAAAATAAATGATAGTGACTAAGAACGGATAACCAAAACAATCTATATCTGAACTGCAAAATGCAATATTATACTGATTTCGCAATACCCTGCGTTTTGTCTCGCAGTTTAGTTATACTGTATGATTGCTTCATTTGGATGTACTTAAAATATATTTTATGGCTGTAGGTTAATGGAGTGTAATAAAATGAAATGAGAGAGGAAATGTTTATGTAAATCTTGTAGAGTTTAAGCCTTGATTGTAAATATGAAATATTTTTGTTTGCATGCTACAATTCATAATTTACATTACCCCCCCCCCCCCCCCCCAAAAAAAGCTGATTTTTGCCCAATACTGTGCTGCAGTAATTCACTTAAATATAACTTGAACCGGTTGAACATGGTTCATTTTTACACTTTAAGCCAGCATAATTTACCTGAAAAAAAATATTTTGTGAGGAAAAAAAATGATTTGTTCAACTTAACTAGTATTGGCAATATTTTGCACTTTACCAAAAACTTCCAAGATATTATTCACGAGGAAGCTGATGCATGAGCATTTGTAACGGGATTGTAACGAGAATTGGCCAAATTTTCTATTTGTTGAAACAAAAACGATCGTCTTGATTTAAAGAAATGTTTCTTTGTAGTTACTAGATAACTGCTGCATTTTTTTTTTCATTTGGCTTGTAAATACAACCTTGTAAATCAGTTGTATAGGAGTCTGATTAGTTAAAGTGAGCTTACTTAATAATGAGAAAAAAAGAAAGCCTAACTCAGATGGCCGTTGGTGCGTATTTGTTCCTGAATGTATGCCGACTGGCGTTTACTGCCATGTAAATAGAATCATATCGACTAATGCAAAATGGAAAACGTGCATATTTGCTGAGTGTTTATTGTGGTGATCAGTTGTTCATTATGCTAATTAGCTAATTACTACTTAACTCCAAAAGAACCGTTTGTGTTACCTATGTCAGCCACTACTTGCCAGAAGCTGGATGTTAGACATAAAACATGTAAGGAAGGGAAAAAGTGTTAAAACAAACAAGCACACGTGGTATCCCCAAGAGCGCCCTCTAGAGAGAGAGAGAGGGAATATGACGGTAAATCAATATATTCCTGGTGGTTTGATGATTAGGGTTTTATCGGCGCGGTAAAAATAGCGGTATGAGCATTTCAGCTTCACATTCATGCTCAGATCCATATCTTTATTATCACTGTTGTAGATTTAGCTCGTAGTCTGTTACCATTAGAGGCTACTAAAACGAAGGCTGGTGCAATCCGAGTCAATATGACTGACTGAAAGTCTATTTCGAGACGTTCTAAGCTAACATAGCCATTTTCTAGCAGTAATAGGATATTTGATCTAATGAATCTTGAGAAACCCAAGTTGTGTGTTATCTTTAATTACTCTCAAATAATACTTCCTGTACTGTACTGCCATTTTTTCCTGAATGTCTGAGTTTTTATTTCATTTTTTTCAAAGTTTAGCGAATATTTTCTATTTTTGTTGTTGTTTATCCTACTTCAAACGCCCAACCTTCGAACAAACGTATTCCGAATGAGTTGAACTAAATTTAATGCATATCTATTGTATGTACTGCTGTGGTTTTACTGCAAATGACTGAAACTGTTTATTTTTGTAATCATGCACTTATGCTGGCCCTATTTAAGCTGCTATTTTAGGCTCTGCTAGAAAGAAATATCTTCAGAGGATTGTATACGAGGTGGTCAAAATCTGTGCGATTAGACATAAGGCGAACCTGGCGGATATTGAAAGAAAGAAACTGATTTCGGTTTCAGCATGGAATCGATTGGCTTTATTTCACTGTAACAACAGCAATCCTGAATGAAGTATTCTTTTAAGTAGAGATTTGAAATTTCTGCTCTCTGTCTGTACTTTTCCCTGACGAAAAAAAAAAAGAAAAAAAAAAAAGTTCTTTCCTGGCAGAAAGGCCAGATGACAGCTTTTCTCACCATGGCTGAATAATGGACAAAAATTTGAGAGGACCATCATCCAAACCTCTTGTTTCACGGTACCGCATGTAAACGGTACAGAATGCCTTGGTATAAAATGTCTTAGTAAATCAGGGTACTTTGTGTTTTTTTGTTATAATAAGTGTTTTTTTTTTTTCTTCCCCTTTGTCTTTACGGTGTGCCCCGATGCACAATTTATTGTAGGCCAACATACCTAGTGCCTAGTAATGCCTAGTTTCCACATCGTCTATTTTAGTGGTACTTGACCTTGTAAAAAGAAACTGCAAACTATGTGTTCTTTTTTTTAATCCTTGCAATATATGTACAATATAGCTGCTGAATAGTTGTTAGTGACATAAAACGAATAATCCAGCATAGTCTTTCCCTACGTTGGGAGACACAACTTGCACATTCATGTTTGTCTGGACTTTTGAATGCAGTGAATCACGGAGTACATACCAAAACCTCTGCTCCACCGGAATGCTGCTTTTCACTGGAGCCACCAGAGCAGGCTTTGCTTTTGCGATCCGTAGACATCACGCCAGATGGCTTTTTAAAAATCAAACTCGCCTCTGTAGATGCCAGCTGAGCACACACACACACACACACATACACACAAACATCAAATAAAAGAAACATCAGGGTGAAAACATTAAATACATTAAAAATCCTATATTGAAATGCATGTATATTTTTTAATGATGACTATATAAGAGTAAAAGTTTCACCTAGATATATATGTATATAAAAATATTTTATTTAGATACTGTTAAACTGCACAGGATTGATAAATAGTCTCTCTGTTTAAACATATCACAGTTTCTATGTGACAAGAAGAAGAACTACAAAAAAAACATGTTTTGAAAGTGAAGTCAGTGATTTTGGATGAAGTTACAAATCATAACACCCCGTCATGAAGAGGTGCCTCCTTTTGTGATTAGTGTGTGGTTATCATCTTCCCATCCCCCTCAGTGACGGTTTTTTTCTTTTCCTCTTGACAGTTTATTGGGCACGCTGCAGTGTCACCTTGCACCTCCACAATCCGGGTTCGATTCCCGTCTCTGTGTGCATATAGTTTGCATGTTCTCCCCGTGCTTGGTGGGTTACTTCCAGGTACTCCGGTTTCCTCCCACAGTCCAAAGACATGCAGAATAGGCTAAGCTCTAAACCCCCTGGGATAGGCTGCAGGCCCCCTGCGATCCTGAATGCAGGATAAAGCGGTATAGACGATGAGTGAGTGATATAGTTTATTGATAGACACCAACATATCAGACAAATCTGTGAAAAAGGCAGAAATCCCTTGGGGAAAATAAGCAATCCAATTGGCCATCTGTTGTTTTTAAACCCATCAGCGGAGTACAACAGCAAATGTTTGTAAGATAACTGCTAGTTTTCTTGCAGTGAGTTGAAATGCGGATCTTAGTAGAGATGCTTTTGTGTGCGTATGAATACTAAACAGTGGCATGGTGGCGTAGTGGGTAGCACCTTGTACCTTTAGGATGCGGGTTACATTCCCGCCTTGGGATCTCTTTGCATGTTCTCCCCCTGCTTGTTGGGCTTTCTCAGGATACTCTGGTTTCCTCCCACACGTGCCGATTAGGCTAACTGGCAGCATTGGTTTCCATGGTCCCTAGTTGGACTACAGAGTTTCATAGCTGGATGAAAACTAAATATCCATTGGGGTTCATTTTGCACTGTATCAACTAGCTGTTCAATGAAAACTCCACCTTGAATAAATATGTTCATTTTGAAATATTACTGATGTACCGACCAATTCTGGGGCTAAAAATTTATTGAATGTGTGCTGCAATGAAATCATCACAAATGAATCTTGCTAGAACAGCTTCAGTACGTATGTTTACATGGACTCTAATAACGCATTAATATTGCACTAATTGAAATAATAGCCCAATTGGAATTTTTTTAAATTAAACAGCACAGTCTGACCCCATCCAACTCAACTGGAATGCAATTTTTTATTGATAATATGAGGGGTGGTACTGTATAAACCTTTGATAATTCATGCAACAGGTACAGTTAGCCATATTAGCCATGTAAGCACTTGATCTGATCGTTTCTCTCTTGTTGGAATGAATATATTCTTCCTGCGCATGTTTGCCCCATGAGGATGTAACATCAAGTGATGTGACGAGTTTCCAGGAAGGAAATTTTCCTTCTACTGTTGAAGAGAGAGGCACTGATTGTCTCACAATGCTTACCTACAGTATGTAATAAAGCATCTAACCAAACGCAGATGAGACTGAATCCTTGTAACCAATCTTCTTCTTCTTCTTTGTCTTTCGGCTGTTCCCTTTCAGGGGTCGCCACAGCGAATCATCTGCCTCCATCTAACCCTATCCTCTGCATCCTCTTCTCTCACACCAACTAACTTCATGTCCTCTCTCACTGCATCCATAAATCTCCTCTTTGGTCTTCCTCTAGACCTCCTGCCTGGCAGTTCCAACCTCAGCATCCTTCTACCGATATATTCACAATCTCTCCTCTGAACATGTCCAAACCACCTCAATCTGGCCTCTCTGACTTTATCTCCAAAACATCTCACATGGGTTCATAACACAAAATTGGGGATTTATCAGAAAAGTTAGGTTTTCTTAAAGTTGGCTTTCTTCTTCAACTTCTTCCATTATATTTCCGGCAGATTAAACACGTCACAGCGGACAGATCCATTTGTGCATATCAAAAAAGTTCTATTCTGGTTAATACTCTCGGCTTTGAGTATAGTTAAGCTGGAATCTCTAATTGGAATGATTTCAATCAGATTAAGGAATGTTACCATGGCAATTGATGGACTTTAAACATCATATTAATGTAGAAATGGTGTACACAGCAAATGCTGAAGAAAGCAATGACATCTGCACTGCGAGTCATAGCAGAGACTCGGCGTTGCCAGTTATTAGTCAACGACATGAGAAGCACGAAGACACTGAGAGTGATATTAACACGAAAGGTGAAGCTTTAAAAGCTGATCTGTTTGAGCAGACTTTTACAGATGGAAGTGGTGGTGAGAGCGCTGGACAGAATAAATAAAGCCCCGCTGCATCACTTTATTTAGGTAGAAATTACGTGAGAGCTAAATTATCTAAGTAACTCATCTTAGCTCTACCTTGTGGGAAAATAAAAAAGCAGTTGCACAAGGTCTCTCATTAATTATATAGGTTATATATATAATTATCATATAATGATATATAGAGTTGGAGGTAGCAGAGATGAAAATGTTGAGGTTCCCTTCGGGAGTGACAAGGATGGATAGGATCAAGAATGAGTTTATTAAAGGGACAACCCATGTTAGATGTTTTGGAGATAAAGTCCAAGAGACCAGATTAAGGTGGTTTGGACATGTTCGGAGGAGAGATTGTAAGCATATTGGTTGAAGGATGCTGAGGATGGAACTGCCAGGCAGGAGGTCTAGAGGAAGACCAAAGAGGAGATTTATGGATGTACTGCAGTAAGAGAGGACATAAAGTTAGTTGGTGTGAGAGAAGAGGAAGCAGAAGATAGGGTTATATAGAAGAAGATGAAAGGGAACAGCCGAAATACAAAGAAGATATATAATTATTATATTATATTATAATTATAATAATATGTAGGTACCTTGCACCTCCAGGGTCCAGGTTCGATTCCCACCTCGTGTTCTTCCCGTGCTTGGTGGGTTTCCTTTGAGTACTCCGGTTTCCTCCAACGATCCAAAGACCTGCAGATTGTGTATGAATAGTGTGTGAATGTTGACCGGAGGTGGTCACCACTGGCCTTCAATTGTCACCATTGGTCTCCATGGTCTCTGGTTGTTTGGATGGATGGGTGGATAGAATATGCAAAGTCTCTTGGGTGGATTTTTCTCAAGAAATTTCTCAATAAGAATGAACTGATTTCTGATCTGTCTTGGAACCTCTGTAGTCCAACTAGGGCCGTGGAGGCCAATGTTGATTACCAATGTATTTATTCCCACTTGTACGACACAACCATGGTAGGACCTCTGGTCAAAACTCACATGCAAATTTATACGCTACGGGCAATTTGAGAACACCAATTAGCCCAATCTGCATGTCTTTGGGATTGTGGGAGGAAACCAGAATACCTGGAGGAAACCCACCAAGCACAGGAAGAACATGCAAGCTCCATGCACCCAGACCCAATGAGGGAATGGAACCCAGGACCTAGAGGTAGAAGGTGACAGTCCTAAGCACTAAGCAACCCTATGATGATTTAAACCCAACTAAGCCCCCAATCAGGCTTTTGACTTTAGCAGGGTGAGGACACTCATTGGTTTGGAGTTGTTCTTGTAACCTATTCAGTGTCAGTGCAGTGGCTGTCTTTTTGTGTCTTTGCTTTTGTCCTCTTGCTGACTGAGTCTTAGTCATGATTAACTGTATTCGTGAACACGTTAAAATACACACTCACCTAGTCAGATATTAGTCATCTATTGCCTGTTGTGCTTGATTGAAGTGCACTAGTCTAAGATGACTCCCCAACGTGCCCCACCGGCTTTAAGCACCCTTCCACCAATGTTTTCTTTTTCAGTTACACTTCCCTTCCCCGTTAGTGCACCTCTTCACCTAATTCATCTGTGAATAAAAAACAAGCTAAATTATGCCAAACCTGTAGCAAGGATAAATCATGTTATAACGTCATCTAAAAAAAAACAACAAAAAAAAAACAAAAAGGTGTCTGGTTGATTTATAAATAATGATGATTAATATGATAATGACAATAAGCTCTGGAGTGATGTCTATGGCAGTGATGTGCTAAAGCTCCTGGTACTAAGCATTATACTTGTCTTTTTCGGTAACCTGCACCATCAGTACCAATGTTGTTAAAGCATTCCTTACAGATGAATAATTGTTGTGCAATAAAAACGGAGCACATTGGCGTATGATTACATGCGACTGTCTTGTCAAGTTTTTTTTCTTTGTTTGTTTTTTTAAAAGGAGAAAATACTTCAAAGACCGTCACCCTTAAGTTGATTATTGCTTTTTCAATTATCTTACAATATCTGCTAAACAGCATACTGTATGTAACATAGTTAATCTCCTGTTATTACTTATGTTATAGCAGCTACTGTATAAGTAGTCATTCTCAGTTGACTTGTTTTCATCTTCGCTTAAAGATTTAAGAGACATAAAATTCATAACCTGGCCATTACAAGGATTTATCGTACAACCGACACTAGATGACCTTTTCGCAGATATTAACTTGCAGTAAGCATAATAAATGATGTAATTGTTTTGAACTGCTTATACAGGTTTATTACAGTTTTAATCACTTCTGCTGTCACAGACCAAACAAAATGATCGAAGAGCTAAATCTTGGTGGAGCTCATTATCTGTTTTAATTCTCAGACTCGAATGCGACACCCAGGTCCTAAAACAGCTCTTGACATTATTACATTAGTATATTAGCTGCAAAACACAAATTTGCATATTAAATTAGACTAATTATCAAGACAACATCTTTTGGAAGTTTCCTGTTTCCTGTAAACATTACATTCCAATGCAGTGGAGCATGAACTCAATTCCCAAGTCACTTATAGGAAAAAGATATTCTGGTAAAATTGCATTTTTTGTGTGTATGTAGCAAAACCTGAAATACTTCCATTCCACAGCTATTACATTTATTACAACACTAATATGTCCAATTCGCTAATATTGCATACAGTATGCCCCCCTTTGCCACCAAAACAGTGATGCACTGTCACTGGCGGCTGGTCAATAAGGGATGCTGGGGCGCCGCCCACTTAAAATTAGGCAGAGAAGAATGCTACGTTAATATGTAATTATTTAACAAAATAATAATTTATTTTAATAATGAAATAAAGTCATGTAGTCACAATATTCCGCTGTATTTCTTAATATAATTTATTTACTTTTTTTTTAATCTAAACTGTATTGCGTTCATTTGTGTTCGTGTACGTGTGGCGGTGGACAAACGAGTGTCTATGTAGGCACGTAAAATTTTGAAAAGCATGTGATTTGAGTCTGAACTCTAATTGGATTTTTTTTTTCAAATCATCCTTGGGGCGCAGCACTGTGCGTGCACCCCGAACCCTCCCACTTTTATTCTCAGCGAATCAATGTTGTTTTTAAATATTTGGGCTCATGTGATTGGACCGTTCTCAACGAGTCTTATTAACGGTCAGCAGATTGTTAGTTAATGTATTGAATAGTGATTGACGTGGAAGCAGGTAAATATCAGAGGAAATTCTGTAATTTCTTTGCTAAAAAAAACCTTCGCAAGGCGATCAGACGAAGAAAGAACAAAAGTTAAAGAGCTTGTACCAGATCGACCTGATCTTCTAATTACGCAGAAGTCAAATGATCGCGGCCGAGCTTATACATGGTGCTTTTCCAGCACTTCTGATGGCTATTTACAGCCGATTATTCAAAGTTTAATGAAAAAAAATGTTGCGCCCAATAAAAAAATAAAAAAATAAAAAATGCATCAGCTGCCGCCACTGTACTGTGCACTATGTTCTGACCTTTCTATGGGAACCAGCATTTTAGCAATTTGAGCTAAAGTAGCTTCTATTGGATTGGACTACACGGGCCAGCCATCACTTCCCAGGGGGATTCAGTGAACCTGGGCTGCCCATGACCCTGTCGCCGGTTCACTGGTTTTCCTTCCTAGGTCAACTTTTGCTATGTCCTGACCACTGAAGCCTGGGATCATGCCACAAGAACTGCAGTGTTGGAGTTGCTCTGACCCAGTCCTCTACAATTTAGCCCTTGTCAAAGTCACTGAAATCCTTATGCTTGCCCATTTTGCTTCCAACTCGTCAACTTCTGGGACAAAAGGTTCACTTGCTGCCTAATATTTCCCACCCACTTCCAGCCATACAGTATGTCACTGTGATACTCGTTCAACAAATCAGAACGTAATATACTGTATGACCCCTCCTTCACATGCAGCACACATTTTGTCCTTGTCTCATTCCTTCAGTTGAGTGCGTTCATGCATGCAGATGAATTTGTGATTGCAAGCGTTGCAAAGTACTTAACATTGCTTTGCTAGCTACCTACAGCGGCAAAGTGAGTGGACGTTGGAGTTGTTGTTCTCTGAAGTGGATAGTGAGGTAATAATATTTGCACAATCAAGCAGTCAAGTTTAAAACAGTTTTGATTGTGTAGTGGTTCGAAAATACAAAAGCCAAAAAAAAAAGGTAAGAAAAGCATTAAAAGAGAAATAAATCAACGTGTATCTAAAAAAAAAAACATGCCAAATAGCACATTCTGATTTGTCAGAACTTGTCACGTGTACATTTATATTAATTTCGTAACCTGCTACACAACAGTTCTACAATGAACAGTAAGAATACAGGGTGAAGATGTGAAGAAGGTACAGGGGTCAACAGTAATGGAGAGTGTAGGAAAGAGGTAAAAAAAAAAAAAAACGAGTGCAGGCAGGTTGGAATGGGTGGAGAAAGGTATCGAGAGTTCTGTGTGAGCATATCAGCGAGAATCAAGGGGAAGATGTACAAGACAGTGGTGAGACCGGCCATGCTGTATGGTTTAGAGACAGTGTCACTGAGGAAGAGACAGGAGTCAGAGATAAAGATGTTAAGGTTCTCTTTGGCAGGGACACGGTTGGACAGGATTAGGAATGAGTACATCAGAGGGATGTTGGCCATTTGGGGGACAAAGTGATATTCTGATGTTTTGAACATATTCAGAGGAGAGAGAGAGAGTATATTGGTAGGAGAATGTTGAACATGGAGCTGCCAGGCAGGAGGCAGAGAGGAAGGCCAAGGAGGAGGTGTATGGATGTAATAAATGAGGATATGAAGCTAGTGGATGTTGAGGATGCAGAAGATGGGGAAAGGTGGAGAGAGATGATGAATCTAACACTGTAGGGTGTTTTTTGCTTTTTTGCTAGGGTTCTTCCTTCTGTACTCCTCAAGCAGTTCTGGGTTGCTGTACTGTAATTGCTTTGACAATCTGGCCTTTGCTAAAACTTTTTTTTTTCTCTTTGCTGACTGTCTACAATGAAACAAATCATAAAACAAAATATCAACAGTTAGTACATTTTAAATTAATATTAAATTCGTAAGAGATATTTAAAAGTCGGCGGCGCGGTGGTGTAGTGGTTAGCACTGTCGCCTTGCACCTCCAGGGTCTGGGTTCGATTCCCCGGCCAGGCTCGATTCCCGTCTCTGTGTGCATGGAGTTTGCATGTTCTCCCCGTGCTTGGTGGGTTTCCTCCGGGTACTCCGGTTTCCTCCCACAGTCCAAAGATATGCAGGTTAGGCTAATTGGCGTTCCTAAATTGCCCGTAGTGTGTGATTGGGTGTGTGAGTGTGTGTATGTGTGTGTGCCCTGCGATGGATTGGCACCCTGTCCAGGGTGTACCCCGCCTAGTGCCCGAAGTCTCCTGGGATAGTCTCCAGGTCCCCGGCGACCCTGAACACAGGATTAATCGGTATAGAAAATGAATGATTGAATATTTAAAAGTCATACACAATACGCTTAAATGATCAATCCTGAAACATAAGTTCTCATTACTGCAAATGGACTTAAATGTTGCGGCGTATGAGAATGGTGTTGCAGAGGATGAGGTCGTGATGATTTTACTCATTTTTTCTCAGTGCATATAATTAGACCTTAATAAAGTAAATTTTCTTAAAAACATGGTAAATCTAACAATTTTTTTAATGTAGAAAACTTCCTGTTTCGGTAATGAGAATCAAAAAGTCATGTTAACATTCTGACAACAGAATAATGAATATTTCACTGGAGAGATATGAAGAGATGATCTAGCCATCTTGATATAACTGTCCCATGTTCTCCGTCACTCATAATCTAACTTTATTTACATTCTGTATATGTGTTTAAACAGTCCTTAAGTGTTGCGGAGGATGAGAACATTAAGCATGGACACATCGTTTTCCTACTTTTTTTATTATAATAAATGCATTTTAATTTTATTATAATTTTTTTAAATTATTATAATAAATAAATATTCAGCAAAAAAAATTCTGTCATCTAAAGCAATCTAGTAGAACATACTTTTTTTTCCAAATTTTTAAAAATGTTTATTTGTCTAAATTACAACATAACACACATTCATGCGGTAAGGAGAATTTCAGCAGAAAATGCAATTAATTAATTCTGAAGTTGAAATGACACATTGCGCAAGGTAGAGAACATTGTATTGTCCATATTCTGATGATTTTTTATATTGCAAAATTACACATTTTATATAAAAAAAAAAATCATTAGTGCCATGGTGTTCTATTGGTTTCGTGAGAATCACCTTGGTAGGAAGTGTGTTAATAGGATGTTTACCAGGGCCTGCCCAAGTCATCAGCAAACTAAGCGGCTGCTTAGGGCACCCGTTTTTTTGTACAATATGCAATATTAAATAAAGATAACAACAATAATGCAATAAAAAAAAATAAAAAAAACAGCAATATTATGTTAATGGGCTGAAGGATGCAAGCAGCCAGACTGTAGCTGTGATTACTGGAGCTGATTGAAGAGGCAGCAGTATTACAGCAAAATCACTTTAAATGTCACAAAAAAGGACTTATCCTTTAGATGAAGAGAAAAGAAAAAAAGAAGAAACGTGAGAAAGAGAAAAAAACATCAAGATAAAGTTATGTTAATGAGAAAATCCATGTAAACTAAGCTACGTTGTGAGCTAGCGTTAGCTGGCTAGTTAATGAATGTTTGAATAAACAAACTTAAATAGACTTGACATCTTAATATATTATAACATAACAAATGACTAAAATAGTTAGATTAAAGTTTTTGTCTTCTGTGTGAAAATTACTTTTCTGGGTATATATTTTTGTAATAAAAAATGAGCTTCTTCTTCACAGACTGATAACAGCATTATTTACATTAGCCTATTTTTGCTACTATATTCCAATATCATTATGCCAAGATTAGCTAGTTACAGATTAAAAGTTGTTGTTTTACAGTATGTGTATAGATGGTTTGCTGCTGTGTTTAATAATTTATGATGTTAAAATAGCAATCTGTTCCATCAACTACTGTATACTTTTATGAAATATTTTGTAGGTGAGGCACAACCAAACCACTATGTGTGAATAATCAAGCATTGACGATAGTCTATCAGATTGGCAGCACAGAAGGGACCCCAAATAAAATTCAGCTTGGGCTGGCCCTCATGTTCACTGAGTATTGAGCACAGGACAGTCTTAACAATTATAGCATTTGTTATTCAGTACAAGTCTATACTGTCAAGGTGTGATTACACATTAAAGCTTCAACTATTTTGGGGAAGTGCAAATCATTAGGGTATCCATGTGGGACTCTGGCAGCAGCAGAAAATGAGTCACAAGTGCAGAAGCTTCAAACAGGAGGAAAGCATCAGAATGAATCAAGGCAACATGAGCCATAGCAGTAGATAACTGTCAGGATCTGGCATTGATATCACATTAGCTAGACATTTTAGACATTTCGAGCTTTTTCTTTGCCACTGCTGTCTGTGTTGGAAATATAAATATTTGGATGCATCTGAATTTATATATATATATATATATATATATATATATATATATATATATATATATATATATATATATATATATATATATGTGGTAATTATGGTAAAATATAGACTGTATACAGGTCCTTCTCAAAAAATTTGCATATTGTGATAAAGTTCATTATTTTCTGTAATGTACTGATAAACATTAGACTTTCATCTATTTTAGATTCATTACACACAAACTGAAGTAGTTCAAGCCTTTTATTGTTTTAATATTGATGATTGTGGCATACAGCTCATGAAAACCCAAAATCCCCATCTCAAAAAATTAGCATATCATGAAAAGGTTCTCTAAACGAGCTATTAACCTAATCATCTGAATCAACTAATTAACTCTAAACACCTGCAAAAGATTCCTGAGGCTTTTAAAAACTCCCAGCCTGGTTCATTACTCAAAACCGCAATCATGGGTAAGACTGCCGACCTGACTGCTGTCCAGAAGGCCATCATTGACACCCTCAAGCAAGAGGGTAAGACACAGAAAGACATTTCTGAACGAATAGGCTGTTCCCAGAGTGCTGTATCAAGGCACCTCAGTGGGAAGTCTGTGGGAAGGAAAAAGTGTGGCAGAAAACGCTGCACAACGAGAAGAGGTGACCGGGCCCTGAGGAAGATTGTGGAGAAGGACCGATTCCAGACCTTGGGGGACCTGCGGAAGCAGTGGACTGAGTCTGGAGTAGAAACATCCAGAGCCACCGTGTACAGGCGTGTGCAGGAAATGGGCTACAGGTTGCAAATTTTGCATGTCATTCGGAAATCAAGGTGCCAGAGTCTGGAGGAAGACTGGGGAGAGGGAAATGCCAAAATGCCTGAAGTCCAGTGTCAAGTACCCACAGTCAGTGATGGTCTGGGGTGCCATGTCAGCTGCTGGTGTTGGTCCACTGTGTTTTATCAAGGGCAGGGTCAATGCAGCTAGCTATCAGGAGATTTTGGAGCACTTCATGCTTCCATCTGCTGAAAAGCTTTATGGAGATGAAGATTTCATTTTTCAGCACGACCTGGCACCTGCTCACAGTGCCAAAACCACTGGTAAATGGTTTACTGACCATGGTATTACTGTGCTCAATTGGCCTGCCAACTCTCCTGACCTGAACCCCATAGAGAATCTGTGGGATATTGTGAAGAGAAAGTTGAGAGACACAAGAAACTGCAAAAGGATTCCCGACCAAGTATTGAGTGCATAACTGAACATACTGTAATTATTTGAAGGTTGACTTTTTTTGTATTAAAAACACTTTTCTTTTATTGGTCGGATGAAATATGCTAATTGTTTGAGAAGGACCTGTATACATATGTGATTCACGTCTCAAGAAGTTCATGTGTCTATCCAACAGGTAAGTGTATAATGGCACAACCGTGTATTAGCATTTTGTCTAATGAAAACAGCTTATTTTTAGATTTTTTCCATTTTAACACTGCATACATGCATACTGTAGGTTTCAGTATGTGCCATTTTGTCCCCCTAGAGATTAAGGATCATGTTTATTCCAAGTAAGCTGATGACTTATAAAACTCAGCCTTTGTATTCTGAATGAGACTCTCTTGGGGGGTATGAGCAATCAAACAGAGTGCCAAAATGGTGCATAGTGATGACTAGCACAGTTACAAATGGGAGTAAAATAATACCTATTGCTTTTCCTTGCCATGTCTCTCTCACTCACACACACACACACACACACACACACACACGCATGCACGCGCGCATCTCTGGTTCTCTGCAGACACTGTCTGTGGTGCATCAGTGATGAGGTGTCTGTATCTCGAAGTCTCCCATTAGTGCATACAGCAGTAGGGAAGGCAGTCCAAGGACACACTCCTTCACACACAAGCACAAAAATCTAAATGTACTGTATGCATTGAAGTGAAACACTTCCTCTCTCAGATGCATATTATCCTCTGTATACCAGCTTGATTATTATTTCTTCACTCATGCAGATGCAAGAACGTGACTAACTAGGTCAACAATTACATCTTAGATGGCATGGCTAAGAAATATTCCAGCTTTGCTCCCAACCAAAATATTACCCACACTAATTTCCTCCCACTCTTTTGCTTTCTCCACATATCTGCATATCAACATGTTTTTCTTGTTGTCCCATGGCCTACTTACATTAATCACTGATTCCCTGTCTTCACGCCCCCCGTGTTTAGGTTAGATTTCCCATTTTAAAGCGAATCTGCACTCCAGGAGAGGTGAAAGAGACAAGATCATCACCCAAATAGCAGTATTAAGGCCAAGTGGTGAATGTCAGAATTAGCATTTTCTTACTGGCAAGTCAGTGAACGTGCTGCAGGGAAGAAAGTGATGAGAGAAAGCAAAGCTATGAACAAGTGCCTATTAAAATTTGAAGCTGTAAAGAAGGCAATAAAATCACCGGGCTATTGTCTGCACTGTCTTGGAATGAGATATACAGTAAGGAACGATTGTGCTGCAATAATTATGAATTTTATTCACCTGTCCAGAAATAACGTGTTTTTTAAATACTTCCTGGATGGGGTGCCGGTTCGTCACTGGGTACCACGCACAGAACATTTTCACCCTGCTTTACACCTAGGGGCGATTCAGAGTAGCCAATTCTCCTACCATTGGAAGGAAAGCAGAAGAACTCCCAAGAAACCCAGAGATAAACTATAAGGAAGCAATTCTACCGTCTAATTGGGGAAAGTCTAATTCTACTTTACCATGAAGACGGTCCTGGCCTCGGCTGAAGCAGACAGCTGTTCTCTGAGGACTTGTGACTGGAGTTTCCTACAGTCTACCTGAGACTCCAATAACGAACTGGACTCCATATTACAGTAACTTAAAGACATCATCTGTTATATTGAACTTCCAGCCTCCTAACAAACACAGTAAGACTGCAGATCAGTCCCTGCTATTCGTTATCACCCAAATGAAGATGGGTTCCCTGTTGAGTCTGGTTCCTCTCAAGGTTTCTTAGTATTGCCATCTCAGAGTTTTTCCTCGCCCCCGTCAGCGTCGTTGAAAGTAATGGGATCTCTTGGACATTATGATCATGGATAGAACATGTCGGGTGACTTGAAACAGATGTCTTGAATTGGTCTGTGAATGGTAAGAGGATATTATGGCCCAGAATGAGACTTGGTGTACTAGAACAATACTTTTGCAACAAGAAGCAACTGGATTGCCCTGGGTAGGGGAGTCACATGTAAAAACTCTAAATAATAAATACTTTGTATAGGAAATATAGCATGTAATAGAAACCAATAAATCAACCAGAGATTTGGGGAATACTCCAACCTTTTTTTGTTTTTGGAAATATCCGTGTTATCTGACACTATTGGGGAGATTTGGGGATTGAGGTTGGTGTAATGTTAATGAATTATAGACGAGCGGTGTCAAACCTGCAATGTCCATTGTGCAGAATAACAGAACACAGTTATGAGAGAAAAAACTACCTTTTTGGTATCCAAGGTAGAACTTTTTGTCAGTATGCCGGAACCATGACCGGACTGTCTGCTTCAGGTCTGAAAAGCTGGCCCTCCAGGAATATCTTAAATGGTCCAAACCTGTGGAAATGGCTTGGAGCGAGGTCAGGACTGTACAGGGGGATGAGACACTTACTCGAAGCTGGGTTCCTGTAACGTACAAGTGGTGTTGGTGAATGATTGTGTCTACAGTTCTCGCAGACAGATGTGTCTTTTTTATATGTTGGTCATCAGTAAATTTCCAAGGATCAGGCATTCCTCTTGCTGAATGTTCATGGAAACAGAGCTATTTCAGCCGGAATCATCATTCACGGCGTATGAACTTCTTTAAACATTTGCACCATTCAAATGTTTTACGGTGGCTTAGGGTCTTATCACCGTACTAAGACTCGAAGTCTTCTGTAAATGTCATGCCTTGAAATGTTTTATGCCTTCACTCACAGAAAATTCCATCATAAGTCCTAGTTTGACTTGAATGCCCTTGTGTAAAGTATCATGTGGTTATACACTGCCTGGCCAAAAAAAAAAAAAAAAGATTTGGCATTAGCCCATAGAATCGCTCCAAGACCAAGACAGAGTGTGAGGGTGTCAATGATGGATGAGATAAGTAATAATAAAATAATAACTATTGATCAGACCTATTTTGCCAAGCTTTAGTTTCCAGTGATGGCTCCCAATTAGGAAAATATGTCAGACTTGAAATGTGGAAAGACAATTAGAGAAATAAACCTGGGTCATTGCAGTTTTGTATAATGAGACTTATGTAATTTTGTCACTGTGATATTTTGTGCATCCAGTAAGTCATTATACAGTCCAGTCATTAATGATTACTACTTACTCTTCATCCACTCTAAAGACTGTTTCCTTCCAAATGCCATAAATGTTAATGCTGTTTTGCAGTTGGATCAATAATGTCCTGGCAGACTGTCAGAATAGACCTGATCTGCTCTCCATGTCAGATTATATGGTGTAATGAATATCTGTTAACTTTCGTCTTGTAGAATCTGGGCTTTCATAAACACAACTCTTATTTAAAGTGAGTTTGGAGTAATAAGTATGTTTTAGTGTACTGTATGTTAGACACCGTCCAACAGCGATGTCAAATCATTCATTCATTCATCTTCTATAATGCTTTTCCTTTATGTGGTCACAGCAAGTCTGGAGCTTACCCCAGGAAGCTTCAGGCATGAGTCAGGGTTCACCCTGGACAGGGTGCCAATCCATCGCAACCTAATCTGCATCTGTGGGAGAAAACCAGTGTACCCGGAGAAAACCCACCAAGAACGAGTAGAACATGAAAACTCCACAAACACAAACCTGAGGTAGAATTCAAACCCATGACCCTGAAGGTGCGAGGCCAGCCGCAGTGCTAACCACCATGTCACCATAATGCCTGAATGTCAAATCAGTTCTGCTTTATGGCGCCAAATGCCGATATGTAACTAAATTATCAAAATCAACGCCTTCTATAATGGATGGTTCAGAAACACATGTCACATCTTTTGGCATGAAAAGAATTCTCCAGTAAACATCTGTACAAGAAAACAAAGAGACAGAGTGTAATGCAGGAAATCAAACCTCGCCGTATCCAATGGCTTGGTCATGTCTTTCGAATGGATCAAGACCGTATCCTAAAGACAGATGGGCGGAACCCAGCAATAGGAGATGAGGCTGACCCAAAACAACATGTTTTATTGTTTAGCTGAGCTGAAATTAGATGGGCTTGAGGCACAACACAAGAAACAAGACAGGTCCTAGTGAAGGAGTGAAGACAATTTGCTGATGTCCCACTTGAGAAAAAATGGATGGATGGACAGGATTATATTTGTTGCTGTCAAATTCTGGTGTTGTAAAAAAAAAAAAATCACATACGAATTTTGTTTACCTCACACATAAAGTACAGTATGAGAACACCATTGCCAAAGTGTCCTCATATAAGTACCAGGTCGTTGATGGACACCATCTCCATAGTTGATTATTAAAAAGTCCTTTTGCTTTAAGTGGATAACGAAGGATGGTATCATCAAAATTACTATTAAGTGCTGACACAGAGATGCCTTTTGATAATACTATATGGATTATAGTGGATTTGTTTGTAATCAATGGCATGATGGGAAAAAAACACCATCTGTGCTCGCTGTCTGCTTCCATAGACTAATTCAGTAGACTGCATCGTAAACGCCAGTCTGAGTGTCAGGGTTTATTATTGTCTCCCGGTGTGTGTAAGCAGCTTCTTGAGTTATAGACCAATAAAGTAAAGCAATGATTGTGACTGTTGTATTCATTAGACCTTGGTCTCATCTACTGTACATTACTGTAGCTGGAAGCAGACTTACTGGCCTGTCTGCAGAACATTTACTTCCATTAGCCTCCTTGGCAGATCACCACGTTTCTCTAAACGTGGCACAGGGTGCCTTGAACACCTGCTAAGGTTGCAAACTGGGCCAAGCTGTGATGTAGCGTTCTGTAGCCCCAGCTTCTCAGGAGGATAATGTGACAGGCCGAAATAATGACCTGTAGTTAGGCTACTTATGTTGATAAATTCAGATATTTTTGCATTTGATACTGTTTTTCTTTTTCAGTTTTGCCCTTCTTGACTATAATAACTACATACAAGTGATGAAGGGAAAAAATCAAGGTGTGTGTTATGGTGTAGCAATCTGCTGGCCACTTACCGTACAAACTTAAATAATTCTTTTGTTTGTGTAAAGCTGCTTTGCGACAATGTTAGAAACGCAATACAAATAAAATTGAATTCAATTGAATTGAATTACACAACACTATGACAAACACCAATGAAATTAATATCTTTTTGGACGAACAGCGGTAATCTTTCACTCAGTTCCAGAGTCTTGTTTAATCTATGCAATGCACATTGACACTGTATTCCAGCAATTAATTTTATTCCTTTTATTTTCAACTTTTTAAATACATGGCTAAAATGTGATGTCAACTTAAGGACACAAGTATCCTACGATTTTTTTCTCAGTAGGGGTTGTAGTATTAAAAAAGAGGTGGATAAACTATGAATTATGAGATCAAGATAAGGCAGACCACGGCATACCGGTAAAAAAAAATAATCATTTCAAATATAAATATTAGTATAATTCAACTTATCATACAGTGGTAACTCACTCTGCCTTAAAGGTTTTCGCTATAAGAACTGAAATTTTTTAAGAAATTTGCCTCAGCATACGAAGCATTTTCGGCATATGAACAAACTAATCTAACTGAAGCGAATGCTGCTTTTGTTGCACATACAGTGGCTTGAAAAGTATTCGGCCCCCATGAACTTTTCCACATTTTGTCACATTACAGCCAGAAACATGAATCAATTTTATTGGAATTCCACGTGAAAGACCAATACAAAGTGGTGTACACTTGAGAAGTGGAACGAAAATCATAAATGATTCCAAACATTTTTTTACAAATAAATAACTGCAAAGTGGGGTGTGCGTAATTATTCAGCCCCCTGAGTCAATACTTTGTAGAACCACCTTTTGCAAAATGTGAAAAACTCCAAGGGGGCCGAATACTTTTGCAAGCCACTGTACAGTATATCTGTATAAACTTCGCGTCATTGGAATATAAAAAAAAAATTCAAGATTTGATAAAGACATTGATTGGGTGTGTGTGTGAATGTGCGTATGTGTGTGTGCCCTGCGATGGATTGGCACCCTGTCCAGGTTGTACCCCGCCTAGTGCCCGAAGTCTCCTGGGATAGGCTCCAGGTCCCCCGCGACCCTGAACACAGGATTAAGCGGTATAGAAGATGAATGAATGAGGATAAAGACATACTGTAGCACAATGGGTCCCATGAATGTTAGCAATGACAGCAGCAAGAAGAAAATAGAGCCACTTTTTAAAGCATCCAGTGCCAAGAGGAATCATAAATGAAATGAATAAAATTAAATGAAATTTACTGTCTATTATTTCACATTTTACTTAATTTACATGTCTTTTCTATATGCAAAACTATTATTACAGTGTTGGAAATTGGTAATATTTTTTAGGCGTAGCTGGAACAGATTATCTGGATTTACGTTATTGAGAAAATGTGTTTCCCCATACCTTCTTTAAATTTGATGATGAAATACGTCTTTTTTAAACGAGAGGTAATGAGACACCCTTTACGAATTCAAGTTAAACATCTAAGTAAGAAAAAACTTTGAAATTTTTTTTTTTCGAGGTTAAAATTAAGGTTTATTTGAAAGTTACAAACGAAAATAGAAAAAGTTAAAAAATATATATATATTTTTGCATTCAATTTCAATAAAATCTCTAAAATAGTACTTAAGTACAGAAAAAGGCAAAAATAAGTCTATCATATTCCACCCCTACCAATAAACCCAGAGAAGCCTCTTTTTTTTTTTTTAGCTCTGTCCCATACTGTATGTTTGTTGATTAGCGTCTGATTATTCAGCATGGACATTATGCTCTGGGCCTCTCTGTCATTTATTAACTCTCTATGACAGCCTGTCTGAGGCCTCACTGAGTTTTTTTATCAAGTTTATTCCAACAGATGGGGGCCTAATCACATTTTCCCCCTAGTCTCGCACTCTCTAATTGATAGCAGAACAGTTGCCTCCGCTGGTTTGTTTAAAGCCTTAAAGCCAGGAGCCGATGCTTGCTTTCATGGAAATGCCATGACAGGAAGATTTGTTTGAGGGACAGCGTCTAAAAGAGACGTCTGCACAGCTGCTTTGAATTACATTTCATAGCCATCATTTTCTCTGTAATAGCATCTGCCTGTCAAAAACGGGACGTATATAGAAAAACAGTATTGTGTTCCGGTGGAACCTGGTGATGCTTTGTGAGAAAAAGATAGAAATTGTGGCGCGTTCGCTTACGTACAGTAATGCCTGTGATATTACTTTGAGTTGAAAAATTGCTGATGACAGAAGAAAAGAAAAGAAATGCCCACCTATGGGGAAGGAACCAAAGAAAAGGGATCGCTGTAATAATATCTTTATCATTTCTTGTAGAGATCAGATTAGGGGAAAATGAGTCCCCTCAGATTTTTATACAGTATCACATACAGTACTGTATACTGTATATCTCCTCTTGAGAAATTCTTCGTGAAATGTCTTCCAATTCGTCATTCCTTCTGAAGGAAAAAAAATTTTAATGACTCCAGAATAGCCTGCACGATCCCTCGCCCCTGTAAACACACCTCACTTGCTTAGGTAGTTAAAGATGAAGAACCGCGACAAGATTCATAAGGGCTTTTTCCTCACTCTTATTGATAGGGAACTCGGACGTTGTATAAATATATAATCGTCTCCTCTCGCTCTCTGAGGACGTGACATTTCCAGGATTGGAGGATTGGAGGAATCAGAGTTGGTAAAACCCAAGTAACATAACAGTGAACTTGTATTTTCCACCTTAAATAAAATGAATAAAGCTTTTTTTTGTGCAGGAAAAAAAAGCACTAGGAAATGTAAAAAAAATGTTTTTTGCTAATGAGATACTATTGACTCTAAAATGCTACTAATTATGAATAAGTCTTCCCTACCGGGAGAAACAGCAAATGAATTTAAATATGCTGGGCGATTATGAAGTTTTGCCTAGAAATGAGTCATTGCAAATTTTTTTACAAAAGTGATAAAATACTGTATAAAATTAAAATGAGAAAATCTCTGAAACTACAGTAAGTGTTTTTGCATTGGTGTGGTTTCATCAAGCCATAAAACTATGTCTTTCTGTCTTTCAGACATACTTCACTTTTATGTAAATTAGGGCCGGGACTCGATTAAAAAAAGGAATCTAATTAATTAGAGGCTTTGTAATTAATTAATCGAAATTAATCGCATTTTAATCGCATATAAATATTTGACCTGAGAACAGTGAGAAGTAAGTTTTTTCATATGGATTTTTAGTGTACCATTGAATAATGACTGAATACATAAGCTTAAGCAACAAAATATTGTTTATTTTTGTTCAATCAAGTCCAACAGTGCAATATTGCCATTAAGTGTAGCAATAGAATATTTAGTAATATAGTAGCCTACATTTCAGAAATTCAGGTACCCTATAGGTAGGTAGACCTTCTGTAAACTGTTTTTTTTTTTTTTTTTTTTTTTTTAAACACAATACTTTCACCTGTGATGGATTGTTTTTGTCTGAACGCTAGTTGCTGCTCCAGTATAATCAGTCTGCCGAAACTCATCCAGTGAGAAACGTTCCACGGTGCAAAAATAAGTGCGATTAAAATGCGTAAAAAATTTTTTACGTGTTATGTTTGTGTAATTAATTAATCTAAATTAATGTGTTAAAGTCCCGGCCCTAATGTAAATATATTACGAGGGGGAGTCGTACTCTGGTTATATTAAACCTTCTGTTGGCCGCACTCTCATCAGTGCTTTCCCTTTAAGGCTACTGTCTCTCCAGTCATTGTGCCTCTGTGCAAGGGTGAACGTGTTACATCAGTTCGTTCGTAACTGCAGTACGAGAAACATGTATTCCCCACTTGTGATTTGCATGAACGAAGAGTAATGTGCAGTGATTTATTTATTTTTTTTTGTGGTCTGAGGGTGCCATTATTTTTTGAGAGTATGGAGAAAGCGTTTTATCAGGGGAAAAAAGTCAATAGAAAGGTTCAAGTAAGGTCTCACCAGTGTTAGCCATGAAGAAATAGCTGGACACCCGTCCACATCCATGGCTGATGACAAATGCCTAAACTTCTTTCCACGTTGTCGACACTTTGCAAAAATGACAGTTTAAGCATCCAACCTATATTCCTGATCTTTTCTCTGATTTTCTCCTGTGTGGTTACCTGAAAGCAGCCCTCCGGAGATGAAGATTCACTTCTGATTAAGAAGTGAAGACAGCGGTGCATTAGTGGCTCGCTGCTCAGCCTAAAAAATTTTAATGAGGGATTATGCAAGCTTGTCGACAGACAGACAAAGTTTATTTAAAAGCTAATAATAAAAAATTATGTCAAAACATTATGTATTTGCTGGTGGCGCGGTGGTGTAGTGGTTAGCACTGTCGCCTTGCACCTCCAGGGTCTGGGTTCGATTCCCTGGCCAGGCTCGATTCCCGTCTCTGTGTGCATGGAGTTTGCATGTTCTCCCCGTGCTTGGTGGGTTTCCTCCGGGTACTCCGGTTTCCTCCCACAGTCCAAAGATATGCAGGTTAGGCTAATTGGCGTTCCTAAAATTGCCCGTAGTGTGTGATTGGGTGTGTGAGCGTGTGTATGTGTGAGTGCCCTGCGATGGATTGGCACCCTGTCCAGGGTGTACCCCGCCTAGTGCCCGAAGTCTCCTGGGATAGGCTCCAGGTCCCCCGCGACCCTGAACACAGGATTAAGCGGTATAGAAAATGAATGAATGAATGTATTTGTTTTTCTAAAAGTACATTCAAATAAAGACTACAACCAGAGTACGGAACCATTTTGACTCACCATTTTATGCTGATCTTGCGAGGTTCTACATTACATTAAGTGACCCGGGGTTTGTGTTTAATATAACGCAGCTTGATGGATTTCATATTATTTTTTGGTTGTCATGGATGGATCTTTTTTTTTACCTTTGTTTACATTATAGTGGCTATGGCAAAGTCTTTACCACTGGATACACAATGAGCTTTGCTTTATTCTCGCGAGAGTATAATGCTGAACCAAAACACCATACCTGTGTGTGCATGTGTGTGTGTGTGTGTGTGTGTGTGTGTGTGTGTGTGTGTGTGTGTGTTTCTACTTTACATTGTATATTTCTGTTAAAATTGTATAAGACACACTTTTTCAGACTTTTTTTCAGACAAATGTATCCGATTTACAAACGTGCTCCCAGAACGGTACTCCTTCATAAATCGGGTACTTACTGTACCTTCATTTTAACACTGGATACACAACCAGCTTTGCTTTATTGACATGGAATGCTATTTACGACCACTTAGTTGATCTCTAATTGTCATATTTTTTTTAATTGTCTGCACTATATATTTTTCTACCCCATAATGATAAAAAGTATCCCAATGGGTAAATCCACCCAATCTGGCAATTTTTAGACCGCTGTGTACTGTAGGCTAAATTCACATACAACATCCCTTTTAGTCAGTAGGTCATAATTGTGGGAATAAATGTTCCATGCAGTTCTGCTTTGTTCTGGGTTAAGAGTGATCTGTAAAGGTCGACCTAGTGCAATTTCCAGATTTTTTTTTTTCAGAACCCACTGCTTAAATGTCTGAAAAATGTATGGAAACAGGTGCATGCCTGAAAAGGGCTTTAAGGACAGTTACATACATAAAACCTCACACACCCAAATTGCATTTTCAGGGACAATCGGGTGAAAATATCTCAAATTCATTTAAAAAGTTTAGATTTTATAATAAAGCTTTTTCTAGTTTTAGATGCATGTAAGGCCTGGAGAGAATTACCATAACTATAGAATGTTAAAGAGATTTATTCTGTATATAATAAGGCAAAAATAACAAGTGCAAGGTAAAAGGCAAGATGTTTTTTAATGCCACATTCAGAAAGGGCTATAGAATCACCAAGCTACTCATGTTTTCCTCTAGTAGATCAGGCTACAGAGACAGGATGGAGATGGAACTCAGGAAGAAGGTCTGGAACTTAATCTGTACATTGCCTTAGACAAACAGAAAGAAAGCGTGAGAGTGGTTCTGTCTTGGCTCTCCTTCAGAGACAACAACAGGCTAGAAAGCCGAACAAATCACATTTCCTTATCAACACAGACACTGCTTCTGATCAGAGAGAGAGACAGAACAGAACACAGGAAAACCAGGCGAGATTGAGCCGTCAAGAGTGTGTGTATGGACATGTTTTTAAATCCTGGTGGGGATGCGACAAGGATATGAATATCTGACAATGCTGATCCTGAGACATTTGGTTCCCACAGGGGAAAATGCAGTTTCAATTACTCAGCTATAAAATAGTGATGGGAAGTTTGGATCATTTTAGTGACTCGGTTCTTTGAATCTCGTTCATCAAAATGAACGAATCTTTTTTTGAGTCATTTACTGTAGTTCATTTTGTTCTTTTGATCAGAAATAAACTAAAATGAGGCGGCGCGGTGGTGTAGTGGTTAGCACTGTCGCCTTGCACCTCCAGGGTCTGGGTTCGATTCCCGGCCAGGCTCGATTCCCGTCTCTGTGTGCATGGAGTTTGCATGTTCTCCCCGTGCTTGGTGGGTTTCCTCCGGGTACTCCGGTTTCCTCCCACAGTCCAAAGATATGCAGGTTAGGCTAATTGGCGTTCCTAAATTGCCCGTAGTGTGTGATTGGGTGTGTGAGTGTGTGTGTATGTGTGTGTGCCCTGCGATGGATTGGCACCCTGTCCAGGGTGTACCCCGCCTAGTGCCCGAAGTCTCCTGGGATAGGCTCCAGGTCACCCGCGACCCTGAACACAGGATTAAGCGGTATAGAAAATGAATGAATGAATGAATAAACTAAAATGTTACATTTTTAATAAACAGATCCCCAACACGTCTACTGTACATACACAAATTTTGATTATACAGTAGTTCCAGAAATGAAAATATTACAATGCAGATAAGGACATATTAAAATAAACAGAATGAGCAGCTTATCTCTCATATCTTCTGGTCCAAATCATTCGTTCTTTTGTCATGTGACTCCCATAGACGCTCTGCAGTGCATTACACAGGAAACAGACTTGAACTGTTCTTCTCATGAGTCTTCTAGTCCGAGTCGTTCGTTCTTTTGAATCTATTGCACCACATACTGTAGCATCTATGGGGGTCACGTGACAAAAAAACAAATGACTCGGACTAGAAGTCTCATTGAAAAGAACAGTTCACTTCTGTTTCCTGTATACTGCACTGCATAGCGTCTATAGGAGTCACGTGACAAAAGAACGAACGATTCAGACCAAAGGACTCAAAGGTAACTACTAACTTCTGATTCCTGTACATAAGAGGATGAGGTTTTGCGATGCTTTACACATGGGCGCCCAGTAGAAAATGAACGAATCACTCTCCGAGACTACTCGTTCTTCTCACCTTAAAGTTGTTGTTGGTCTTTCGGCTGCTCCCAGTAAGGGGTCACCACAGCGGACTATCCAGTCCGCACTACAACTTGGCACAGTTTTTACGCCGGATGCCCTTCCTGACGCAACCCTCCCATTTTATCCGGGCTTGGGACCGGCACTGCATCCAGTGGCTGGGGTTTGGGCACTGGCTGGGAATCAAACCCGGGCCTTCCGCATGGCAGGCGAAACACCTACCACTGAGCCACCAGTGCCCTTTCTGAGTCACCTTAAAGAGTCGTTAAAAAAAAAAGTATCGTTCATGAACGACCCATCACTACTATAAGAGCTCACATGTTTTCTTGTGGTTAACAATATTAATGATTTAGGTATAATGTAGAAATTATTAGCCGTGTTAATAAGTATGTCAGTCGATGGAAAGTCAACCCTTTCCTTTTCTTTCATTTCCTTTCCCTGCTTTTTGTGTCTGCTTCTTAGTGTTGTGTCTGACTGAGATTAGATGCATACCATTTCACTCTGACAGAGAGCAATACTGTATCTCTCGTCTCACGTGCCCTCCACTGCGTCACATGACGCCGGTGATGTTTTCATGACGCCAGCAGTGACTCAGCCTCCGACCTCCAGGGCATGCAGACTACATTTCCCATAAAACTGTCCCCGACATGTCACACTTAAACCTGTCTGATCAGCATCAGTGGTCCATCAAAAACTCATTCTCTTCCCTCTTGAATGGCTCCCCGACTCTCTGCTTCATCCCCCCCCTCATGCCCCCCCCCCCCCCCCCCCCGTTCTCTGTTTGTCAAGACAATCATACCTCTCAAAATATCATTACCACCATGTGTTTGAGAGGCGTTTATCAGACAGTACAGTAGGTCAGCAGTCCATAGGGTGAGTTGGCTTCCTGTCAAATCAAAATATCTTAAATAGAGCCTCTTCTCCATATTAATTATGCATACGCTATGTATAAATATGCATCAGGGCTGACTGACCCAAACTTCATCAGATAGTGCTTGTCGTTGTATTAAATATTCATCAAGAAGTTTGAGAGAGCTTTGAATATTCACCATGAAAGTTCAGAAATGTTCTGCTCTAAGCATAATAATGTGTTTTAAGATGGAGTTCGAAAATTTTTTTATTTATTTTTTAAGAAACTAACGCCAACCTGAAGTGCATTGTTTTCAACCAAAAGTGTTTGATTTTTCTTACATGATATTTGAATGCTGCAGACATTTTTAAAGACGGCCATAAACAATTCTGGCCTTAAGTGCCTCGGAGCGCAATGCAATTGTTTCTGTGAACATTTAACGAGATGAATGTTCTTCACATTGCACTTACACATTACAAGAAGTTATTGCCACATTCCCCATACAGCCCTAATCTCACTCCGAGCCATTTCCACTTGTTTGGGCCATTAAAGGAGTTCCAAGTGTTCCAAAGCTAGAGGTTCAAATGTGAAGCAGTACCGGTGTACTGAGAAAACTTTCTACCATGGTATTCAAGCACTAGTGAAATGTTTCATTAATTTTCTATACCGCTTAATCCTGTGTTCAGGGTCACGGGGGCCTCGGGCACTAGGCGGGGTACACCCTGGACAGGGTGCCAATCCATCGCAGGGCACACACACACATACACACACACATACACACACTCACACACTACGGGCAATTTAGGAACGCCAATTAGCCTAACCTGCATATCTTTGGGAATCGAGCCTGGCCGGGGAATCAAACCCAGACCCCGGAGGTGCATGGCGACAGTGCTAACCACTACACCACCGCGCCGCCTTTATAATATATAATAATATATAAATAATTATATAGAGAGTTCTTACTCTCACAACTCTGTTCTGTTATTCTGGACAATCAAAAGTCCCAGTTTGACTTGAACGTCCCTCATAGTTACAATTAGCTACAAGCGTTGTAGAACGCCTCTGAAAAAAGTTCATTCATGTTAGCATTTGTGTTATAAAAGGTCATTCTTTTGATTTTTCTCACATAACAGACTAAGGAACACGAATTGTCATGGAACTACAGTAATTAACCAAAAACACAAAGTTCTCCACACTAAAGACTTACACATGGTAGAAATGTTCCTGATTGTAACAAAACAGTGATACTGGAGACTTTTTCTATAAAACTTGGGGCAGTGGTGGCTCAGTGTGTTCAGGCTCTGAGTTCCTGATTGGAAGGTCAGTGGTTCAAGCCCCAGCTCTGTTAGATTAGATCAATGTTGGGCCCTTCAGCAAGGCCCGTCTCCTTGTCTGCTCCAGGGTGCCGTAAAAATGGCTGGTCCTACGTGCTGTCCCCTGCGCACTAACAAAAAAAAGCTATGATATTTGAAGAAATAAAGACTTTCACTATACAGTATGTGATGAGTAAAAACTATTTGTGTATAATTACAGAAAACTGTGGAAACAGGAAGACAAGGAAACAGCTTTTCGTTTTATTCGTTTTTCACTCCCATTGAAATAGAAAAGGCGGCAGTGGTGTAGTGGTTAGCACTGTCGCCTTGCACCTCCAGGGTCTGGGTTCGATTCCCCGGCCAGGCTCGATTCCCGTCTCTGTGTGCATGGAGTTTGCATGTTCTCCCCGTGCTTGGTGGGTTTCCTCCGGGTACTCCGGTTTCCTCCCACAGTCCAAAGATATGCAGGTTAGGCTAATTGGCGTTCATAAATTGCCCGTAGTGTGTGATTGGGTGTGTGAGTGTGTGAGTGTGTGTATGTGTGTGTGCCCTGAGATGGATTGGCAGCCTGTCCAGGGTGTACCCCGCCTAGTGCCCGAAGTCTCCTGGGATAGGCTCCAGGTCCCCCGCGACCCTGAACACAGGATTAAGCGGTATAGAAAATGAATGAATGAATGAATGAAATAGAAAATGCACTAATTTGAAATATAATTGTCTTATTATAAATTTTTCTAGTGATTAAAAGGTTTTGTTTTAAGAAACATGTTCATATGGATTGTACTGTACATGTTCGTGTGGTGCATTAATGGCTAACTTTATTTATATAACTATATTTGATATACTGTAAGTGCCTGACTTATGAACATTTGAGTTACGAACAGACCAGTAAACGGAAATCCAGTATATTGTATGGCTGTGAGTGTGAAATAAGTTTCAATAAATCAGTCTGGGAGCATGATGATAGAACATGGCTGTAAGCTATCCTTATGGTGAATAATCCTAATTTCAGGAAAATCCCCAAGGAGACCTATGTGCTTGTTTTTTATGCTTTACACTGTATATTTGTGTCAAAGGTGGATAATACTCATTATGCCAGACTTACAAACGAGTCCAACATACGAACGTGCTCCCGGAACTCATTCGTAAGGCGGCGACTTACTGAACCTTCATTTAAGTTTGATTCATTTTATTTTATTTTATTCAATTTATTTAGACCCAAAATAAATCAGAAATGATAAAATTCTGGAGTGGAGGTGCGGCAGATAGAAAACATTAATAGACATAACAGCATGAACAACGACGATGAACAAAAGCCGGAGCATAATTGCTGTACAAGAAATGCTGCGAATATTAATATAGACACAGAAGTGCAGTGGCTGATGGGAAATGTAATCATGCACCATATTTGGTGGAGTAGGGGTTAGCACTGTGGCCTTGCAACTCTAAGGTTGGGGTCCAATTCCCACTTGAAGGGGGAGAACATGCACACTTCATACGTACAGAGACGGGAATCGAACCTGAACCCTGAAGGTGCAAGGCACTACTGCTAACCACTATACCACCCTGCCGCCTGAGGTTATATACAGTACAGTGTGTAAATTTTTATGGAGAATGGAATGAGGGAGGCTGTTATATACAATATACAGTTATGAATAGCGCAATCCTAGATAGATAGATCGATCGATCTTAGCTTTGTTTGCATAAACATCCAAAGAACCATCGATGATGTAGTGTGGAGATGATCCGAGGTGTTTATGACTACAATACATACAGTATTTCACATCTGATTTCATATCCACTTCTTGTTGTAGTCATAGCAACCGAAATGCGCCAATCCTTTTCACCTCACAAACTTTTACATCACCAGCAGCGAGAGTGAAATATAAAAGCGTACGTCACTCCATACAGGCCCTGGGATTTTTTTTAAATCTGTCCAGTGTTTTCTAATACTTTTCACCATCCTCTTTTCTATAAGATTCTAGAAACTCATCTGAAACGGCTGAAAGAGCACTGACTCTTGGCAGCAAGCACTGCCGTTGAAATCTCAGCCATATTGTGTCTCCTGCGCCGTGCCATTTCTGGAGGAATGGATAGCAGTGTGGATTAGTGGTGGCTGTGTTCCAAATCTCAACAGTTTCTTTTCTTTGAGAAGCAGATGAGACTTTGAGTCATTTCAGACAGGCAATTTTTCACCCAGTCTGACTTTTTCCCCCAAATTTCCTACATCCATACTGTAAATCAGTTTCGAAAAAATGTAACCTGATTGGGATATTGCTGTCAGCAGTATCTCGGCAGGCGGCGCGGTGGTGTAGTGGTTAGCACTGTCGCCTTGCACCTCCAGGGTCTGGGTTCTCCCGCATGGAATTTGCATGTTCTCCCCATGCTTGGTGGGTTTCCTCCGGGTACTCCGGTTTCCTCCCACAGTCCAAAGATATGCAGGTTGGGCTAATTGCCGTTCCTAAATTGCCCGTAGTGTGTGTATGTGTGTGTGCCCTGCGATGGATTGGCACCCTGTCCAGGGTGTACTCCGCCTAGTGCCCGAAGTGTCCTGGGATAGGCTCCAGGTCCCCCGCGACCCTGAACACAGGATTAAGCGGTATAGAAAATGAATGAATGAATGAGTATCTCGGCAGTAATGCACACCGGTACAATAGCTTGTTTTTTCACTATGAGAAATGCTCTGATCAGAATACTTTGATTTGAGAATACAGTACGTTTCATTAGTTGCTCTTGTTTACAGGATGCATCGCAGTGCCGCGTTGCATCACTTTTTGAAAGTTCTGGATTTCTGATTCTCAATACCCTGCAGAATCTATAACCGGCACTGTGAAGAGGTGCATTTTGTGCAATAAAACACAGCTCTTGTGAATGCAAATGACTCTACCATGACTCATTCCTCATTAGACTTTAATTCACACAGCCTTTTGCTCCTTTACACGCTTTGCCTCTTTAAGATTCTGACCAGGATTAGAAGATTAAAAGAAGGGTGTATTAACAAACGCTTGTCAATACCTTGTCACTTTATATTAACAAGGATATTTTTTTCTGTGCACAATCTATCTACAGGAACTGTCTGCAGTGGGAAAGAAAATAGTATCCTCACTATGTGACACATACTGTACTGCACAGTGGGATCTAGGGATCCTCTTATAGACACACCACACTCTGCAAAGCACAGAAATGTCACCAAACACTTTACAGTCACTAATTAACCCAACCAATTCTGGCCCATTATCACCCAGCCAGACCAATTATCCATGGGAAAACCGAGCAGTGACATTTAGGTCATATTTATGATTCAGATCCTGGTTGGATAATAAACAATGCTGCCTTATGGGTCTGTATGAAGCAGTGACACTATATAGGAATTGTTTATCTGAAGTAGTACTTTCATTACTTTCAAATGCATGATCAGATATCACTTAAACTTTTGGTGAAGTTGCATCATAAAAAATCGACGACAGAAATAAAAAGCTATGTTTAGTAATTTAATGTGACACTAACCTACAGGATTTGTACTAAACTGTTTAAATCTAAACTAAAATGTGTTGCCATTTATGTGGTGGCACACAGGGTTAAGGCATTGTGTTACTGATCAGAAGGTCGGCGGTTCGAGTCCCAGCTCCACCAGGTTGCCGCTGTTGGGCCCCTGAGCAAGGCCCTTAACCTTATCTGCTCCTGTATCATGGCTGACCTTGCGCTTTGACCCCAGTTATGCTGAGATATACGAAGAAGGAATTTCACTGTGCTGTAATGTACGGTATATGTGAGAAATAAAGGCTTAACTTAACTTAGTGGTTCAGAATGAGCCTGTTCCAGAGCCATGGGTATCTCAAGGGAAGTGCCTGAAACAACGCACATAGTGGTCGCTGTAAAAGCTTGCTCAGGTCTTTCCTTAATCCTTAAGACCACCAGCAGAGATCAGTGCATAGGGCAACAAGTGTTCTCCATTGAAGAGAGTTTCTCGTTGTTTCCGTAGCGGTTGGGTTTTTACAGGGCGGGTTGCTAGCCCGATGCCCAACCCTTCTCATCTGGCACTTGGGAACCGGCAACAGCAGAGTTCTAGACCTCCAGCTGTGAGAAGTTACAGCTTCCCCGGGGAACCAAAGCAGCGATCTCCGGATGATAGGGCAAGCAGTTTACCACTGTGCCAATCGGAGGCCCTTGCTCAGGTCAGACAAAAAATTAAGTCAGATGATGACCTGGATGTAATGAATGACTGCTTAAACAATCAATTAATTTTTTTCCCCCCGAAGATACACTTCCATGGTTTATACTCCTCACCTTTTGGATTCGTAGTACTACTGTACTTTCATTCTAACTGTTGGTTTGGACGGAAGGATTTGGGTTGGAGGTGCAAAATAACTGCTTAAATAAACAAACAAATCATAATCTTGTGATAATAAATAGCGTTCCTAAAACCGTTGTATGAAAGCAATATCACACTCGAGGTCATGCTGTTGTGATGAATATCGGCATGGCTGATATTCACATGCTGATATTCTGTAAAGCAGCACTACCCTTTTGGGTAGTCCTTTTGGCTATTTTTATTTTAATGCATGGACAGACCTTAGCTTTTGATAAATCTCAGACTACAGAACAAACAGAGAAAAAAAATTGTGAAGAAAAAAAGCTTTGTATTAGAGACAACCCACCTTTAAGACTGAGCCCATGGGAACTATGCTAGATATTTATCGATCTTGCGTCTTTTCTTCCGTCCCATCTGTTTTCATAAAGATGACATTTACCGTCACCTGGTCCTATAAGATTTTGCAGTTGCTGACTCATGCTCAGCTGCAGCTTGTTGTCTCTGGTTACTCATTCATCCTGCAGCGAGCACTAGAAATAGTGTACTAAGCGATCCCCGCGAGATGTTGCGTCATAGTGATGCACAAACTCAGATAATGATGATGTCATGAAGGGTGCAGTGCCTAGGGATAAGAGAGGTTTACTATTTCGGACAAGCCCCTGTTGCTCGGCTTAGTTTGGTCATTAGATGAAGCTTTGATCTGATATCACAATTAGATACATCATTCATTACGTATATGCACGAAAACCTTGTTGCCCAATACCAACTATGTTAAGGATCACTGGACTATGGCGAAAAGGATGATCCTGATTATTATTACACAGTTCTGACTAAAGACGCCAATGCATATAGATTAAACTGAAATACGGGAAACAATCAGGAAATCAATGAGACTTTATGCACCGTTACACATTAATGAAGTTTTGTGTCCTGCAGGAGGATTAATCCTTTATCTGTGAGAAGAAGAGAAAAATCATGCGCATTAATGCAACAGATGTTTTTGAGAATCATGATTAGTAGTCAGTAGTCATGTGTATTTTTCTTTGCAATGTGACCTTGTCTTATTGCCTCGATTTAAAAAGAATATCAGCATCTTGTCCTGATCTAATAAAAGCATGCACTATGAATGTCATGAGTACAATAAATCAGGAATCCTGATGTTCATACAGTAATCTTAGCAATTCAGGCTTAAATAACAGCTCACAGCTCAGATCAGAAACCTAATTGATTTTAGGGGGTGTCGCTAATCAAGACACCTTCTACAACATCGGAAACATCGCTGGTAATAATGAGTCGTTTATAATGAGATTTGGTGGCTTTGCTGTTCCTCGGTGTCCTTGCCACAGCTGTTGCTAAGTTATTTGAGTGATGAGGTGTGTTGGTGCCTGTAGGATCCCCCGAGGGGACAAAAGTAGGTTAGTGGCATAAGGAAATGATTCCTTCAGCTGCTGCAGACTACAGCTGTTTTAACATGCACATATACACACATACTGAACTGTACATGCACATAGGGGGTCAGACCCCTGCTAATAAATCATCTGGTAACTACTACTGTACAAGCTAGCAGCTTTGGGAAAACACTTGGTTTGGTTCCTTTGGCTTCAATGTGTCTGACTACAGTATACCTTTATCCTTGCTTGTTCAAGCAATTATCCAACCAGTGGATAGATCATGTGATAGATCAAGAGCTTCTAGCTTCAAGAGAATTTGATCTCAAAATCTTTGATTTGGACTGTTGATGCCAAGGGTAGCACGATGGCATTGTTAGCTTTCCCCTTCAGGTTCAAGGCTTCAAGTCCTGCCTTTTGGGTATGTCTGTATAGAGTTTGTATGTTTGGTGGGTTTCCTATGGGTTTCCGCCCACAGTTCGTGCAGATTAGGCCACCTGGCATTTCCAAGTTGCCCATAGTTGTGTGTGTGTGATGCGATGGATTTGCATCCCTGAACTTCTGTATACACAAACCCCTCTTAATCTTCTCACTTTCCTATGATACCTCTCATACAGACACATAGAACCATTAATTTTTCTTAATTAGTTTTTTGCACTTGGATGAAAGCTGGTCCACAGGGCTTTTGTTGCAGGGTCAATTATGGGCAAGAAGCAGCCGAAAGCTTTAAAAGCAAATAAGAAATGTAATCCCCCTCTCCATGCTAAATAAAGCGAGACAGGGACTCTGATTATTCCAAACGGATGTAATTATGAGTCAATGCGTCTCTCAACGGGGAGAGATCTATAACGTAGAGGCTCATAATGCTTGCCAGATCCTGGCATTCAGAATGAAAATATGTTGCACATCATTTTTTTAATGACATTGAGAAAGAGTTTTTTTTTTTCATCTATCCATCAAAGAGTGTGAAAACTTGAACGGTTATTTAGAGGAAATTTAACTTTGTGAACAGTTTCTCAAGGTTCTCTTACAGTAGAACTAGCATTCTTGTGATGCCTTTCAAAATGTCTAACGTCTAACATCAAAGTTTGCATCTATTATAAAAGTTTGTTTTTTTGTCCAGTGGATGACTAAATAGGGATTCTTCCTCTTCGCATTTGGTGGTACGTGATACACAACTAGACTATAGGGAATCATTTTGTCGGCTCATGAGGCCCTACTTTTAGCAGTTGCCTGCCTATTTGCTTCTGAACCCCAGTTCTTGGATTGATCTATGATCCATGCATGGATACATGGTTTTCTCTAGTTTACATCCATAAACTTGCCAGACATTAAAATGTCTACTCTAAATTGCCCTATGATTGGCTGCTTCAAACCCAACGTACCCGAGCGGCTCTAGATCGGGTTGCTCAGTGGTTAAGGCATTGGACCACTGTTCGAAAGGACCCAGGTTCAAATCCCACAACCACCAAGTTGTCCCTTTTAGCCCTTAATGCTCAACTGCTGAGATGTATAATGAGATAAAAATATAAGTCGCTTTGGATAAGGGTGTCTGCCAAATGCCTAAATGTAAATGGAGCCTTTCCTAGGAGAATTAGGATGAAGAGAACACCCTGGACAGCGTGCCAATCCATTACAGGGCACACACACACTACAGGCAATTTGAGACCGCCAATCAGCCTAATCTGCAGGTCTTTGGACTGTGGGAGGAAACCGGACTACCCGGAGAAAACCCAGCAAGCACGTGAAGAACATGCAAACTCCATGCACACAGAGACAGGAACCAAGCCTGGCCGGGAATCAAACGGGAGATGCAAGGTGACAATTGCTAACCACTACACTACTACCATGCCGCCCACTGAAGATCAGTGAATCAATATCCTTATATCCCTTTTCATATTTTTCACAGGCTCAGAGAGGACCCCATGATCTCATGGTTCCTCCAGAAGCAGTTAGGTTGTGAAATATCGAGGGTCCAGACATGGCAGATCAGCACGGTGTCTCTTGTGGACCTCTATGTGCAGGTTCACGCATGTCTCACTCTCTTAAGGATGAAAACTCAAGACTCCTAGTTAAACACCTACAGTAGCTGGCTGTCCTTTTACTGTGGCCATATACACAATATAAAATCAGTCACCTTTACAGTTCTGCTCTGAGCTGTTCAAACTGTTTTTTGAACTGTTCAAAAAATGTTTCCAACTAGCAGGCTTGGTGTTATTTTAGTCTGTGACAAAAATGCATCCGATTACGAAGCAAGTTCGAATTTTCAGTTTACAGAGAAAGTTTCGATAATGATGTGCTAGTCATGAGTAATCATTTCCAAGTGGTTTGCTGTGGCACAATTTGGCAACACATGAGAGACTGAGAAGAAACTGTGTGAGGAAGGTGCTGGACATATCATCTAGGCTGCTGAAAGCAAAGTGTAAATTCAAACCTAAAAAAGGCTCTCTAGAAGCTTGTTAATTAAAGGAGGTGAGAAGTTGGCTGGCTGAGAAAATCTGAATTTAGCAGTGACACCTTACTTTGGAAAGATAGAAAGGGGTAATATGGAGATTGAACACTGCTTGTTGATTTCTTTTTCTCTGTGAGCTTAAACAATTATTTAGCAGGTGACTGGAATGGTTGAGTTTTGGTTCTCTGATATTGTTCTACATCAGGGTTCCTCAAAGTCCGGGTTCCAAATTATTCATTCATTCATTTTCTATACCGCTTAATCCTGTGTTCAGGGTCGCGGGGGACCTGGAGCCTATCCCAGGAGACTTCGGGCACTAGGCGGGGTACACCCTGGACAGGGTGCCAATCCACCGCATCGCACACACACATACACACACTCACACACTACGGGCAATTTAGGAACGCCAATTAGCCTAACCTGCATGTCTTTGGACTGTGGGAGGAAACCGGAGTACCCGGAGGAAACCCACCAAGCACGGGGAGAACATGCAAACTCCATGCACACAGAGACGGGAATCGAGCCTGGCCGGGGAATCGAACCCAGACCCTGGAGGTGCAAGGCGACAGTGCTAACCACTACACCACCACGCCGCCGCACCTCAAATTAGCAATGCGATAATACAATGTAATGAAGTACATGTATATGTTTCCTATCTTAAAATAATGTGTTATACTAATCAATAAATAAACTGTTAGTTTTGTAGTCTATTTGGAGATCGCTACAGCCAACCTGGCCCAAGATTAAGGCTAAACATAACAGTTTCTTTGTTTGACATCGTTGTCGTGGCAATGTTAACACCCGGCGAACATATGATGTTTAACGTCACAACGTTTCGTCTAACAGGCGACCTAGCGATCATGTCTTTTTTTGCCAAGGCAAAAAAATGTTAAGTTAATTGAAGTCAGACAGTGGCATTTCTCAGACTACGCTGCTGCTGCGTCTCTGGGGCCGTCCACATGTCGTGCCTTTTACGTGCTCAATTTTGTCACTTTAAATGGTGACTCGCGACGAGCACGCTCATAATAGAGGATGACACCATCGCGAGGCTTGTGCGTTTTCCATGCGCATCCATGACACCTAGCAGGTCATGTGACCAGAACCAACAAATCACCTTACTGGTTCTGGTCCTACTGAATTAGATGGCTCAGCTTTTACTAATTTACATGATTACAGGACAGTCTATTTAAGTTGCTTTATGGATGGTATGTAGCCAACAATCCAAGAGAGATGGAAGGAAGTAAAACAAGAAAATTGGACAGAAGAGCAGTGTTTACTTTTAGCTTTACGTTCAGTGTTTGGAGAATATTTCTTCTTTCCATCGTTTTGTCCTCTGCTATAGAAACTCTTAAGTCTCTTAAAAGTCCTCCTCTCTACTCTTAACCATTTTTACCTTAGGAGCTGTTTTTAGGGCTAAGATATTTTGTGAATCATTTTTATCTTTACTAAGATTTAGTCCTAAGTTTAAGGGGAAATTCTAAGAAAATGTCATAATTCTAAGAATTTTCTTAGAATTTCATCACTAGGAGCAACTTTTAGGCTTAAGAAGCTTTGTGAATACAGGCCCTGGACCTTTAAATATTAAGATTAAAAAACCTGTTTTAGATCTATATGGGATGATAAACAAGATTCCCAACCAACGTAGCCAAGTTAAGACTTGCCTGAAATATGCAGCGAATCAATACTATTTGCACACATCAATGTGACCTTGCTTTCAGTGACTAGGCCTGGCTCCTCCTCCAACATCTAATCTGCTCTGGAATACATCAGCGCCTTCGATCAATACGTCTCTTGAGGAACTAGATATAATTTAAGACGCCGCAACAGATTCAAAAATGGAAAAGAAAAAAACCAACAACTGATATCTCATGCATTGTGTGATATCCTGAAACACTACGATGGTTGTCTCTCTAGCCGTGTATAAGGCTGCAGAGCTGTGATGAAGTACAGTGTAATTTTCAAACTCACCTTGAGCCGTATTCCTGCATTCAGTGAGCGCTGTGAGCAGTGGTGCATTTTTATGCGTCATTGCCTACCATGTTAAATGAACCCTGAATTACACTCATTCCACATTCTCGGGTTTAGCTGCACACACAAATGAAGCTAGCAAAGCTGATTAAGGCTATTCAACTGAAAGGCAATACTTTTGGTGTAAAATTATGCAATAAGTACAATTCAATATTCCTTTATTTTCTACCACATTGAAGGATCCAAAATGCTGATAAATTCTCCATAAATAGAAATTCTCTAATGAAAGGGTTTTTTTTTTGTTCTTAAACATAACAATATGTTTATTTTTTGATGTATTGATGTTTGATGGGAACAAATGTTTATACAGTGGCTCATTCACTCATCATCTATACCGCTTTACCCTGTACTAGCATTAGTACTCGTCATCGACGACATCGACTAAAAATAAGATGATCAGCTTTAACGTAATCAGCGATATTAATTCAGCTGAAAGAGTGAAGATTATAATAATGTAGATTTTCAAATATGGCACATAACTGTTCGTAACAGATTTTTTCACCCTGATTTTCTCCTTTATTTTAGTCATATCCACATCCCCAAAGACTAACACATGTTTTCTCCGAACCACGTGACGCCAGCCAAGTGCATCTTTTCGAACTGCTCGCTCATGCACCATTGGGGCGGCATAACACAGTCACAAGCTTGCGTGAGCTCACAGATGCCCATGATTGGCTGTAGAGCCGTAGTTAATGTGAGAGTACTACAAGTAAGTGCTGAGAGAACTTGGCCAATCAGCTCTCTCTAGGCCCTCGGCTGCAGGAGACGACAGCATCACCTGGCAATCAAACTAGCGATCTCCGGATAACACGGTAAGCACCTTACCACTGCGCCACTCAAGGACCTAATAACATTGCTTTTTAACATTTTGATCTTAGCACATAAAACCCCTGTTTTATCTCACAGTGGTGTTTCACATTACTGTTTGCTATTACTGTAGCTCCACGGTTTCCGAACATATAAGACAAACTGGTTTTAAACTTCACGCAGGTAGAATAAACATAATGTAATTGCATTTTCATAGTGTACTTGCCATTTTGTACTGGCATTTGTTTGTGTTTGGGGAGGATTTGGGCACTTCTACTCAACATTTATGGTGCTGATTTAACTTCAGGCAAATAATGAAGGACTGGCAAAGTTTACTTAAATTCCGTCCAGCCAGTTTTGCATGATGCTGTGACAAAATTGGCTGGACAGACATACAGATATGCAGACATACAGTCAGAAATTTTTCTGAAACCGGTTTTGGGTCCTCTAATGTATGAAACTTAAACATATCATTAAAGGAATAAATTCTGACTAATGTACAGACAAAACCTTTCTTTTATGTATATAGATACGGGATCACGGGGGGCCTGGAGCCTATCCCAGGTTAGGGCACAGACCCTGGAGTTGCATAGCGACAGTGCTAACCCCTAAGCCATCATGCCATCATGTTTATAGCTATAACAATTAAAGTGATAACGAAAACTTCTGTAATTTTATCTACTTCAGTAAATGTAACAACAAATGGTTAAATAGCACTATATTTCATTCAGTAATACTCATACTGCTTTGCTATGAGAGAAGTAAAGCACTTTGGGTCTGTAAGCGTTAAATGTTAAGGTAATGCTCACTCTGGTTTCATCCTTTCTGTTGTAAATGTATATATACAAACTAGCAATGATAATAATTAATCATTAATTGATTAACTCCAATTAACATTTTTTACATTTATTAACTGATAATGAATGTTTTACATAATATTTCTCACATACCTATTAAATTGTACACTACAAGATGGCATACTTGCAGTTCAGTCAGCACAGGAAATTTTTAGTTTATTCATTCATGTTTTATCCGGCTTATCTTTTACAAGTTAAGTCTTGTTACCACTAATTATAACAGTGAACATGTATTAATTAATTGATTATTGGTTATTACATATGTTAAACAAGCACAAACATTAGGTGTTCCACAAGGCTTGGTTCTATGGACACTTCTTTTAGGCTTGTACATGTGTAAAATGTGTAGGAATAGCTCTAATTTCTAGGTTCATATTCATATTCAAATCACATTCAGGGATGTTATGTAAAGGACAACAAGGTAGTCTGTCAAATACTGACACAACAAAAACGCTCTGCTAGAAGCAAACTATTGATTATATAACTCAAAGTGGCTTTTCAATTGCCTCATGTATTGCACTAAAAAAAAAAACTTGACATATTGACTTATCTGTGTTAAGATCGTGTTGTCTGGATGTTTCAGTCTCCGTTATAAACAGAAATTATACCCACATGGTTAATATTTTATCATTACACTCACTGTGGAGCACAAGCTATAGTGTCATTCATTCATTCATTCTCTATACCACTATCCTTTACATGGTATCAGGAAGCCTTGAGCCTATCCCAGGAGACTTGGGACATGAGATGGCATAAACCCTGGATGGGGTGCCAACTATTGCATCACCAGGTACAAGCACTTACACACTCACCCACTTACTGATACATTATGGGCAATTTGGAAACACCAATAAGCCTTGTCTGCATGTCTTTGGACTGTGGGAGGAAACCGAAGTATCCAGAGGAAACCCAGAAAGCACGGGAAGAACTTGCACGCACACAGACCCCAGGCAGGAATCGAATCTCCGACCCTGGAAGTGAGACGCTAACCATTAAATTGCTGTGCTGTGAACCTGTAGAGTCTTTATCATTAATTACTGTACAATAGTCATTTTCCTGTCATGGTTCAGAACAGGGTCGAGCTTTAAGCCTGCACCTCCTGGGATCCCAATGCACTTACCCTGACATTGTTCTCCCCAATCATCATCTTTACTCTGAACTCACATTAACAGCTCCAACTCCCTGATGGTCATGAATAATCTCACCTGGATGCTCCAGAGATTTGCACTTCCCAAGAACTGTCATGATTATAACTGGTACTATGGCACTTTAATATGCCTCATGCTTTTTTTTTATGGCAACAGGTGTGTAGTTGAATGCAGCTATTAAAGTTAGTACAAAAGCGGGCAAAATGCAAAAGAGAAAATGTATTATAACAAAAAAATTTATAGAACTGCCCATAAAATCATGGATCCAACAAATAAAGGGAACCCCCAGGCTTGATGCTGATGAGGACCCAGCAAATATTGGAGAGCTCATGATCAGATTTTCCAGTTGCAGATTTTTTGGGTTTTTTTGTTCTGCAAAACAATAAAAAAAAATCAATTTCACCTTCCAGCTTTTGGAGGTGGGGGAGACTCGAGAGCTCTAAGGAAACCCAGGTGGAGACAGGACAAAATGTGCAACTCTACCGACAGTAACCTGAGCTCAAACCAATCGAACCTGTGCCAGTGAGGCAGCAACATTACCCCCTAAACCAACATGCTGTCTCAGAGTATACAAGTTATTCTCATATGTGAACTCACAATATTCCTATACTTTACGTCGTGAACATTTTCCACACAATCACAATGTCTACTTTTCATCACATGCCTCGCTCATATGCTTAAAAACAAATTGTTATAACCAGTATCCTCCAAAGAAGAATAGGTTGAACCTGTCTATTTGATGTTATGTAAAGCAAGTCTACAGTGTAACATAAGAATATCTATGAAATATAGTCTTGAGACACTGTGATTACTATTCCAAGGTCACTGCAGGACCTTGTTGGTATTAATTACAATAGCGGGGCATAGTGTTGGCAGCGTTAGACATAAATCTCTGACGTCAGAATGTTAAATTGAAGGTCTCAAGGACATATAGAGTGGAATATTATTACTATAGAAGTGATAAAGGAAGCTATGAGAATGGATGACTGATTCTTTGTTATAATGGGGTCATGATAAGACTGAACAAGAAAAGTCATGTGGTATTTGTATGGAATCCACCAAGCACAGACCTTTGATGGATGGCAGTCATGAATCATCCTAATTCAGGGTCCTCAAACTGCCTTAATCCCATTTAGGATAATTTGAAATGGTATGGAGTGGTTTCTTTGAGTGCAGTTCCTGTGTCGTAGAGGAAGGCGAGAAGAATTTACTGGGATATCGCATCGAAAAACAAGAAACTTGAAAGCATTAAGAATTGAAATCTCTTGCAGATTGTAAGGTTCTCACAGCCAGTGGTGACTAGTATAAATGGGTTGGGCTTAAACTTACCACCTCCACCAAATGTTATAAGAAACATTCCCAGAACGTGATCTGTATGGATAGAAAAGGATGAATCCTACTGATGTTGTAAAGAAGGTGAGACCAAAGGTGAGATCTGAGATTTGTCCATGAAGCCCAAGAGCCTGAAGGCGAGGATGAGATCTGAATGAAAACGTGAGTGTTTGAGGAAGAAGAGTGTGAGTTGAGAATTCATGTGAGGGTATAACCTTGCCAAGAGATTGACAGAGGGATAGAGGGAGAACAGAAGAGTACAGAGCATTATAGACACCAGTGGAGAGTCTATGTATATGGTGTAGATGGGGATTTGCCCCTCATTGCCCCACAAGTATAAGGATGACCAAGAAGGTCTTGTGGTTGAGTATAGCAAATGCTGCTGGAAGGTCAAGGAAAGGTCTCTTTGGCGAATATACCCCTGGGCTGCAATGACTTCACTCAATAGACTATTGATTTAATATGTTGCCAAGGACTCCAACTACATGCAACATACAGACACACACACACATCCAGTCATACACTATACCTCATTTAGAAACATTGAACAACCTACTGTATAGCTAATGTTATACATTTCAAGTACTATATCATTGATCATGCCTATAATCACTATTTACCCCACAGCCTCCAGGGGTCTAATTAGTCACTAAGCCATGTCGGGCCATTCTCTAGTAAGTCAAATAGTACATTTACCCATATGCATTCCTACTAACATGAAGGTCTGTTCCAGAAAAGTTGACCTTCGTGTAAAGCACCATGATGAAACTGGCTCTCATGAAGATCATCCCAGGAAAGCAAGACCAAAACCTGCCTCTGCTGGAGAGGAGAACTTCATTTGGAGTTATCAGCCTCAAAAATCACCATTAAAAAAAAAAAAAGCATCTCAGATTAGAGCTGTTATAAAGGCTTTACAGAGCATAAGTAGCAGACACGTCTCAATACCAACTGTTCAAACTGCATTTCATTCACTTTTCAGTCTTCAGTAAGGGTTTTATCCCAGGCAGGGTCGCAGGGGATTTGCAGCCTATCCCTGGAACATTGGATGTCTGGCAGGAATATACCCTAAATGGGACTCCGGTACAGTACATGCACATACAGTTTCACACCTAGTGGCGATTTAGGGTAGCGTATTTATCTGCTGGGAGAAAATGGCAAAACCAGGAGGAATTCCATAGGCCACAGAGAGAACACAGCCACTTTGACCAGGATGAAGCAGTTACACAAGGAGAATGAATGTGCAACATGGTGTTCCAGAGACTTTTTATGTAAGCAGTGTATGTAAACATCTGCAGTGAAATAAATATTTTAATTCTAGGAACATCAAAAGATTTTTTTTTTGGCTTTTAATCAAGGATGCAAATGTATGGATATTTAATTAGATCTAGTCTCAATTGCAGGAATAAGTGTGTGCGTGCATGTGCGTGTTTGTATGTGTGTGTGTGTATTGATTACAGGTGACTAGAGTATACTATTTTAAAACAATAGCGCCACGCCCCACTTAAGACTATTTCTAAGAATGGCAATGGAAAATTTTCTTTGCCTTTGCTGTATGTTAACCACAACCTCATGGGATGTTTTCTATTATATGCACAGCGCGCCCTCTAGTGATTGTTAGTGAATAATGCACACTGAATGTTATTGTTCTGTTTCCGATTTTTTTTTATATTTAACGCTGCTATTTAAAAAAAAATCATACAATTTAATGATAATTAAATCATACATTAAGTTGAATCAGAATTCAAACATTTTACAAAATAACCAAAAACGACTAATTATATATTTTATATATGTGACATTAATTAGCAGTTTCACTATGCCCGTAGTTAATGCGTCACTTCTTGACAGTAACGGAAAGAATGCGTAGAGTCGGTCCTGTTCCTAAAGTTCGTTTGAACTTAAACAATGACTACATTTCCCGTAATGCAGCGCGCGTTCCACGGCAGTACTCTGAACTCCGCGTTGCTCCTGGTGCATCATGGGGTTGGTAGTTTAACCATCGATGACTGGCACCGTTTTGACGTCGCGACGTCTGTGAGGCAGACACTTTTCTGCAGAGGGAAGACATGAAAATAGAGGCCAGGTAATTTCTTTTTAGTTTATTTAGCCTGCCGCGTTGATAACATTATGTTCGTTTAGAGTAATAGAGGCTCATTTTGAAACGAATGAGCTGTATTCGAGGCGTTTTTGTGCCTGTTGCGCAGGCTACACGGCTGTTTAAACCAGGAGGATTTTTGGTGACGTAAAATATGGTTGTTTAGGTAGTTAGCTAGCTAGCTAAATTATCTACATGCGTATTTGTTTAGGGTTTGTACGAGTGTATTTGTATGTTGTGATATTCCCGAGGTTATATGAGGCGGCGTGTGGGTGTTTTTAGGCGCCAAAAGAGAGACCATGTAGCTGTAGGGGCAAGCATGCTAAGCTAAAGTATGCTAAGCTAAGCTACTGAGCTAGGTACCTGATCAGCTAGCCTGTCGTTATGCCGCAGTGTTAGCACGTGCCGTCTGCTGTTAAACAGTACATTACCCGATCATGCACAAATCACATATTTGTGATTAAAATAACACAACTGAGTCGTTTTTATTTTTACTGCATTTTCATATATAATATAAAGTATGTAATTTATGCGGGTTTTTTTCTTTGTTAAGGTATTCATCAGGTCATGCAATAGAACTCAAGACACTAGTGCAGTGTTACAGTCTGCTGAACTCGAGCCGCCTGTTTAGGTCTCATCTTCTGTACTGGATGAGACAAATAGATCCTGATTACGCGCGCACGCATCATGCGCACTAGTGATCTGTCCACATCACGTGACCTAAAGCCTTCACTTGCAACTATGCCTATAGCTGTCTTTTTTTTTCCCTTTCCTAATCTTGTGTTTTTTCCCCCCTTCATCACACTTTGTCAGCAGCAGTTGTTGAAGTGAAAACATGTCCAAGAAAAGGGGCAGGTAAGCTTTTGCACTTTTTAATGCGTTTTCTTTCTCTCATTTTCTCACAGCAGCACTACTCTTTGTAATTGTGTTGTATTATGTTTTAATCCACATCAGGCTGTTGATGTTTAGGCTGCAATGTTATGCAATGGTGGCGTAGTGGTTAGGCACTGTGGCCTTGCACCTCCAGGGCAGAGGGTTTGATTCCCACTTCTGGTTTGCGTGCATGTTTTTCCCATGCCTGATATCCCATGCTGTTTCTCCAGGTACTACAGTTTCCTCCCACAATCCAAAGACATGCAGATTAGGTTAATTAAGGTTCCCTCTTATATGCAATTAAGCTAATCCTTTTGACCAGTCAGTATCGAGGATTTAGCAGCAACTTTTTTGTAAATATAGCGATTGAAAATATTTTGTAGTATGTCTGAAAAAAAAATAGGATGTTTCATGCTCAATAGGTAGTACGTTTACATGGAATAAAATTTGAAACACGGCCCAGTTGAGTTAAAAATGCACCATGTAAACCACCTCAATCGGAACAGTCTGACCCGATCCGGACAGATCAGAGTAAATTTATAATCAGAATGAGAGGGATGGTTTGACCCTTTATTAATATGTTCAGTAAGTATATATTAGCTGTGTGAAATGGTGTGTGTGATCTGATGGTTTATCTCGTCTTGGAATAAACATTGATTTTTTTTTTCTGTGCATGTTTCCCCATGTGGGAGTAACATTAGGTGACTTGACAAGTTCACAGGAAGTAAATTTAGCTTCTATTTCTGATACGTGAAAGTAACTCTCTCACCTGTGTTTTCTCTTGCTCGCCCGTTCATACATACTGTAGTTAAGCATCTAACCAACCACAGAGGAGTCTAAATTCTTGTAACTGACTATAATGCTGAATGTATGATTTATCGTAAAAGATAAGAAGGTAAACTTAACTTCAAAGTAGAAGAGGGGGGAAAACTTTCTCTCCTCAACTTGTTATATTTTGGATAGATTAAACACTTCACAGCAGGCAGAATCACTCATGCTAAAAAAAAGTTAGATTGTGATTAAATACTTTGAATACATTTTCAGCGTCCTTGTAAACAGTTAAGTTGAAATCTTCAAATGATTTGAATCATATTAAATAAAACATTGTCAATGTAACATAATAAGGTGAAGCAAGGTCTCAGGTGTTTAAATTTCAAGACCAGCTTCTTTTAAAGACCTGTCTCACTGCTGACACACCCTCATTACTTCGGCAGCTGGACACGATTGCAATTACAAGCACTTTGACCATTCACAATGTAGTCCCACTTTATGTGTATTGTTCCTGGCGTAGGCTCCAGCTGAAGACAAATTAACAGTAATTTTTTTTGAGCATGTTTTTTTATCCATCTATTAAGTCATTTACAAAAAGAAATAAACACAATCCTTTAAGCAGGCTGATCAGATCCTGTTTATAGCTGCCCATGCAGCATTTTCTAAGGCAATTTTTTTAAGGCAAGTTCATCAACCATGGTAAATGTAATTTATCCCAGTACACTGCCCACTATCACCTGGCCTCCTGTTTATGGCTTCTGATATTTGCTGTTCTCGTGTTAGTTAGCCTTGAGCGAAAGAGTAAATTTGTGTTATTTAATGAGAGCAGTAATGTGTCTGGAAGGCTTGTCTATCATGTATATTTATGATAATGTGATTATTAATGTGGTGCATTAACTCACAGGTTGTTCACGTCATATCTCGATTGGAAATGAAGTAAAGCAACGTATTAATATTTTTTCTTGCAATAAACATTTTAAAGAACGTCATATCCAGTTTTGTCCAAAAAGCAAAATTTTGATACTTTTTGGCTACCGTGTCTGCTTTTTTTTTTTTTTTTTTTCCCCCAGGCAGATGTAGCCGTTTGATGTTGTAGCCCCACTTCCCTAATGTTCAGCACTGTGATTGTTACGAGATGCATTTCTGCTCAGCATGGTTGTAAAGAGTAATTGTTTGAGGTACTTCCTGTGAGCCCAAACCAGTCTGGTAATTTTCTTTCTTCCTGATGTCCACTCAGGAAACGCAGCAGCGGAGAACTGAGTGACTCGCTCTCCCCTGACCCCAACTGCCTTCTGGGTAAGAGGATCCAGCATAGCTGGAGGGAGAAGGGTGCACTGACTAAGTGGAAAGGCACCGTCCTGGACCGGCTCAGCGTCAACACTTCGCTCTTCATGGTCAAATACGATGGCTTCGACTGTGTCTACGGCATCGAGCTGTTCAAAGATGAGCGCGTGTCCAATCTGCAGGTGCTCACTGAGAAAATTGGTGAGTAGTAATTGGTGAGGAATGCAGCTGCACACATATTGACTTAAATATTTTTTTAAAAAGTGTTGTTTTCTTTCCTCATAAAGTAAACTTGACTTTTATCTGCAGTATTTAGTGTTGAATTTCTGTTGTAGTTGCACATTAGTGATTCATTCATCAAACCAAATGTCAAGGAGTTCCTCCTAGATTATCACTATGATGGTGTGTGTGCATACGGTGCAATTTACCGCACTAGTGAACCTATGTTTAAAAAACTGTTACCACAAGTAGGAAGTGGTTGATACTATAAACAACTCCAGGATGTATTATATGCTTCACGTAATGTAGGTTGGCTGACGTATTATAGGGTCTGCGGAAAAATATACAGTACTAAAACTCGCTCTTCTTGGACGTAGTGAAAAGGAAGTTTTGTTGTGCCTTTGTTGTTGTGAATTCAATTCAATTTTATTTATATAGTGCTTTTAACAATGGTCATTGTCTCAAAGCAGCTTCACAAAAATGAAAGAAATTTAGCAAAAAAATTAATAAATAAAAAAATAATGATAATTATAGAAAAGAAAATAATTGGAAGTGTGTATGTGTGAGAAAAATGTGCAGATAATAATAATGAGACGAATGAATGAAATTTCTCTGATGAGCAAGCCAAGGGTGACGGCGACGGTGGCAAGGAAAAACTCCCTGAGATGGCATTAGGAAGAAACCTTGAGAGGAACCAGACTCAACAGGGAACCCATCCTCATTTGGGCGATAACAGATAGAAATGATATAACATCTTGTGTGTTGTGCAGGTGAAAATTCAATATGACAGAAATTATTTAAATTGACATGAAGATAAGTTCAGCATAGGGACGAGTCAGTAGGTGCAGAGGGCAGATGAGGTCTGGATCACTGGAAGCACAGGAGCAGCATGTGTAGCTCCAACCATCATAAAGCTGAATCCAGCTGGAGATGGTCCTTCTCTGGATGCCTCAGGAACCTCGCAGGGTCGGCCTTTGTCTACTGAAGCTGGCAAAATCTCCCGATGCCTCGGGATGGGTAGAGAAATACAGAACAGATGGGGAGAATTAGCGTAGTTGCCATTCGGTATATGGGATGAGTTATGTGTATGCCAGATTAAAAAGATGCGTCTTGAGTCTACTTTTGAACTGAGAAACCGTGTCTGCTCCCCGAACACTGTCTGGAAGGCTATTCCAAAGCTTTGGAGCTAAATATGAAAAAGCCCTACCCCCTTTTGTAGATTTTGAAATTCTGGGAACTACCAGAAGTCCAGAGCTTTGTGATCTTAAGGCGCGTGGTGGATTGTAGCGTATCAGAAGACTGGTTAGGTATGTGGGAGCTAAACCATTTAAGGCCTTGTATGTAAGTAATACTATTTTGTAATTTATTCTAAACTGAACAGGTAGCCAGTGCAGGGATGATAATATTGGGGTTATATGATCATATTTTCTGGATCTAGTGAGAACCCTGGCAGCTGCATTTTGGATTAACTGAAGCTTGTTTATTGAGGATGCAGGACAACCACCTAGTAATGCATTACAATAGTCCAGTCTGGAGGTCATGAATGCATGAACTAGTTTTTCTGCATCAGATACGGATAAGATGTTCCTAAGTTTAGCAATATTTCGAAGATGGAAAAAGGCTGTTTTTGTGATATTTGAAATGTGATTTTCAAAAGACAAGTTACTGTCTAATATTACGCCCAGGTCTTTTACTGCTGAGCTGGTAGTAACAGTACATCCTTCTAAGCGCAGGCTGAATTGTGAAAGCTGTTGTGTGCTGGTTTTTGGGCCAATAAGTAATATCTCTGTCTTATCTGAATTTAATAAAAGAAAGTTATTGGTCATCCAGTCTTTTATGTCCTGGACACACTCAGTTAAACTAGACAACTTGGGTATTTCGTCTGGTTTAGTTGAGATATATAATTGGGTATCATCAGCATAACAATGGAAACTAATCCCATGTCTTCTAATGATGTTACCCAAGGGAAGCATGTATATTGAGAACAACAGAGGTCCTAAAACTGACCCTTGTGGGACCCCATATTTCACTGGCATTAAGATCTACAAAATGGTAGCGATCTGACAGGTAAGATCTAAACCATTTTAATGCCTGTCCCTGAATACCTATATAATTTTGTAAGCGATCTATGAGAATATTATGATCTATAGTGTCGAATGCAGCACTAAGATCGAGCAGGACTAGCAATGAGATGCAGCCTTGGTTTGAAGCTAAAAACAAGTCGTTTGTAATCTTAACTAGTGCAGTTTCTGTGCTATGATGGGGCCTGAAACCTGACTGAAATTCTTCAAGGATGTTGTTATCCTGCAAGAATGTGCAAATTTGAGCTGATACTACTTTTTCTAGTATTTTTTATATGAACGCAAGGTTTGAAATCGGTCTGTAATTTATTTCATTCGCGTCCAAATTAGATTTTTTAAGAAGCGGCTTAATAACTGCTAGCTTGAAAGGTTTAGGGACGTGACCTAGATGTAATGAAGAATTAATAATGTTTAGAAGTGGCTAGGGTTGGGTATCGTTTGGGTTTTTTTCGATACCGGTGCCAAATCGATACTTTGAAAACGGTACCGGTGCCAAAACGGTGCCTGAACTGATACTTTTAAGCCACAAAATTATAGTGGATTACTCAAGAATTAATTTTTATCGAACAAAAAATTTTATGCTTAAAATTGAACAATATATTAAAAGTTTAAAGTATATATGAATATGTAAGATTCAAATTTTAGCAATTCTTTTGCGGAAATTTCACCATATTTGCCTTTTCTGTCAAAATACGACACCTTTCCTGACTTATTGCCCTGCACAGGACATGCATAGCCTTCTTTACAATGGTAAATGGGGTCACTGTTGTAGTGCTACTAGTACTAGCTGGAAAGCCATAATTATAAACAGAATCCATGTTACATTAGTATTTTACAAATCGTTTGACTATTTGTTAGCATGAATGCAAGATTTGCATTTTGCTATTAACATTACATTATCCTACTACTAACCTGTGGAAAGGCTGCTGACGTCATCATAATCAGTGACTCCTTTTTGCTACGGTTGGTATGACTGAGGCTGAGGGTCGTCCACACTGATGGCGCCAGCTGTTGTCCACAAGCTGTTAAGTGGCACTGAAATGAGGCACCGAAATTCGCGTTCTGTTTCGGTCCGGTACATACCGGTTCTATAGGTACCGGTGCCGTATTGGCACCGGTGTTCGGTACACAACCCTAGAAGTGGCTCTCCAACCGTAAGCATCACTTCTTTTAAAAATCTGGTTGGGATTGGGTCTAACAATGGCCCTCTCAATGGAGGAAAAAGTATTTATAGTTGTGTTTTATTTCCGCTCATACGGAAGTGGTCATGAACGGGCACCAGGAAGTTTAAAAAAGTTGCTGGAACACAATCCTTCCCATACTTGTCTCATTTACCCAATCTTACACCACTAGTGGGGAATGTTAAAGGACTAAAGGAGAGTGTGTTCAACTGTGAAGATCTGCCAAGAACCATACCTGCAATTACGCAAGCAGATTGTCTCCTTTTGCAGGAGTTTGCAGCAAACCTTTTTTTCCGGAAATCTGGGTTGAGCTGGGTTGAGATCTGCGTGAACAATTCGAACAATCAACACGCTAATAGTGTGTATGATGTGTGTCTTTCAGGAGAAATAAACTCGCACATGACAACAAGGTGATATTGTTCGTCTTTTAATTTCAATACAGTATATTTTGGCATATAATTTTACTTTTAATACAAAAATAAGTAAGTCACTAATTTTAAGATTTATAAAATAAGATTTGACAAATGTGTTGCAATAATTGTATCTTTTTTTTTTTTTTTTTTTTTGCATACATGCAGCACCAGTCAAAAGTTTGGACACCTCTCCTTATTCAGGCATTGCATAATTCCATATTTGTTCTGATGTAATTTTAATCAACAAACAGAACTCAATGTTTGTATTTTTTTAAATCAATTAATTATATTTTATTTGCTTTTTCTTCACTTTCTGCTCCAACCCATCCTAAACCATCTCTCTCGGAAACACAAAGTTTCTTGAATGTAGGGAATATTTGATTTTTAGTATGTTTTATGGTATTCTGTGTACGTGAGAACAGAATGTTACTTCTTTCTCTTACCTCGACACAAGCTGCACTTTCAATAAACACGTCCTATAGTAGTTTGTGTTAAAGGTCGTAAAACTGTTAAACACTCGTAAATGCAGAGCTACTCCCAATTTTATGTTCTTCTTTACCTTATCTTTTCTAAACATTCCTGCTCAAATGTAAACACTTCTGCACCCTTTTCTTTGGTTCTTTGTGTGTGTGCGTATATAAACTGCTCTCTCCCACAATAAACTTGGAACGTCTCACTGAGCACGGACTTGTGTATTATTGAGGGGTTCCCTGGTACCAGGCGGGAAGCAAAATACAGGCTGAGCACTGACTAGATGGGGTCTAGCAAAAACAAGAAATCCTTACATTGAATTACACAAATTTACTTTTGGTAGCGTTTACTGTACATTCATTTTTCAACCAAACCTACAGTATGATTATAATCCCTGGGCTTGTGAGCTGGAAGAAACCAGTTGGTCTCCTTTGCTTCATAAAAAATGGAGGTATATTTTACTAAATAATATCACACTAAACTGGCCTTGGTTTTTTCTTGTAATTGGTTGGTTCACATCTGGAAAAAAAAGACCTACTTGTCCACCAACGTATGGTAGGGTTTTGTGGTAACATTTTTTTTTTCTTTGCCTGCGGGGATTATCTTGCTAGTAGTATTCACACCTCTGCACCATTTCAGTTTTTCCACTTTAATGTGGTAGGAAAAAGGTGTACGTGTGCAAGATGAAGTCGTATGTAGATGAGAGCAAGTTCTGATGCAGTTTTGTTCGTGGTTGCACAAAAAAAAAACATTTCTTAACTTCTTTGAGTGAATTCTGGTGATGTTTGTGGTTTTGACAGTTAGCGAAAAGCATTACGTGCTGGACAAAATACGCCCTTCAGTACCCAACACATGAACATTTTAATCATATACATAATGAAGCTGTAATTATCTAACCTTTGGCTTTAAATTTGTAGTCTATTTTGTTATGCAGGGTTTTTTTTTTTGTTTCCTTATTGGACGCACTAACAATCAGAAATGTTAAATGGGGGCCAGGGGTAGCTCAGTGGTTAAGGCATTGGACTACTACATTGGACTACGGTTCGGAAGATCCCAGGTTCAAACCCCACAACCACGAAGTTGCCACTGTTGGGCCCTTGAGCAAGGCCCTTAACCCTCAATTGCTCAGATGTATAATGAGATAAAAATGTAAGTCGCTCTGGATAAGAGCGTCTGCCAAATGCCTAAATGTAAATCTTCGATACAAAAACTTTGCACTCAGTGCAAACCATTGGCATCATCAGTTTCCTTCCATGAGCTGTTTTGCCAGGCCTTTATTACAGCCTCTTTCTGCTGCTTGTCTGTGGGTCTTTCTTCCCTCAGTTTTGTCTTTAGTACAGGGTTCGTATGGTCATGAAAAACCTGTAAAAGTCATGGAATTTTAAAATGGCAATTTCCAGGCCTGGAAAAGTTTTGGAAAATGAATAAACTCAAAGTTTTGGAAAAGTCATGGAAATTTGTTTTTCAAAAATATCCGTGTAGTTGAATTTGTTTAATTGATAATATTGGTTTTCAAATTGCAATATTTTTTTCGTTTGGGTGATCAGTCACATCACGTGACATGTTCTCTGCTTGGGGCAACTCCGTTGCAGCTGAGCAAAAATAAACAATGCCGGGAAAATGTCGCTTTAATAATGTTTGGCTTCAATCTGAACAGTATAATGCATGGCTTGAGAAAGACCAGGACCCGGACGAGCAAAATGTAGACTTTTCCATAAAACTTTCTACATTTCGAACATAGGAGAAGCAGCGCTATCTAGCCATGCTAAAGGTGCAAAGCACCAGTCTGCCGCTGCAGCTGCGCAACAGTCAGCTTCCAACCCGATCGCTGGCTTTTTCACCCAGGTGACTAACGTCGTGACACCCTCTGCCAGCTGCAGTGCTTCCCACTCCTCCACAAAGCAAGGGACCATTTTGAGTGCTGTGTTCAGAAACGAAACCCTCACTGCAGAGGTACTGTGGGCGCTAAAAGTGGCTAATTCTCACTATTCTTACAAGTCTTGTGAAGACATAAGCCAGCTTTTTCTGCTGTGGCGGGTAATAACTTTAGTCTCACTAGCCACTTTGGCGGGTAGTTTATTCTTTGGTATGACTATATTTTTGTTGTAGTTTTCTCTAAAGGCATCCGATATAATAAACGTAATATTACGCGCATAAAACGTAATGATGACATTTAATACCTCTCTCTACACATGTTCACACATCGCACGCACACACACACACCCACACCCACACACACACAAACAGGATGAGAATGTTTGTCCCTTTCGCAGGTTATTTACTGATTGTTTTTTTTTTTATATATAATCACTATTAAAATCTATTTAGTTTTCATGTTGAATGATAGAAAGTTCAACAATTGATTGAATTACCTCACACTATAAAGAGTCAACACTACAAGATAGACCAGAGTCCATTGTCCTAACTCAGAATTCTGATATAATAATACATAATGAATAATAATACCTGATAATAGTACACAAAACACTAAAATTATAAATGTTCTGAGTTGCTGTATTTTTAATATCAGAATGAGTTCAGTTGTACTGAATCTGTTATTTTTCAATTTCATGTGGTAAGAGACTTGAATTTAAGTTCAATGAACAGAATATACTGTTCATGTTTGCATGTTTTTATGTTGGGAGCTATCTTAACAGTACTGAATTCTTGACTACTACTATAGTGACACAGTGTATGCTGTCATTTATAAGTAAATCAAGATATAACAAACTAATGTATCATGGTGAAGAAAAAAACTGCGATTTTCTGGTAAGAAAATTGTGGCTAGTAAAAAGGCCTGAATGGCGAGTGACTCCGGAAATCCACTATCCACATTGGCCAGTGAGCAGAAAAGTTAATGTCAAGCCCTGGCTCATATATGTGTAATTTTGGACTGGCTCCTTATTTTAAGAAACTGACTTTGGCTAGTGTATCAAAGCAACGAGTATATGTCATGTTATTTGATGAAATCCAAAAGTGAAGTCGTTTGACGAGGTGAAGATGTGATGTGCTGATCCTCTATTTCCAGTGAAAGTGGAGATATTTAACAGCATTTCGAGGATAGCCAAGTTTAAATAACTGCTTTTTAAACTTATATTCCTTGTGAGTGCCTCACAAGGATAAAAAAAAAGAATAAAAAAAAAAATTATTTGACTGAATATAAGCAAGCACTGTCGCCTTGCACCTCCAGGGTCCGGGTTCGATTCCCGTTTCTGTGTGCATGGAGTTTGCATGTTCTCCCCGTGCTTGGTGGGTTTCCTCCGGGTACTCCTGTTTCCTCCCACAGTCCAAAGATATGCAGGTTAGGCTAATTGGCGTTCTCAAATTGCCCGTAGTGAGTGATTGTGTGCCCTGCGATGGATTGGCACCCTGTCCAGGGTGTACCCCGCCTAGTGCCCGAAGTCTCCTGGGATAGGCTCCAGGTCCCCCGCGACCCTGAACACAGGATTAAGCGGTATAGAAGATGAATGAATGAATGAATGAATGAATATAAGCAGAAATGATAACTCTGTACACTTCAGGATTCATCCTGCTCCACTGATGGCCATGCTTGCCCATGACTCTGCTCTCTTTTATGAAGTGAGCTTTGTAACATGAGCCCCATCCATTACTTTTTCAGATTCTTAACAGTCATTAAAGTACAAAGTAATCTGCTATACACATGACTTTGCTAGATGGTGTAAAGTAATTCACCAAGGAAAGAATTCTGAAATCAGAATTTTCTGAGCTCACCAGTGCATTCCTGTTTTTGCAATATTTTTTGTTAAAGCTGAAAGTCAATTCCTCATATCTTAATTCCTATATTTCACTAGGGTCTCATTAGATCCCCTCCATGTTAACTAGGATTTTATTTTTGGACATTGCAAAATCCAAAGTGTTAATTGAAGTGTTGCTTCACAAGTTAGTGTGGCCACACTGTTACACCTGTGTTGTTAATTCAAAACAAAATTGTCTACAATCTGAACAATATATCATTATTGTTATATATCGTTCAATTACATTTTGTGTATATAGATAGTACTGCTAATAATCGACTGGCAAGGGAAAATTTCCTGACAGGACTTGAGGATGACCCAGGATCCTGGGATTTTGATGATGATAGTGAGCAGAACGATGTTATATAGGAAAGAGGCCAACAGTATTAAATGTGTTCAAGTATTACAGTTTGTTTAGTGGAATCATATTATGAATAAATGAGTTTCTGCAGGCAGGAGTTTTTGAGAACTGCAAGTCTTCAGTGTATCCATGTGAGATTATCCAGAGCAGCCTGAATAACCTCAAGCCGAAGACGCAGGAGGAGCAGAACAGAGTAGAGCATTAGGATCAATCAGAATCAGAACGGTCCAGAGTTTAAGGAGAGTCACACCACTGTAGCAAGGTGTTCGATTTTGGCAGCAAGAGAGCATGTGCAGAACAGATTATCAGATGTGACGAGAGCAGACATGATCATACTGGAATATAAGATTGCTCAGGTAATATGAGTTGAGACATTTCAGTGGCTTACGGATATTTAGAAGCGTTTTTATAAGAAATGTGATTTTTTTTTTTTTAATTTGAAGCCAGTCCTTTTTTGAATGAAATCCTACTTGGTTACTTAGAAATAAATAAATGTATTCTGCTGTAGAAATAAACTCGAGACCTTTTCAGGTAATAGATTTATGTTACTAATTCTTCTAACTTTTTTTATAGTGAACAACAAGATTAAGGTGCCTCATGACCCAGAGGAGCTGGTCGGGAAAGCAGTAGAGCACCTGTTTGAGAAAGAGGACGGAGAAAAGAACGAGTGGAGAGGGATGGTGCTGTCTCGTGCCCCCATCATGACCAACTGGTATTACATCACCTACGAGAAGGATCCAGTGCTGTACATGTATCAGCTGTGGGACGACTACAAGGAAGGCGACCTCCGGATTTTACCTGAAGCAGGTGCGAATTCTGTGTAAAAACATATTCCGCAGCTCTATACTGATAAATAATAATTAGGTTTTTATTTTCTTAGAAGCTTTTCTAGCAGCATATGTGACCCAAGACTGACTGTGCTGTCTGGGAGGAAGACATGGCTTAAATTATTATTATTTTTTTTATATTGCGTCATTACAGCAACACTAGCCAGTTGTGCCTGTGACCTTGTGTATGAGGAGGAGGACAAAGAGCAACAGTTCGTATGTTATTATTAAATTGACGCGTTAAGATAAGGCAGGTGTAGGGATCAGTCAAATGTTCTCCTTCAAACATTGTTTTTTTTTTCTTTTCTTTTTTTTGCTACTGCAGTTATAAATTATCATGGTGGTTTTTTTTTTTTTCATTTTCTTTTTTTTTTTTTTCCATTTGCACTGCAGAGAACAAGCACCTGCTGCCTGCTGACAGGAAGCCTGGCGAGGAGACCGAGAGCCTTGTGGGTAAGCAGGTTGAATATGTTACTGACAAAGGAGTGAAGAGAACCGGGCTAGTGATCTACCAAGTCCCCGCCAAGCCCTCCGTCTACTACATCAAATACGACGACGATTTCCACATTCACGTCTACGACCTGGTCAAGACCACCTAAAATAACGAGAATGCGGCATACGAAGACTAAGCTCATTATCACCTCTACGTAGCGTAATGTCGTCGCCTCTCATTGTACTTTCTCTCTCTCCCTCTCTCCACTGTGGGTAGCTGTGGAGGGGCGGAATGGCACAGATGTTTGTGGTTTTGTTCATTTGCGTGTCGTATTCGTGGACGTCACATCATCGACGCAAGTTTAAAGAACAAAGTGGAAAGCCCCAGTTAGAGATTTTGTTTGTGCCGAGCGTGCTAACTGAATGGATATCTGTCTTCTAGTCGGCGTGGTGACGAAAAGACAGTCATTTACAGCGATTTCCGATTGGGGCTTTAATTGTAAAAATGGGGAAGCAGGTGTATCTAGAGATACAGTCTATTTATTGACATTTAATTATGTTACCATGTTTTTGTGATAATCATAAGCCATTTTATGAAGACATTTTTTTTTTTGACAAAGCAAGCCAGAATAGGTTGGAGTTATTGAGAATATTTACAAGATTAATCTTTAGCAAAAATTAAGGCAACTATTTATTTATGCTTTCTGATTTTTTTTTTCTTTTATTCTTGCAGAAGTCACTACTGTGAGTGTAGCTTTGATTCCTTAAATCGACTTGCTTAAATTCTTTTGGTAATATTCCACTTAAAGAGCCTGAATCCAAGATGGCTCTGCCATAAAAAAAAAAATTAAAAAAAAAACGCTTTTCAGAGAAGACAACTTGCTATGAGGAAGCTCTCAGCCATCCTGTGAAGAAATAGGAGTCAAAAGACAAAAAGAAATAAAGGCTCAATGAGATTACATGAATTCACTATAGGTATAATTTTGGATTCGTTTTGGATAAAGATATACAAGTTTGCTGTTTCCCCAGTGAAATAATGGTCAATGAGTTTTGTACCTTGTTTGACAAAAATTAGGCCCTTCTGTTTTTTTTTCTTATGCTTAGTAGACAAAATTTTTTTTTATTTGTTTGTTTTTTAAATAAGTCTACATTATGTAAAAAGGAGATTTTATTAAAATTCAGTTTATTATCTAATCTAGTGATTACTGCATAACCATAACTGTAAACGTAATTTTCTCTAGTTGGGTAGAATCTTTGAGGTTGCCTACCTAAGTGGCTCCACTTTAATATGATGTTTTAATATAAAGTAAATCTATCCAGCAGGCTGGACCTTCAGAAAAAACAAAATCATACAAAAAAAATTGTTAAAATGGATTTCATTTTATTTCCTGGGTTGACAGGATGTTTCAGGGGAGGACTGTAGTGAGTTCATGTCGCTAATTGTTGTCTTGTTAAGATGAATAGCACTTTTTACTCTTTTTCGACAGAACGCACTGAGGTACAAATATAATTTAAGTCATAGAGTTCTTGTGAGGAAGTACTCAGGACTGACCAGTAGTACTGGACTGGTGGTGATATTGGACTGGTGGTGATATTCGAATTAACGAGACTGTTATGAATTGTGGTCCGAGTTGAATTGAATATTTAACACTTCCTTGGACAGAAACCTACAGACCCCCAAGCAGTTTTTGTCCCTTAACTTAAGAGGAAAAAAAAACTCATAACATTTGGAATGGCTCTTAAAGATGGCGGAACGTTAAAGCCAGTAATACAGTTCATGAGTTCACTTGGATGTAATCCCTTGTTTTTGTTTGTTTGTTTGTTTGTTTTCCACCGTAAATGACAAAGCACATTAAATAGTCTTGTTTTACGGCAGCAGATAATTCCTTGCTGTTAGTGCTTGTTATTGTCGTCCAGATTTTCATAAAAGCATACAAATAGTGCATCGCATTATGTCTTGGTTGAATAATAGTGTATCCAGTATCGTGGCTGTATTCTGCAAAATTGCCAAAAAAAAAGGGCACCTTTCGGATCTCTGCAGTTAACTGCCTGGTATCTTTTTGTTTGTGGCTTTGAACATTTTAAATCTGTGCAGAATTTTTCCTGTTCAGGATAAAAACATAATCAATTAATTGATCAGTGTTTTACTATACAATACTCTTTTACCCATTCTGTTTCTTTGTTCCCCATGACAATTGTACAGCTATTAACAACACACATAAACAACAACTCAATTTAGTTCCTGCATGTAATTCAGAGACAGACACATTAATAATATCTCTCACATATTGTCCTTTTCAAAATGGTTAAAAGGTGTAATCTTGTATGTACTTAAATGTATTTTTTGTAAATACTGCATATATGCTTGAAATTTTGTTGACTTTTGTTCCTTATTTTTTTCTTCTTTTTGCTCATAGCAATTGCACTTTATTTTAGCTTTAGTCTGCCTCAGTGAAAGAGGAAATGATCTATTAATTCAGGCAGAATAATTTTATCCTTAAAGAGCAACTCTAGCCGGCTGTTTATTTGAAGAAAAAAAAACTTTAATGACTCGGGAAGAAGGGTTTGCCATAGAAAGAGGCAGGATTTTATTTACTTCTGTGTTGTGTTCTCTCTCTTTTAGGAGTAAAAAAAAAAAATAAAATTCTTAACTGAGAGTCAAACACATTACCAATCAATAATTGATTATTCATTAATATTGAATGCTATTAGTTGATGATAAAAAATGGGAAATATGGCCGTAATAATCTGACAAGCCAGTGTGTGCAGTTTGCATAACATACTCCTATTGAGAAATTAACTCAAGGAAACGAGATGATGTAATGAATGAATGAAAGAAGTTGCAAGTACTGTAGTAGGTTTTGAAACACATGACCCGCACCAGTAACTATAGCTTCATTACTAGATAAAGTTACATTTTGGACATGTAATATGTGTTGATTCATGTAATATTCAATACTGTGCAAAAGTCTAAGGAATATGGATGACTTAAATAAATAAAAAAAAATCCCAGTAAACAAGAATTAAGAAATGAAAAGTCTTTTGTTTCCTGATGCTTTGATGATCCTTTAGTGTTTGTGCAACCTTATGAGGAAATTAGCTACCAAGTTTTACTCAGCATCATAGACACAGGATGAGGACATGTTGCACCTGCTTCTTTTTTGCATGTGGAAATCCAGTACCTTCTATATTGTCTTTTAAAAAGTGGTTGCTTATATAATATATGCTGCTGTCTTTTGTAGCATTACTTTAAAAAAAATTTCTACTTGCTCTATACAAAGAAAATAACAAAACATGTCTATAACAGAGTTTGCATTAAATAATATGGGTGCCTATGATTTTTGCACAGTACTGTATGTTTGAAGGAGTTCTACTTGAGTGTTAAAGCATGCTACTTCTAGCCTGATGCAGTACGTGGACCCCTAAAACACAGCACAAAGGGCTTGGAAAAACCATGACTATATTGGCAGCAGTTTTTCCTGAAGACAAACGGTTAAGACGAATCAATTTTCTTGGTTCTGAGGTACAAGTAAAAAATTTCAAATCTGTTTGAAAAATCCGACTGTTTCCGTATGTTTGTCATTTGCTGAGTACAACCTCTATCTTCTTTAGTAATGAAGCACTTCGAAAACTGTTCTCTTATTTAAATGTAATGTGCTGGCGTTGCTCTTTAAACTGAGTAAAACCACAGTGACGATGTAAAGGATACGCTGATGGCAATCACCAAAGGGAAATTTGGTTCTTCTCTTGTTTTTAAACTAGACTTCATAATGTAGCTGCCATAGTATTATTCTAAATCAAGTAAAAAAAAAATAATAAAAAAATGTAACAGAATGTGACGCACCTTATATTTCATTGTAATTCAAAAGAAACGTGCTATCAAATATATCTTCTTTTTTTAAACTTGTAAGCACAGTATGCCTTCATGTAAGTTTGGCTTCTTTTGTATAAATGCAGCTCATTCCCTTAGGGCTTGTGATTCTAGTCAGATTTCTCCCTTGTAGGATTTGCTTTTGACCTCAGACAGACCTTTACGATTGCAGGTGAAATGATGATCCAACTGGTATTGATTTGAAGAGGCGAGAAACCGAAGGGTGAAGTTCAGCTGGACTTCATGCTTATGTTTAACGGTCAGGACCGTCATAATGAAACTATGAGAGAGTCTCAGGCATAGTTTTTCTCTCAAATCCCTGTTGTCGAATAACTTCGTTTCATCAAGCATGCGTTTCAAAAGTTGTCCAGATCTGTTAACGAAAAATCCTGTCAATTAAAAGATGACCCTGTTGTGCAACCTGTTTGCTGGATAATGTCATTGAGATAAAGTTTGACCGAGCTGTACAGTTTTAACCTCTTGCTGATGTAAATAAAGCTTCAGATGTTTCCTTATGCTTTATAGTATTCAGTTGAGTGGAAATATCTGCGTAGTCACCTGTGTTTTAATCGCCTGTATTATACTTTATTTGTGATATGCATCTGTTTTGCGTGGACCGAATGGGAAATACTTGTCCATGTCAAGCAGATTAATGACGTGCGTTTTTCGGGTTTCATTCACTCTAGCTAATTGTGAACAAGTAAATCTCTTTCTTGCTCCTCTGTAAATGTGGTTTATCGTACACTCGCTCTGCAAGCTTCCGATAATCCCCAACACTCTAGTTGTTTGCTCTTTGATATGTGTTCCTGTTAGTTTGCTGCTTTTTTTTTTTTGCCAAAGTTATCTTTTCCTTAGGCAACCTTCGGAAGTGTCAAAACTGTTCCTGTTGTCTGTGTAATGATACTATAAGTTAAAAAAAATGAAATAAAAGAGATATTTTTTGCACTGATGCTGGTGTCTGTTCTGATTTCACAAAAATACAAGGAGGTGAGTTTGTGCGAATTACTAATGTTCAGGTCAAGTGAGTTTGAATTTGTAATGTGCATGGAAATTAGAGATGGTTTGGAAATGGATCACCACTTGTGCTCAGGATACCGTCCAACCCCAATTTTCATAAGCGGAGTTGGTTTATTCCAAACTTTATCAATTCAAAAATACATGTATAACTTGCAGTTAAAATTCCCAGTTGAATGTTGAGTTTTGTTCATTTTTAACTACAGTTTTAGTGAACCTAAAATTCCTATTCTTGGCTTAGAAACGTGGATTATCATGTCTTCTGCTATTACAACCCAATTATTTTAAATTATGCAGACCATATTACCTACTGCACCTTCTGTACTGTACATTAATTACTCTTACCCCCCTACATACAGGAATGGATCCATACAGTAATTCACCATGTCGTTATTTATTGTAAATAGGCCACTTGTGCTCTTCTGGTTAGAAACTGCATTTCATTGGCTTTATACATGTACTTTACACAATGACAATCTAAACTAATCTAATCTTCTTTTCAAATCTTGTCAGATGTTGTCTTTGCCCAGTAATTTTACCCTTATGACATTTTCCTTTATTCTATCATCTCTCTTACATTGTGTGTATTTTCTTGAAAGGACATGATAAGATTTAGCGATTACTGTTTTGCTGATCATGTTCAAAGACACTCTTTCAAGTTAAAAACACTTCTTCTACTGTATATCCCAGGGTGCAAGGTGAGTGCAACCTGGACAGGGTGCCAATCCATCACAGGGCACATTAAACTCGCACTCATTTACACAGACACAGTCTAATCTGCATGTTTTTGGATTGTTTAAGGAAACTGGAGTACCTGGAGCATGGGGAGAACATGCAAACTTTACGAACACAGACCTGAGGAATCGAACCCGGACCTTGGAGGTGCGAGGCCACAGTGCTATTCATTATGTCAGCAAGTTCGAATGTCATCAGGTGGTCTAAGGAAAAAATAGTTTTGGGAATGAAATACAGTACAAAAACAATTAATCGTGTGGTAGCAGTATCTCATCTGTCCACATCAAACACACACCTAGTTTTCAAAGTTTTCTATAACAACATGCCTCATCATATTCTATTCTTTATATTTTAACTTTTGTATTTAAATAAGTGTGGCAAGTTTACTAAAAAGATTAAATTAGGATGTGCCGCAGTACCATAGATAGAACGGAAGGTTGGTGGATCGGATCTGGCTTTCTTTTTCATTTTCGAATTTCCCTTTGTGTGTGTGTGTTTGTCCGTGCATTTTGGGCCTGTGTTCCCTGGGCTAAGTTCCAGGCCCCGTGTGTGCCCCTATAGAGAATAAGTGATACAACTTGCTCATCAGGGACAATCTTATCATTTTGATTCATACACGTTCACATCTCATACAAACTTAAATCATTATTTTGATTGTGTAAAGCTGCTTTGCGACAATGACAATTGTTAAAAGCGCTACACAAATAAAATTGAATCGAAATTTTTCCTTTTAAATAGATACGACAAGTGGAAGGATGGATGGATGCAGCACTGTGGAAAAAAATCAGGTGAGCACACACATACACACACTGTTTAGTCAATCATACTGTATGTCTTATTCATAGATTATATTTAGACGCTATGGTTGGCTGGTTTGGCTTCACTCCAGGTATTAACCTCGTTCTTGTCCTTTGGATAAAGATTTTTCTATGAACCGAATATAGTAAAACAGTTTATTGTGATAAAAACAAACGTTTAATCTTCACTCCACACGAACATGCAGGTCCGGTCTGCCGCCATCAGCGGCATAGACAAATAAATCTTACCAAAGCAGCTCCTAAATGAGGTATCAAGCTATAAGCAATGTGTACGTCAAGTCAGTGTCCGGCTCCAGACTCACCTTCATTACTGAACCTCTGTAGTATCTGAGTTAAGCTGTGATTAGCATTCGGAGCACAACTTGAACTCGTGTGATCTGTTTGTTCATCTGCCATGTAGACAAGACTTCAAATTGAAGGAGATTAGAAAGGAGTAATTGGATGATGCAACTGGACTGAAATCTGAGGCAAATTATAGAGGCAGGTTTGGAATAATAAGGCGAACAAAGCAAGGAATGATTTTATGTCTCAGCTTATCCATTTATTGCATAGAATGTGATAATTAAGAAGGAAAATGTCAGAGGTGTTTACTGTATGTGAGTGGAATAATATAAATATCGGAAACGCATTGTAGATGTACTGTATAGGAGTCTGGGTACGTTTGTCAGAGGTCAAGGTAGAAGATAGTTGAGAAAAGATCTGATGATAATATGCCGACTTTGCCACTTTAGAAACTGTTAACTGTTTTTGTTTGCACATTAATCTTGCCTAGAGATCAGGCTGATCACGTGGGGAAGTTGTCTGAACCAAATATCTGCTTAGAGAAAAAGGAGCTTAGGGCCACGGTTTTGGAGAGAATTATTATTATTATATATATTTTTTGCACTTTTAAACAGCTAGTTTTAATTAATATTCATCATAATTTTTTTAATACACACTCCAGCCAAAGAAAAGTCGCGCACTCTTATATTTCATTCAGTCACCTCACGCTCTAATCACTTTTTCACAATTTGAGGTTTGGTTTATGCCTCGTGCCATCAGGGAAGAAAAACTCAACTGATGTAATAATCCAGTCATTCAGTACTTTCAGGTCGTCAGCTGACTTAATTTTATTGCCACATAACGCTGCTGAGTCCTGACCTGACCAACTGAAACAACGCCAGATCATAACACTGTCTCCAGAGGCTTGTACAGTGGACACTATGCATGCGCTTCATTCGCTTCCCTTCTTGCGCTCTGGAATAGGATCAATCTGGACTCATCAGACCACATGACCTTTTTACATTGCTGTAAAGTCCAATCTTTCTGTTGCGTAGCAAACTGAAACTTTATTTTCATGATTAGTCTTTCTAACAAGTGGTTCTCTCAGGGGTCACAGCTGCAGAGTATCAATTGTGAGTATGGAAATTCTCTTATTTTCACTATTAAACACACAGTATCTATGGTTTTACTGTTGGTTATTTACCATGCAACTTCACCAAGTGTTGAAGGAATCTCCATTTGTGATTTTTATTTTATTATATATATATATATATATATATATATATATATATATATATATATATATATATATTATTTTTTTTTTTTACCACATTTCTTCCATGAAATTTTTTGGTGGGAGGGTTAGACAGTGTATAAACCTGTGGTAGAAGAAGAAGAAAACACTTTGTTATATTACAGGAAAAAAACATTAACTCTGGTCTAGTTAACGAATCCCTTACAAATATATACTCAGCAAAAAAAGAAACGCCCCTATTTCAACAATAATGTTGTAAAAATCCAAATAACTTTACAGATCTTCATTGTAAAGGGTTTAAACAATGTTTTCCATGCATGTTCAATTAACCATAATCAATTAATTAACATGCATGGAATGGTTGTTAAGACCTTAACAGCTTACAGAAAGTAGGCATTTAAGGCCACAGTTCTAAAAACGCAGGACACTAAAGAGACTTGTCTACCGACTGTGAAAAACACCCAAAGAAAGATGCCCAGGGTCGCTGCTCATCTGCGTGAACGTGCATTAGGCATGCTGCAGGGAGGCATGAGGATTGCTGATGTGGCTAGGGCAATAAATAGCCATGTCCGCACTGTGAGACGCCTAAGACAGCGCTACAGGGAGACAGGAAGGACAGCTGATCATCCTCGCAGTGGAAGACCACGTGTAACGACACCTGCACATGATGGGTACATCCGAATATCACACCTGCGTGACAGGTACAGGATGGACACAACAACTGCCCGAGTCACACCAGGAACACACAATCCCTCCATCTCACAGCAAGAACTGACAAATCTGGTCCAGTCCATGAGGAGGAGATGCACTGCAGTACTTCAAGCAGCTGGTGGCCACCAGATACTGACTGGTACTGACTGATTTTGAGCCTCCCTTCATTCAGGGACACATTGTGAAACATTTTTACATTATGTCTTATGGTGTTGACTCTTTTAGTGTTCATACAAATATTTACACATTAAGTTTACTGAAAGTAAAAACAGTTGAAAGTCAGAGGACGTTTCTTTTTTTGCCGAGTATACAGTATATAATATGTAAGGGATTCGTTTACTAGACCAGAGTTAATTTTTTTTTTCCTGTAATATAACAGTATTTTTTTTCTTCTTCTTCTACCACAGGTTTTTTTTCTCCCAGTTACTGTTTTTGGTGAATTAATAACTTTTTTAATTAGATGATTATTGTTACATTTAATGTTGTCGATTGTCTGAGGCAACAAATTAGCTCCTGATATAACCTTCATTATAACCGCTATAATGAGTTGTTCCCTCAACATCTTTCTCTTTTTCCTTTTAAATAGATACTGTAGATAGATAAATAGAGAGATAGATGGATAGATAGATAGATAGAGAGAGAGAGAGAGTACTTCCCAAAGGTAAATTCCAACTCTATTCATGTTACAAGAAACTGAAACTACAGCACTGACACTGGAGCCTCCTTTCATTCATTCATTTTCTATACCGCTTAATCCTGTGTTCAGGGTCGCGGGGGACCTGGAGCCTATCCCAGGAGACTTCGGGCACTAGGCGGGGTACACCCTGGACAGGGTGCCAATCCATCGCAGGGCACACACACATACACACACTCACACACCCAATCACACACTACGGGCAATTTAGGAACGCCAATTAGCCTAACCTGCATATCTTTGGACTGTGGGAGGAAACCGGAGAACCCGGAGGAAACCCACCAAGCACGGGGAGAACATGCAAACTCCATGCACACAGAGACGGGAATCGAGCCTGGCCGGGGAATCGAACCCAGACCCTGGAGGAGCAAGGCGACAGTGCTAACCACTACACCACTGCGCCGCCGCCTCCTTTCATGAATTGAAAATAAATATTGTCCTTATTTTATGAATTCATTTAGTATTTGCCTTAGATTAGATGAAATATTGGAGAATATACTCCTTTTACTATTGGAGTATATACTGCTGCTATATAAAGGGAATCAAGACTGTTTGACCAATCAGATTCAAGAATCCAGCAACACTGTGGTATAACATGAGAACCATGAGAAATTACGGCATGTTATGTAATTTCACTCCATAACTAAATCTAAGGTCTTAAACCAGCATTCTATTTGTATTTCCTGTAAAACCCTGCACGCCTCCCCTCATTTATTTCAAGGACATTTCTAACACAAGTGTAAGCTGGAATTCTAAGCTTGTGATTTGTGTTACTGTGTATTACAGAATTGTTGAAGGTCTAGTCTGGGTGATGGCATTTTTGCACCCTGCAATATGAACCATTACAAATAACAAGTACAGAAAAGTCTAAACACCCAATATAAAATAAATAAGTAAAGACTTCCTTGTAAAAGAGCAGAACGTGCCATTATATAATTTTTAAATGTATTTTTTTTTTTAACATTCACATTTCACTTTCTTAATGAAAGTGGCTGTTTTTTTTTCCATGTCACACCTAAACATGCATGTCAGCTAAAAAACACATCAGTGGAAAGGTGTTGGTGGTCATGTGGTCTTTAAGTTGCTATCTGCAACCTCTGCTGTTAGACTCGTGTAACTCAAATGCATGCAGCTTTAATGGCACACCCACAGTGGCCTGTAAGAGCAAAACACATTTACAAACCAAAAACACAACAGAAACTCAAAGACAAGCAAAACAAGCAAACAAATACAAAAAAGCACATCAGGAAATCAAAGACACATGAGCAAAAACAAACAAACAAGCAGTCAGATATAAAAAAAAAAAAAAAAAACACACAAGAGCAACTCAAGGTAAACAAAAAACAAAATCACAACAGCAAATTCAACACACGAGCAAAACAAACAAACAAACCAAAACACAACAACAAATCAAAAGCACAGCAGATCAAAAAAACTCAACAGAATCATAAATGAGGCAAAACAAAAACAGCAAAAATGTGAAACAAATATCAAATGCACAGACGCAAACAGACAAAACACATCTAAAGCAAAGCAAGGCTTCACGGTGGCATAGAAAGTACAACTGTCACCTTGCACCTCCACGTTCGGGGATCTATTCCCACCTCAGGTGCATGGAGTTTGCATGTTCTTCCCGTGCTTGGTGGGTTTCCTTTGGGTGCTCCGGTTTTCTCCCACTGTCCAAAACATACAATTCATTGCAATTAATTGGCATTTCCCGTAGTGTGTGTATGTGTGTGCGCCCTGTGATGGGTTGGCACCCTGACCAGGGTGTACCTTGCCTCGTGCCTTAAGTCTCCTGGGATAGGCTCCAGGCCCCCCACAACCGTGAATTACAGAATGAAGCGTTATAGACAAAGAGTGAATGAGGGTAAAGCAAGTAAATCATTATAAAATGCAGTTAATCAGAAAACACATCAAAACTAAACATAACAGCAAATCAAAAGCACCACAGGAAAACTGTAAACCTGATTGGAAACTGTGAAACACACAGATATACACACACAAACCAAAAAACAAAACAGCTAATGAAAAACATAAATCCAAATATAATGCACAACACAAATTTATAACCACAGTAAAACAAATAAACCACAACAAACCAAAAAAGTAACCTCAAAACTAAATACCAAACTTTAAATGTAAGTTTTATGTTTAAAAAAGCATTTTCACATGCCATGCAGATGTTCAGTGAGACGCTACCCTTCCTATCTTAAGCCAGGTGTGAAAAATACTTCACATCAACCCTGAGTAAGATGTGTATAGTGATTTTCCTGCAACTGGTTGCCATGACAACACGTCCCTGCTGATGAAGAGTCCTTTCTGGGTACAGATTTGATCAGTGAGGCTATAGAGGTTACTCTGTATAACCATTTATCTCAGATGCTATCATCAGCCCACAATGATTAGATTCAGGAGCCTTTGTATGTGCAAGCATAGTGTAATGCATCAGTTAGAGAGAGGATTTGGAAGCAAGGAACAGTAAGTAAATCAACAATATTGTAATGCTAGAAACAAAGAGTAGCATACACAGTCATGGTCAAACATCTTTCTGTGAAAAAAAAAAACATAATAAAAATCATATGATCATAGCGGGTCTCAGTATTACAGAAGGCAAATACAATCTCAGACAAATAACATATAACTTTTTTCACTGTGCCATTATTTATACAGTATAGCAAAAAAGAAACATGCCAGCATACTAAGTACCCACTTATTGCTTCCACTGGAGTTAAGTGGGTAAGTTGCAGCCAGGTGCTGCTAATCATCAGCCTTTGTTTAATTGGTACTCAGCAGGTGTGCAGACCTCGATAAAAGCAGATGTTTGGGAAGTTTGCTGGTCTGGCACATCAATCTTGAAAGGGTTATAAAACCATTTCCAAACAACTTGGAGGTCAGTGAGACATTCAAGACACTTCCCAGGAGTGGACGTCCCAGCACATTCACCCCAAGGTCAGAATGTGCAATGCTCAGAGAAATACAAACAAACAAAAAAAAGTGTGTGGTCCGCGATGTAGCTCTGAGCACTGAGTATGTTAAATGTTAACATCCATGACAGCACAATTAGAAGAAGACCGAAAATGTATGGCTTGTTTTGAAGGGTTGCCAGGAGAAAGCCTTTTTTTTTTGTCTGAAAAGAACATGGAAGCACGACTGAGGTTCACAAAACTGCATCTGAACAAACCACAAGAATTCCAGAACAATGTCACATGGACAGATCTGTTCAATAGCTAAAATTTGATTGAAATCTGGTCCTACAACAGGACTATGATCTGAAGCACATCAGTAAATCTACATCAGAATGCCTGAAAACTAAATAATCAAGGTTTTGGAATGGCCTAGTCAAAGTTCAGACCTTGAAATGCAGAACCTTAAGAGCTGTATCCGCAATAATGTAAATCAATATTGAAAACACAAAGGGGCCAAAATTCTTCTACAAAGATGTGAGAAACCAATAAAGTTATACAGGAAATGATTAGTTATTGCTGTTAGAGTTGAATCTACCGTCTGTTGAATCACGGGGGTACATACAGTAGCACAAAGGTACATATTCTACAAAGGTAGAATTGAAATCTCGACCCCTGGTAGTGCGAGGTCACAGTGACGCCCACTAAGCCACTGTACTGCCTGCCTTTACAGTTTTGCATCACACCTTTTAGGAATATTATAGTCATAAGCCCTAATCGCCCAGGCTTAATATTACCTGGGGACCTCTAGGCATTTGTAATAATTGCGGAGGTTGTCTATGATCTTAATCTCGTGCGAATCAGCCATGTCTGTAATTTGTAAAGTAAATATTCCACCAAACACAGCGGTCCTGCAGAGTATCAATACAAGGTATTATATATGTCCCAAATAATACTAATCCCCTGTGAATAGGGCTATAGTAATTTATTTCTTTATTCTGGTATTTAATGTGAACATTAACCAAAGCTTATGACCTGTATCTGTATGTTAATGTGTGTTATGCTGCTGCAGCATGGGAGGTTGATTAAATAATTGTATAAATGTGCAGGTGTATCTAATAAAGTAAGGAGAGTTAGTGTATGACATATATTCTTTATTGGCAAGAATTAATTCAGTCAATTTATATCGTTTTTTTTTTTTTACCATTGTTATAAAAAAAAATAATTTTAATTTGTAATTCTTGGTCTGCATGGGGTGGCTTAGTGGTTAGCAATGTTGCCTTGCACCTCCAGGGTTTGGATTTGATTCTGTGTGCATGGAGTTGTTCTCCCCGTGCTTGATGGGTTTCCACTGGGTACTCCGGTTTCCTCCCACAGTCAAAACACTGTACAAAACACTGATTAGGTTAATCGGCATTCCCAAATTGCCCGTAGTGTATGTACATCTGTGTGTGAGGATAAAGGGGTACAGACTATGAGTGAGTGATCCGCATGGAGTGTGTGATCAGTGGTGACAATCACTATAACCACATGGGGGCAGCATTAGGCAGCACATATTTGGGTGTAATTGGAAACACTTGAAGTTCTAAAACTGCAAACAAACATGCTTCAGTTCTCTTCTGTAACATACTTTTAGTATTATTTTTACTTTAGTACAGACATCTGCAGGATTACTCATGACGTGAAATGCTTGGCTAAGCTATGAAGTTGTTATGAAAGAAATATTCTATTATTATAGGAATCAGTTAGCTACATGCATTTTGTTTAAAAGTGTTGTGTTAAAAAAAAGTTCTCAATCCCCAGGTGATTTTTCCCGCCTGTGAAATACCAGAGTTATCCAGTTGAATTAAATACACAAATGACTCAGACTTTGGGAAATGTGTCATGCAGTGAAGACCGGTACAGTGGAATCAGTATAGTGACCGAGAACCTCCAGACTTGACCTGCTTGCTTTGAAGGTCAGATGGCTGTAGATGACTTTAACAAGCTGACCAAATGCGGACTTATTTATTAAAGACATTTTTTTTTTTTTACCACGCCATGATCAAAAAAGGACAAAGACAAAGACAACATACGTCACTTCAGGCTCCCCACAGGCATAGATGGAGCTCATAGACCCCATGATCCTCTCACCAGTTTACTGGTATATAATTGCTATATAATCAGTGTTAATGTGTTAATGTTATGGCTAGTTGGCGTATATTATAAAGTACGAGGGGCTTTCAAGTCAAACCAGGACTTGTGATGAAATGTCTCATGAATGAAGGCGTAAAAACAATTGACATTTACAGACTTCAAGCACTGTATGGTGATGAGACACTTAGCCTTAAATGGTGCAAATGTTTTAAAGAAGGCCGTACATACGTGAATGATGATCCTGGATGAGGTGGCTGCAGCCTTGTAAAGAATCTTGTAAACAATCAAATCGATGGATTTTCAATGGACTTGTTGCCAACTTGTCTGTGGGAACTGAACCCACAATTATTAATGAGCTCCACTTGTCCATTACACCAACTAAGCTGGGAGTTACTACCTCATCCCCCTTATAGTCCTGATCTCGGGCCAAGCAATTTCCATATGTTTGGTCCATTTAAAGCACATCCCAAAGATTCATAATGGGGTTAAGGTCAGGACTGTGTGGTGGCCAATACATGTACTGTAGGAAATTTATGTCTCATGCTCCCTGAACCACTCTTTCTTTGAGCTCTGATAAGTCCTGGCATCGTCATCTTGGAATATGCCCGTTCCGTCAGGGACGAAAAACATCCATCGATGGAAAAACCTGGTTTTTGGGCTCATAACGCTGCTGAACCTGCAGTAGACCTGACCAACAGAAGCAACTCCAGATCATACCATTTCCCCCACAAACTTGTATAGTAGGCACTAGGCATTAAGGATGCTTCACTTCATCTGCCTCTCTTCTTACCCTGATACGCCCATCACTCTGGAACAGGGTCAACCTGGACCCATTAGACCACATGACTTTTTTCCATTGCTCCACACTCCATTCTTTATGCTTCCTAGCAATCTGAAGCTTTTTATTCCAAGTAGCCTCTTAAGGCTACACAGCTGTTTAGTCCCAGTCCCTTGCATTCTCTTTGCATTGTGTGTGTGGAAATGCTCTTACTTTCTGTACTAAACATAATTGAGTGATCTCCTTAGTTGTTTTCTGTGCTTGATTCGGGAGAGTAATTTGAACAGAGTAACATCGTTGCCATAACGTTAATTAAATAAACGTTAGTTAAATAAAAAGCAATACCCTAAAGACATGTGTCAGAAAATCCCAACTTTCACTCTGATCAATGAAATAAGTTTTAAAATACATTAATACATAAACACATGCAACTTTCATTCAGCTTTTATTTATGGTTTCGTTTGATGTGTTTATAGATTATAACGAGGGTCCCTTTGAATAAGTCGTTACTGTATTGTAGAAATAATAATATATTATAACATAAAAAATAACATATTAAATTGAGCTCATTAACAACCCTGTGATCTGATTTACAGCCACAAGTTCAGACCAATCAGATTGAAAAATTTTAAAAGCACTGTGGCATAAAAAGATACAAAGTAACTGAAATAAAAGATGCACTTTCAGATGCAATTAGTTATCCACTAATTAAGATTGCTGAGTGCATGTAACTCTTACGGTGATTAACATCTGATCAGGACAGTGTTTCCCTTTTGTTCAGGTTGCTGAGCTTGGCAAACCCGCTGATGTGGAAATCTACACTGCAATCATGTCGGCCTGCAGGTCCCTGAATGATGGAAACATCATCCTCATTAGAATGTACACAAAAAATAAGCCTGGGCTTAACTGCTCGCTTATGTTTAAGCACAGTATTCTAGAAAGAGCTGACATCATTTCTCTACTGTTCGGGAAACTTCCTGGTACTTTGATGATTTACCAAGATGTATCCGAGCAGATGCGTGTCCTCCATGTACTGAAGATGCACAATAAAGCTGGTCTTTTGCACTTGCGCTCAATATCCTGCTTTATTCCCATAAGTACTCGAGTCATAAATCTTGTACAGGTCCTTCTAAAAAAATTAGCATATTGTGATAAAGTTCATTATTTTCTGTAATGTACTGATAAACATTAGACTTTCATATATTTTAGATTCATTACACACAAACTGAAGTAGTTCAAGCCTTTTATTGTTTTAATATTGATGATTGTGGCACACAGCTCATGAAAACCCAAAATCCCCATCTCAAAAAATTTGCATATTTCATCCGACCAATAAAAGAAAAGTGTTCTTAATACAAAAAAAAGTCAACCTTCAAATAATTATGTTCAGTTCTGCACTCAATACTTGGTCGGGAATCCTTTTGCAGATTCTTGTGTCTTGTGTCTCTCAACTTTCTCTTCACAATATCCCACAGATTCTCTATGGGGCTCAGGTCAGGAGAGTTGGCAGGCCAATTGAGCACAGTAATACCATGGTCAATTTACCAGTGGTTTTGGCACTGTGAGCAGGTGCCAGGTCGTGCTGAAAAATGAAATCTTCATCTCCATAAAGCTTTTCAGCAGATGGAAGCATGAAGTGCTCCAAAATCTCCTGATAGCTAGCTGCATTGACCCTGCCCTTGATAAAACACAGTGGACCAACACCAGCAGCTGACACGGCACCCCAGACCATCACTGACTGTGGGTACTTGACACTGGACTTCAGGCATTTTGGCATTTCCCTCTCCCCAGTCTTCCTCCAGACTCTGGCACCTTGATTTCTGAATGACATGCAAAATTTGCAACCTGTAGCCCATTTCCTGCACACGCCTGTACACGGTGGCTCTGGATGTTTCTACTCCAGACTCAGTCCACTGCTTCCGCAGGTCCCCCAAGGTCTGGACTCGGTCCTTCTCCGCAATCTTCCTCAGGGCCCGGTCACCTCTTCTCGTTGTGCAGCGTTTTCTGCCACACTTTTCCCTTCCCACAGACTTCCCACTGAGGTGCCTTGATACAGCACTCTGGGAACAGCCTATTCGTTCAGAAATTTCTTTCTGTGTCTTACCCTCTTGCTTGAGGGTGTCAATGATGGCCTTCTGGACAGCAGTCAGGTCGGCAGTCTTACCCATGATTGCGGTTTTGATTAATGAACCAGGCTGGGAGTTTTTAAAAGCCTTAGGAATCTTTTGCAGGTGTTTAGAGTTAATTAGTTGATTCAGATGATTAGGTTAATAGCTCATTTAGAGAACCTTTTCATGATATGCTAATTTTTTGAGATAGGGATTTTGGGTTTTCACGAGCTGTATGCCACAATCATCAATATTAAAACAATAAAAGGCTTGAACTACTTCAGTTTGTGTGTAATGAATCTAAAATATATGAAAGTCTAATGTTTATCAGTACATTACAGAAAATAATGAACTTCATCACAATATGCTAATTTTTTTAGAAGGACCTGTATAAATATTATAATCTGTTGATCTCTGAGAAGGTGCTATTATCATAATTCCTAATGATAATCCTAATTCATAACCCGGCCACGGCAAACTGGGAGAGCGCTCATGCAGAGATGGAAGGAGAGCACGAGGGGAGATTGATTCTCATTAGCTGATCCAAATAAAGATGAACTGACAGCTTCTCTTATCGACCAGACACGACGTTTCATCATAATTGGGACAATTTATTTCTCAAGTGAAGGCGGTCAACATCTCATCAATGTGTTACCAAGAATTGGATCACCCTAAAGAGAACGTCTGGTCATTTTATGGAAAAGCGTTAGAAAGGTGAGACACTTAGACTAGAATAGTCTGTCGATTAAGGAAACTTTCCAAAAGACAGGAATTTACAAAATTGATGAATTGATGTTCTTCGAACCAGGGTGCTAAAGGCTAACATGGCAGTCTGTACTCTTGTACTGTACATACTGTACTGTACTGTACATGCTTGGTGGGTTTCCTCCCACAGTCCAAAGACATGCAGATTATGCTAAATGGCGTTCCCAAAATTGCCTGGTTACAAAGGCAACAGGTTACAAAGTGCCTAAAGATACACTTTAAAATGCTATTGTTTATGTATGGACCTCAGCAGCAACCTCATTTCCCCTCTCGTCAGTAAACTAATCACCGTTCTGATCATCTGTCATCATCTGTACCTGTTTCTCACTGAATCTTACCTTAAGTTAGATGTTTTTTTTTTTTGCTTGAATGTTTCACAAGTCACTGTTTGGATCACAGAAATGATCGATTCTTTCTCAATGACTCTTCTACTCCGAGTCGTTCGTTCTTTTGTCACATGACTCACATTGACGCTATACGGTGCAAGATTCAAAAGAACAAACGACTCTGACTAGAAGATATGAGAGGTGAGCTGCTCATTCTGTTTATTATAATATGTCCTTAGCTGCATTGTGATATATTTTCATATATATATATATATATACACACACAATATACACACTGTTATATTCTGTATATACTGTATAATATTTTCTTCCAGTAAAAGCATTGGCTGATTGCTTGAGCTCTGGTGGCTCGGGTTTTAATTCGTCTTCACCATTAGCCTTTGATCTCAAAAAAATCAAAAGCTGCTTTGATTTTTGAGCTGCTTGTGCAACTTCATTGTACTCAGCCAAAGGTAAAGTGGGACATCAGATCACATACCAGTGAACGTCCCAAATAAAAACACCTTATTTTTTCACTTTCTATAGCAGTGTTGCAATATACCTGCAATAAAGATTTTTCACATGCTTTTTTTTTTTTGCATCTTTCATGTTTGTTTCTCTTGCTTGCCCTCATACTCGTTGCAGCCTGATTTCTCAGATGCTTGAAGTCACACTGTGCTTTTCGGAAAACTGTTTTTAACATCGGAATCAGCCGCGTTCTCCCACCGTGTGGTCGTTTCCTGTAGGATTGCAAGAAAATTGTGCGCTGGTAGTTTATGACAAAAAACTTTCCTATTTTATTTTTCTTCCTTTAAAGTGCTAATCAGAAGTGGTGATAAAAAAAATATGTACCGTCTATGAAAAAAAGGAACAAAACAAGCATGACACAAGATTTCAGAGTTCATTAAAAGTTTTTTTAATTGTAAAATTGAAAAAAGGAGAAAGAGAGAAAAAGCCCCAATAAGCCTTATTTATACATACATATTAATGTCTGAAATAAAGAATGAGAAAAAAAATTCTAGCAGTCATACATAAATATATAAATAAAAACAAACTGAAAATTTCAATAAATAATTAAATAAATAAATAAATAAAAATTAAACCTTTTACACATTTAATTGTCAAAGCAGCAAGTTTAAGAGGGATAGGGATGGGAAAATTTTTTTTTTCCTTTTTTTTTTTCCTTTCCATCAGAACCTTGTCAAGAGGGCGGGTTATACTCTGTAAGCCCCGCCCCCAGTCTTCAAGCCCACCCAACTGCTTTCTGACTGTGTTGTCAAGGCAACAGCCAAATTCTAACCTTATTTTACGACATCCCTCATTTCCCTCCGAAGCATTTCATCGACATAGTTTAATAATAAGATTCAGTATTTTAGCTTACATCTAGTACATTGTGCCAAGAAACCCAAAATTAGAACACAATCTGTAACTCCACCCAATCCCAGCAACGCATCACTCCCAATCCCCACCCGTCCCACCCCCAAACCTCAGCTCCACGTATCACACAGAAAGCAACAGAGCTCTCACTCCGACCATCCCCCCCCCCCCTCTATACCTGAAGAAATATTCCTGTGCTAATAACATCCCCTACATACAGTATACGGATTTCTCCATGTTCGAACCTTCTCCCATCGCACTGCATTCATTAGAATAACATCAATAAGAGTCTCTAGCTGTGTATAAGTCTAACATGTCAGTGTATAAGTCTATATGATCCTACATTCCTACTTCACAAACCTCTCTCTTCTATACAACCACATTCTCAGTGTTGACTCCGGAGCTGTTCGATCATGAGCGAGACGAAATTCTGGTAGTAAAGTAACTTTTAAAGATGAGTCGAATAGAAAAGCTAAACCGTGCACGTTTCGTTTCAGCATGTGTGCACGTGTGGTCCGAGTTATGACGAGATCGAAGCCCAAAGCTGGATTTATTGAGACAGCAACGGCAGGAGAAAAGCACAGAAAATGAAATCACCCTCACTGTTTCACATAGAATGCACTATTCCTGGCATGGGTGTCAAATATTTTAGTGTTTTTAAAAGGGAAAAACCATTGTCCAAATTTTTATAACGTTTGACAGCACTTTTTTTTTGTGTGTGTGAAAATAATGCTTCTGATATATGCAATGGTGCAAAAATGGCCTAAGACAGGCATGTACAGCAAGCGAATATGATCCAGAATAAGTGAATGGTTTTAGGTATACACTAAACGGGTTAAATACTGTAGTTGACTGCATTATTATTCTATAAGTGACTGTAAATACAAGTAAAAAAAATTTCACATGCAAATGCCTAATTAATATTTAAAAATTTCAAACATTGAACCTTTCCTTCAGTTATATTTAAACAAAGATGCCAAAGTAAAGGATAAAACACAATAAGTTATGATGTTATAGAAAAATATTTAACAAATGTAAAGGGTGATTTTTTTATTTTTATTTTATTTCTTTTTGTACTCTTACATTATCCATTTAATGTAGCAGACATGTCAGGGTAAAAAAAACTTTTTAATTATTATATTATCTATTTTAGAACACAAAAATGTTTTAACCTTTAATTGGGTTAAGAACCTCATTCGGTAACTTTGATGGGCAATAAATATACATGAATAAATTATGGCACAAATAATATTATTAAGAGGATGTTTGATATTTATTTATCAACTCAATAATAATAATAATAATAATGATAAAAAAACTCAAATACTTAAATTACTGGTAAACTCTACAATAAATTCCAGACTATGCACAGATTTATATTGCGTGCAGCACTAGTGGGCAAGATTAAAAGTATATTTCAAATTATTTCAAAAGTATATTGTTCTAAATACTTTTTTTCATGCATCAATAAGTTATTTGAGAAGTGTTTCTGGACTGCACTTTGATATGCATGTGATATTTGTTATAGTGTGATATGTTAAGTGCATTTGTGTACATATTTATGTTTATGTAACCATACCTTTAACTTCTCTCTCTTTTTTTTTTTTTTTTTTAAATATTGTATAGATATGTTTTAGAAAAATGTACTGTATTACCTTAGACAGGTAAAGAAACATATACAGTAACTTCACTGTCCTTGATTTGCACTGGAAATTGAAAATTATATTTTCAAGTATATTAATAAATGCAGCATTGTGACTTAATTTGAGTTTCTAAAATCAATTCTGATCTGTTCTACCATTTCTTTTTGTAAACCTGTAAGGATATTTTTGCACCATATTTAACAATAGAAATGTGGAATCATTTTCCAAATATGAAATCATTTGGAGTTTCCTTTTTAAACACACAGTTCACGTTCACGAGACCTCTCAGAAATATCCGTGTTTAAAAAAAAATTTTTTTTAGATTAGCTCGAGTACTTTATAAAAACTGCCTCATTTGAAATGCTGAAAAAGTGAGAGCAACTAAAAAAGCTTTTCTGTATGGAACTGTTTGCGGAAACGCATAGTAGCTCTACTGCTCCTGATCTTCTCGTTTTAGCTCGCGTTATGTTATCTTTATTTTTATTCTTGGAGGTATTGGTTGAAAACAGAAATAAGACGGAAACAAACAAAAAGTGCAACACTGCATTTTAAAATTTTCTTTTTTTTTTTTTTTTTTTTTTACTAAAAAAGCGTCTCTACGTGTCTAGCTAAATGCATGCACAGAGTGTTCGTCAGGCAGGGCAAGCTATGAAAGAAGGAAAAAAATAGTTTGCTAATAAATAGAAGTATAAATGGAAAAAGTGTTTTTTTTGTATCTTTTATTTTTTATTATATTTGTACAGTGAGCTTGTTTATCTGGCATGACAGGATATAATACATCTCTCACTGCCAAAAGGCTCTGCAGCGATGCCACGAGCCCCGGAATGTTCTGTTGTGTGACAGTTACATCAGTGTTACACCATCCGGCTGCCAGACGTCCCAGAATGAGACAAAGGGTGCACTTGATTTCCTGCCCTGAACAGTGCCCACATTGCCCCGGATTGGGGAGGGTGAGTGGTCTATGCTTTATGTCTGCCTTTTTTTTATACCAACTGCTTTATTTAAGTCATGTCCTTCCTCCTTCTGCATTATAGTTGGGATATATATATATATATTAGGGATGTAACTATATGATTCAGTTGCGTACAGAAGGTGAACTATTCATGTGCATTGGGACTAGGCCTAGGAAATGTCATGTGCTACAGTAAATATGAAACTGATAAGACTGAAAGTGCGATGATTCAGAATGTCTTTATGTTCTGGTCTGTGTCACGGTGGTTTAAAGGTTCCATTTTTTCAGTTTCTATGTTAATGAGTTACTGCTAAGCCACACAATCCAATGAAGGGTATCATATTATATGATGTCACATTATGGAGGACATAAAATTGGTGTGTTTAAACAAATACGAAAAACCATGAAATAAGGACAAAAAGCAGAGAATTTCACCTCGTCCCTATTTTCTTGTACATTCGCACTGGAGATCCATTTTGATGGCTAAAAATGATGAAAATATCATTTTTGCATATTAGACTACAACTTCTTTTATGAACTGGAGTTTTACAGCTAAAGTTAAGGAAATGTCAAAGTCAGAATCTATACAGTACGCTGACGGGGTGGCATTTCTACATCAATTATTTCCTTTAATAATTTACAGTAGTAATAAAAATAATAATAAAAAACAATGCTAAACTCCTTCTACTGTTTGGGCCGTGCTCATTACTGAGTTTAAATCCAAATCCGGATACAGATACATATAGTGATATTGGGTTACATCCCTAATATAATACACTGCATACTGTATATACGTATACAGTATCACATCCCTAATGTGTAAGAATAATGACTGCTGTTAATTTGTTATGGTGCAAAGAATCTCAGGATTAAGATTTTTGAGTTGGCACAACTGGATTAGAATAATTTTAGGATAAAAGGGCAAAGACAATGGCAGTTTAAAGTCAACTAGGTACCTACTGTAATACTTCCTCAGCAATTGTGGAATCTCATGAACGATAACGAGAGTTACATGAAATGGAGACTTTGTATGAGTTATGAGAGTTTATATGAGAGTTAATGAAAGTGTATTAGGTTTTCCTGCTGCCTAACAGGAACCAAAAAATGTGTATGTTTTATAATTATAATTACTGTTTGCATGTATTTAATCGTATCAATTTAATACTGTATGTATTAAATCCTATCATTGTTCTGCGTTCTGACATACAAGATGTCACTTGGTCCCTAATCCCTAGGTTTAACGAAGAGAATAATCCAAGGGCAGTGAGAGATTTTGTTTAGTTATTTTGAAGGCTCGTATTGGGTTTAAACCCAAGTTCGGATATGGTCTTTAAAAAAAAAGAAAGAAGGAAAGTAAAGAAAAAAAATGCCTCATATGCGATAAAGGAATGTGTTAGTAAATTCAACTGTGTCGCAACAGCCACACCTCATCCTATATCTACAGCAACACTGCTGTTTTGGTACTAACCATTCCCCTTAATTCCCTTTAATTTACATTTGTCTACATCTCTAAAAAAAAAAAAAAAGGATTCTTCTTTTTAAAATAGTATCTACTTTCTTCTAATTCCTATTTCAGTGTTAGTACAGTAGAAATTCTACATGCAAGATTCAAAGTGAGTTAACATTTACAAGTAGGTGACGTCACAGTAGCATAAGCTGGCGTCATAACTGAGAAAAGCTGACTTTTTTTTTTGGCACAGCTAAAAGGATGTTAAAGGTGTTAAAGGTGTCGTCAGCAGTTTTGGCAGAAATTAGCTGTTTTGAACGTCCGAACCGTTGTAGCTCTTTTGTACAGCCGCGCACACACCCACAATACAAGCATGAGAGGCGGAGCTTTCGGAATCGACAGCGAAGCTGATGTGTCGGATGTTGAATGCGGTCCATATGAATAATGCTAGTGTCCTGTTTACAGAATGTTGTGGAGTTTTTGGAATGTTGGGTTGCCAAATATTACCACTTTACAAGAATAAATCTTTATTGGCCAAAATGCATTTAAAGGGAAGGGTTGAATGTTTTTCAACAGGAATATATTTTGTCCAAGGATTTTGATCATTACACTCCCGGACTGATGCATTCTGTTCCAGATTCATCCTGAAATATGCTAAAAATATCCATATGATCTGTAACGTGGCCTGCTGAATATCTGATATTTTTAACATGATCCGTGTTTCTGAACGTTTTGGAATGGAAAGAGCAATGTCATGAAAAGCTGCGTAACTTCAAGGACTAATTCAAGTCAAAGCAATTAGAATGTCTAGTGTACATAAAGTTCATTCTTTTAAATTAACATATTCAGTTTGGCTTCTCTTCGACAATAAAAGTATTTTACTCCATGGTGAGTCCATGTGAAGTCCACGATGGCACTTGTGTTTCTGTAGTTTTAGTATTTTTAATTGCATTCTTGTCTGCTTTGTTTAGTATATAAGTGTAACTGCAATATAGAATACAGCTTGTTTAATGTGTACAGGTTTATGGCAGTAGAGGCGTGCGCATACTGCATGATGCATAATGTTTTCCATCATTTCCATCCAAATTTGCATGCATCAGTGTGCATTAGTTGTAATTATACAATTATACAATGCCTGGCCATTTCAGAAGGGCCAAATTCAAGGGCCTGAATCAAGCAAAGAAAGCAAATAGGGAGATTACTGAAATTACTGTGTCCAATGTACTGTATTATTAACATCTAAAGAATAGTGCAAAACCATCGAGATTGTGGAAAAAATGTGATCAGGAGGGAAAGAAAACCATGAACTGGAGATCACTTAAACTCTTGGCGAAGTTGCTTCATAAACAATGACAAGGGACTTACACCCACTGTATGTTTAAAAGCGAAATGATTGGGACCAAACAGCTTTGTAGCCATTATACAACCACTTGTAAGTGAAATTACTTGAAATGTTAAAAAAGCTTTAATTTGCTAGGGATCAGAAAAAGTCATGTGGTCCAACGAGGCTAGATTGACCCTATTCCAGAATGATGGGCGAGTCCGGGTTTAAAGGGGAACAAATGAAGTGATGCATCCATCATGCATAGTGGCCGCTGTACAAGCCTCTGGAGACTGTGTTAGGATCTGGGGTTGCTCCAGTTGGTCAGGTCTAGGTTCAGCAACATTATGTGGCAATAAAATTAAGTCAGCTGATGACCTGAGTGTGCTGAATAATCAGATTGTCAGATCTATGGAGTTTTTCTTTGCTGATGGCTCCTGATGAAAGAGTGGTTTATGGGTTCATTAGGAATCATTTTCATACACGAATTCATCAACACATTGTCCATCACCATCAAAGTTTAAAGAAGTCGAACGAAATTGTGACTTTTTTTTTTTTTGCTGTCCAGGCGTCCTTGGAGTATTTGCCCGGGTTGTGGAGTATTTAAGGTTTAAAATGGTACACTGTTAATTCACATTTCTTCAAGTAAATCATGAATCTAGAATAGAACACTGATGCGAGTTAAACACTTATTGAGCTTATTGTTTGGTTCGGTTCTGTCAACTGCATGCCTTTTTTTCACAGTAATGGACGCCGCATCAGCTTCAGGGAAAATACGACAAAATGTTTCGGCTAATGTCATGTCAAGTCTACCTGCCTATAACTGAAAACACGGATCCTTCTTTAAAGTCTTTTGTTCAATATTTATAAAGAGTGAAAAAAAGGTCTATGATTTTCTATGAATGAGAAAGGAGAACAAACCCCTCATGTCAACGCGTGTCCGATCCTATATCAATAACCATTAACTGTCGCTTTGCACCTTTAACCTGGAACCTAGTTTATTCACAACCAAGCAGAAACCCCTCCCCCTCGATTTTTTTTCTTCTTCTTCTTTTTTTTTTTTACATACACTATACACCCTGAAGTATTTTTCGCTAACTCTTAATTGTAATATTTTTACGCAATATCCTGTATCATAAGATAATCAGTGATAATATTGAACGTTACTATAGATAGAGATTAAAAAGATTTGGTCCTCTGGACCCCAAAGGGGCCATGGGTGAGAGAGAAAGAGAGAAAGAGGAGAAGGGATTAAAAGAGAGGAAAAGAAAGCGAGAGATTTGCAACGATACTGCTTCTGTGGAACCTCTAATGAGCCATATACAAGAGCTCTGCAGAAAAAAGAGAGAAAGAGATACAGAGAGAATTCTTACATCCGTCAAAATGACGAAATGCTTCTTTTTTTTATACCTTGGAGATTAAACCCTCATTAGTCCATAGATGGCAAAGCCACGGGTGTCGCTTTACTCCTTGTGAAAACGGTGGCTTCTTCAGCGTCAATCCAAAATCTGTCTTTCAAACAGCTTTCTCTTTCTCTCTGTGTGTGTTTTTTTTTTTTTTTTTTTTTCCAAGGAAAAGTTTTTTGTCCTGTTTGGCTTTCTCTTTGCTGGCTTCAGTCCTCCTGACGTTCCCTGTCACGTTGTTCCCTAAACTTCTCATCGCCGTAGTGTTGCACACAAAGTCAAATCTGATATGTTTTTTTTCCCTTTAAAAAAAAAAAAATCATGTACTTATTTGTAAGCTGCATTTATTTAATTCTGCATTTTTTTTCTTCTTCTTCTTCTTCATTTTTTAAATTTTTTTATTTTCTTCGAGTTGGTCACTTTTCCGTGTTGGTTTTGCAAGTAAAGTTTTCCATCTGGTGCAGATGTCAAGACTGTTCAAAACCTGCAAGAGAAAGACAGGATATGTCAGAGTTGGGCTCAGGAGAAAGAGACGAGCATGGCGAAATGTCTCTGCCTGACAGCTTGATGTCTGAAAGGGGGAAGCCTGTACTGTACGTATCAGAAAAAACTGGGGCTCAGAAACAAAAAGAAAAATGATCAGATAAGGTCGGATCCGGATGTCTGTCTTTTTATTTTACACCTTAACAAGTTCACTCAGACCTAAACTTTTAAGCTTGAACGCAAGCCCAATACTTCAAACCATAAAAGCTTGGAGCCTAAGAAGCTGCTCTACATTGAAGTCTATTTTTATTTTCCTAAAAGCACAATCTATTTTTTTCCTTTTCATGTAATAGTATACATACCAAATCTCTCGACAATATCAATCATTCTCATTATCAACTTATTGAACTTATCGTTATGTTATGAGTAAATTTTATTCGTCACACACAGTTATATGAAATTAAATGCTTATGCGACCCCAGATGATCTAAAAAGTTTAAATAAGAAAAATAAGACTTTTCAATAAGAATATATAAAGGATGAAATAAGAGAATATTTTTTAAGTTATAAATATAAAAAATGTAGGGAAAAAAACGTTTAGCTGTAACATGAAAAAAATTTAATAGAAATCATATATAGAATTAAAAATAAATTGAATTACAGTAATTGTAATAATAATTGTAATAAAATATTGCACACAATCTTGTATCCTGCCACCAGTATATTGCTATATATATATATATCAATGTTAATAAATTCACCTGGTGCTTGTCAAAAGTCAAAAGTTTGGACACACCTTCTAATTCCATGGTCTTCCACTGTTTCTATTTCTTTCTACACTGTAAAACAATGCTGAAGGCATTCAAAATGCGGCAGCTGGAAGTTCAATGAAACAAAGTTCAAAGAACTATTCCTATTATTGTTAAAAATACTGTAACAAGTGACTTTTTGTTGATGTTGATAATTAATTAGATAATTCCATGTGTTACATCATCGTTTTGAAATCTCCACTATTGTTCTACAGTGTAAACATAAACATAAAACAATGACTTAGACGGTGTGTCCAAATGATATTTCTATAATCTATTTATCATCTGCTAAATACAGTACATACAGTACATCACAAATGGTCTTACTGTACCTGTGCTGTCAGCTATGTGTGGGTGTGTGAATATGTTGTGGGTGAGGGTCAGTAGGGGCGGCTGGCATCCTTTGGCCTCTTGAGCTGCACTTTCAAGCGCTTCATGCCGATCTGGAAGCCGTTCATGGCCTGGATGGCTGCCTGGGCACTGCCAGGGTTATCGAAGCTCACAAAGCCTACAAACATGGACACATAGCAGAAAAAACTACTCATTAAAACCAATTGATAATGTAAGGATTTTGAGGCTATAATATGAAAATTCAACAAACATACAAAAAAAAAAAAGCAGAAAGGAATTATCCTTTTGATATTTCTTTTATATATATATTATGGTATTTCCCTTATTGAATACCGGCAGCTCCGAGTAGCAGGATTCAGTCCGTCCCGGAGCATTTATACAGGGCCGATTACATTACATTGTAGCAAAGCAGCTTTACAGAAATCCGACTCCAGACCCCTGATGTGCTGCTGAGGGCAACAGAGGAAAGCAAAGTACCCACATGAGCTCATAAAGAGAAACTATACGAGTATCGGAGTAAGCTATAATCCCTTTTTTTTTTTTTTTTTAACAATTATAAACGCAGGATTATAACTGACACGATTTGGGATACAACATCAGGGACGGCAGGTGAAAAGTTCATTATGAGCATGAAGCAGGTTTACATTATTTAAAAGAGTTTAGAAGTTCATGCGAGGGTTGGCAGTTCATGATGCTGGTTAAAATTCAGAACGATGAGAAGCTAAACATGGATGTGCTGGTAATTTATTCATGAAAATCTCAGGAGGCTTGGGCAGGGGTGTAGCTAGAGTACATGAAATGAGGTTTGAGGCATGCAGAAGCTATTTTAAAACACAATCATGGCAAGAGTACATCATAACAACAAACCCCAGTCCTTAATATAGCATGATTCTATCCATCTAACTATAGAGAGCATCGTTTTTTTTCTACATACTTTTCTAATTAAACTTAGAAAATATTGAATTTAAAGCAAACAAAGCTTGTATTATTAAATTTTATGTTTCATTAATCTAGGATATATGAGTTTCACTTTTTAATTTCAACTATATATATATATATATATATATATATATATATATATATATATAAAATGAAGACGGTGTATACACAGTGCGTCTTAAGAAAATAGAATATAATATAAATATAATATTTATATTAAAATTTCAATATTTCTATATTTTCAATAGGCTAATTGGCGTTCCCAAATTGCCTGTAGTGTGTGCATGAGTGTGTGTATGTGTGTGTGCCCAGTGATGGATTGACACCCTGGACCCCAAGTCTCCTGGGATAGGCTCCAGCCCCCCCGTGACTCTGAATACAGGATAAAGTGGTATAGATGATGAGTGAGTGAGTGAGTGGTTTTTATGAGCCATAGTCATCAAAATAAAAAAACAAACAAAAAAAGGCTTGAAATATTTCACTTTACATGTAATGAATCTATTATATGAGAGTTTTATTTTTAATTCAATCATGAGGAGAACAAAAACCCTTTTCACAATATTCCAATATTTAATTTAATACTATTCTTGCAAGTTCTTTCCAGAACAGCTGACCGTCGTGTCTTAAAATAACAACTGACTGAATTAACTAAAGCCATGTGTTATTTCATAGTTTAAAAAAAAATCCAGTTATTTATAAATATAAGATATAAATATAAAAAAAAAAAATATATATATATATATATATATAACAAATCCAAACTTTTAAATGGCACTATGTATAAATGGGTGGTACAGTGGCGTAGTGGTCAGCATCGTCGCCTTGCACCTCCTGCATCAAGGGTTCGATTCCTGCCTTGAGTCTGTGTGCATGGAGTGTGCATGTTCTCCCTGTGCTTGATGGGTTGCCTCCAGGTACTCTGTTTTTTCCCCACAGTACAAAGACATGCAGGTTAGGCTAACCGGTGTTCGCTAATTGCCTGCAGTGTGTGAATGTTGACTGGAGTGGAGATCCTACCATGGTCATGAAAATGGGAATAAATACAACGGTCACCATTTGCCTCCACAGTCCCAAGTTGGACTACAGATACCTAAATACTGTACGTGTGTGTGTGTGTATATATATATATAATATATATATTAGGGCCGGGACTTTAACGTGTTAATTTAGATTAATTAATTACACAAAAATAACATGTAAAAAATTTTTTTACGTATTTACGCACTTATTTTTGCACCGCGGAACGTTTTTCACTGGATGAGTTTCGGCGGACCGATTGTACTGGAGCATCAACTAGCGTTCACAGTGAACATGGACAAAGAAGCTGATGAGACCGCTTTGGTTGGCCCTGTGGATGGGAAATTTTGTTATAAAAAACAAATAGATGGAAGCGTCAGGGTTTCCAATGTTCTGAATGTACTTGACAGTATTGTGTTTTAATTAGAAAAACAGTTTACAGAAGGTCTACCTACCTATAGGGTACCTGGATTTCTGAAATGTAGGCTACTATATTTCTAAATATTCTATTGCTACACTTACTGTAATGGCAATATTGCACTGGTCTGTTGGACTGGTTGAACAAAAATAAACAAAATTTTTCTTGCTTAAGCTTATGTATTCAGTCATTATTCAACGGTACACTAAAAATCCATATGAAAAAACTTACCTCACTGTTCTCTATTTATATGCAATTAAAATGCGATTAATTTTGATTAATTAATTACAAAGCCTCTAATTAATTAGATTATTTTTTTAATCAAGTCCCAGCCCTATATATATATATATACTGTATGTGTGTGTGTGTGTACTGTATATACAGAGTCAGCCAAAAAAAATTATACACACTTCAGGAAAAGAAAAACAACATGAGTTATAGTATATTAACATAATATTAATAATGTTAACATATTATCAATATATAACATACAGCAATACATTTAGTGTTTGAATATTTATACAAGTTTTTGTTTTCCTGATGTGTGTATACAATTTTTGGCTGACTCTTGTACAGTATGTATATACACACACAAACATAAACATTCACATCACCGTACTGTGCTTGAAGTCTTCTGTACAGTAAATGTCAATAGTTTTATGCCTTCTTTCATCAGAAATTTCATCACAAGGCCCCAGTTTGAATGCAGAACTCCTCGTATGTATTTCCACCGCACTTGTTTGATCTTTATGTATATTGATTGTATAAGGATCCTCTGACATTAGGATTGGACTTCCATAATTTTGCTTTACCCACAATGACATCTGACTTCCTGTTGTTAGTGTGGCAGGATTTAGTTTCATCTCTACCTATATGGTGGTGCTTTAGTGCTTCAGTTAACGACGTTCACGTTCTTTAGTTGCAAACTGATCCAAGTTCACACAACACATCCTGTAACTATATGTAACTGCACGACACTCTGGAACATTTGCTGCTTTCACTCAATCACGAAATGGAGCGTTTTTTGTTTTTCATTCTTTCAAAAAATCTGTTTAATGAGAACTGAATTTCCACTGAAATTACTGACCAGCCTTTTCCTGACCCCTGACTTGCCCCGACCCCTTGATTTCAGGGTCAAAACACATAAACAAAGGTATCCATAAAGCTGTACATTTTTATTATAGGCTTAAAAACACATCACAAACCATAGCTTCAAATAGTATGAACATAATTTCTGTAAAAAATGACAAACGTTTTTTATTTTTTATGACCATTTATTTGGCCAAGGTTAAAAAACAGCCATTTTTTCCATTATCCAGCCTTCCTCTTACAGTTTCTTCTAATGTGCTTCTGTGTGTCTTTTTTTCACTACATAAAAGGCCGTGATTAGCCCATGTGTGTGCGGCTATTTAGGAAGGCAATGAGAACTGAGCTTGTGTGCTTATAGCATCTGCGAAATACAGAAATACAGAAATAAATTCCTCGACCCTGAAAGCAACCTGTGTTCGTTTATCTGAGCGAGAAAGACAGAGAGGGTGAATTAAGGTCCAAATGTGCTTACTGATGTACGACTGTGTTGCATAAAGCCTTATGAATATGAATAAATGTGAGAGAGAAGCTTTCATTAGCTTGAGAGAGAGTGTGTGTGTGTGTGTGTGTGTGTGTTCCGTGTAGTGTACCCTAGACCACTCTGCCTCTCTAACACATAACCCGACACTGATCACTCGGAGCTATTTCAGAAACGCTTTTCTCAAAAATGGCGTTTGCCAGAAAATGCCCCATTTCCCAAAAACTATCCCGATCAATGTGAAATCGCTCCCTGTGAACTTTCTGACAGATGGAGCCATAGCCGTGGTCTGATCACACAGGGTCTGTTGAAATGGCTTCAGATCCACTCGACACTATTTTGTGTGTGTGTGTGTGTGTTTCTGTTTGTTGAATTAGTGAAACCGAAATGTTGATTCGACCCGAAAACAGTCCGTTCTAGAGCGGTGAAAAAGCCATGTCCCACTCTTGTACTGTCTAATTAGCTATTTTATCACCTCAGCACTGCTTCCGTACACCTTGCGTTGCCAGATTATGTGAGATTCCACACGGATAAGCTATTTTTACTTACTCTGGGCAAAGAAAAAAAGAAAAAGAAAAGATGCATGACAAGTATGAAAATGTGCTTCGGACGGAAAAATAATGCAGTCCAATCTGGCAACCTTATAGATAACTGGGACACCTTGTCACTGTCATGGTTTCCGATTAGTCAGTGTGAGTGTGTAAAAACTGAACCTCACCAAAACACTTGCTCTGGTTGGTAGCTCGATCCATAAACACTTTGGAGGAGATGACGGAGCCGAAAGGCAGAAACATCTGCATCAATTCGTTATCGCCAAACTCTTGTGGCAGGTGGTAGATGAAGAGATTACAGCCCTCCGGACCTGAAAACACACACATACACACATATTGGAATGCAGTATGAATAAGGGTAATCCAGTAGTAAGAGTGGTAGTGCTGGTAGTATAATAAGCAGTAAGCATCTCCTCACCTTCTCTCTGCTGTTGCTGCTGCTGAATGACCTGAGGCGGCTGTGGCAGTGTCTGGCCTATAGGGGTCAGTGTGGTCGTGGGGTAAATGGCTACACACACACACACCCCGGTCAGAAAGAAGGGGACAGAGGGAGGAGAAACAGGATGACATGAAAGCAGACTGACCTTTCTATTCTAATGAGAGATTGACAGACTCACAATACAGCACATTAATCATATTTCAGCCTGAGAGCAGATGACAGATTGTTCTCCAGCGCAGCGATAGCTCTAATTTACAGGCACGGATTATTATTCCACACAAAGCCATCATTTCCTTTCATGTGGCATCACAGAGACAGATATGCAACCTAACATTTTAATCAGGGCACACACTCACACACTTTGACATTTATTAAAATTAACAACTCTGATTTTATCATCATTCAATCATCCATCCATATCGAGATATTCATCCACCATATTCATCCATCAATACATTTACCATTCATCCATCCATACAGTACATAACCATCTATTCATTCATCCATAGAGTATGTAACTACTCATTAATATCTACAGTACGTACAGTATATAACCATCATTCATCCACATACATAACATAATCCATCCATCCATCCATCCATCCATCCACATAACATTCAATCATCAATCCATACAGTGCATAACTATCCATCAATACATTACAGTTAGCAGATGCTCTTATCCAGAGCGACTTACATCATTAAACATCTGAGCAGTTGGGTTAAGGGCCTTGCTCAAGGGCCCAACAGTGGCAACTTGGTGGTTGTAGGGTTTGAACCTGGGACCTTCCGAACCGTAGTCCAATGCCTTAACCACTGAGCTACTCCTGGCCCTGGCCCATACACAACCATCCATCCATCCATCCATCCATCCAGTAATTTAACCATCCATTCATCCATCCATCCATTAACTACATAACATGCATCCATCCATTCATACAGTACATACAGTAACTATCCATTCATACATACAAAACCATCCATCCATCCATACAGTACATAACTATCCATTCATGAATACCATGCATAACAATCCATACTGTACATACATAAAATGCATCCATCCATCCATCCATCCATCAATACTTACATACATACTTTACCATTTACCATCCATCCATCCCTGTCAATCACATATCTATCTATCTATCTATCTATCTATCTATCTATCTATCTATCTATCTATCTATCTGTCTATCTATCTGTCTGTCTACAGTATCTATCCAGTAAATATTCATCTATCCTTTTTTTGACAAAAAAATACATTTAAACGACCACTTGATTCTACACTGTGTGTGTATGTGTGTGTATATACCTGTGTACTGTTGGACACCAGTGAAAGCCTGCTGAAGTGTGTCGGCGGCAGTTGGGCTCTGGGTGGAGTAGGGCGGCAGGCCGTTAGCATAGACCGCCTCCACCGGATGCCCGTTGGGCTGTGGTGGGATGCCAGTGAAGCCATTAACGATGGGTGTCACTATGCTGGGCACGGCCGAGGATGCCAGGTTAGCAGGGGGAGAACTCAGTCCTACGGAGAGATGCTAAAGTTAGAGGGGTGCTAAAGCAGAAAGAAGCGCATGGAAGCAAATAGGGGGACGTCTCACACAACAACAACAACAACAACACACACACACAAGTGAACTAGATGACTGGCAAAATTTGGGATTTGGTTACTGTAAATGCCATAGCATATTAAATGATTATTATATAATTAAATAATCTGTTATATAAGACCTTGTAATATGTGGGTGGGGCGGAATCATCCTGAAGAGGCCACACCGATCAGGACGGAACTGTTTAAGCTAAAGGCTAAACAGTGATCTGAAGGTAGGCTAAAGGTGATCAGTCAGATAAATGGTGTATTGATCGGCAGGGAAAGTGGACACAAACCATGCTAGCAAAATACTACAAGGTAATAGAGAACGGACAAAATACCAGTGGCTCCAGTGTATGCGCAAGCACTCATCACACACACACACACACACACACACACACACACACACACACACACACACACACACACATTGGAAGGCAGTGGTGACAGAGGAATTGTCTCCTGCAGAACTCTAAAATGATGAAATGGTGATGCAATTTTCAGGGCAGCAGCACAATGTCACACTACTGAGTGAGGGGGTAGAGACAGAGCGAGAGAGAGCGAGAGAGAATGAGAGTGAGGGAGGTGAAAAGAGAGTTTTAGAATTACAGAGCCATGAATGAGAGAGAAAGACAGACAGGGGAAAAATACAGAGTGAGAAAGACAGGCAAAAGAGAGCGAAAGAAAAATAGCACAAGCACACAGAGAGAAAGAGAGACAGACAGAGAGAAAGAGAGGATACAAATGAGGATGAAAAACAGTGAAGGAGACAGAGACAGAGAGACAGCAATATAAAAAGTGTGGGGAAAAAGAATGCAAAGAACGAGTGAAAGCATAAGAAAGAGTCCGCGAGAAAGAACACGAGAGAGACAGAAAGAAAGAGAGCGTGAGGACCGAAGATTGAGAGAGAGAAAACGAACGAGACAAAGACCATAATAAGATAAAGGGAGAAAAAAAAACAACAAATGAAAAGAGTGTGTGGAACAGACTAAAAGAAAGATATAGAGAGAGAGCATGAAAAAAAAAACTTTCCATATACATGGTTTAGACAGCAACGATCAACTAGGCACAGACAGACCAGACGGTAACCCGTGATTGCTAAATTTTACATTCCTCTTCTATACCGCTTATCCTGTACAGGGTCGCGAGGGGCCTGGAGCCTGTCCCAGGAGACTTGGGTAGACTTAATGAAAGAAGGACGTACCAAAAAATAAAAATAAAAAAACAAAAGGAGAAACACCATTAAGACATTAATGCTAATTCATTTTTGCCTCAGATTGCTAAACTAGTTGCTAGCTAGCTACTGTAGTGCCTGGAAAATGAAGCTAGCTGCTAGCTTACTATAACAAAAGTTGTCTGTTTTTAAAGATAATCATCTCTCAGGTGGGCAAAACTTCGAGATGTCTCTACAGTTCATTTCAGGTGCAACTCAAAGGATCACAACCAATGAAGAAATGACTTTCAAGATTTTCACGATGCTAAGTAGCCTAATAGTGGAATTTTTCATCGGCTATAATAAAAATATTTAGGTTATTTAGTAATGTTCGAACTTGACAGAATGTGATATCCATTTTCAAAATAATGATAATAATAATAATGATAATGATAATAATAATGTGATTTGTGTGGTTGTGTGACCCCTGAGCAAGTTGCTGCTTAGGGCCCACAAATGTTAGGACATCATCCACATCATCACATCATGCTGTCTAATGCAGTCAGTACCATGTAGATCATGCGATCAGTTATACCACTGGAGTCAGCATGTGCTTGCTGCATGCGGAGAAAACAAATCTCACCATCGCATATTCACATCCTATCTGTGTAACGGCTAAAGAGAAGAAGTTGTATCTCTGGAATCATGTTGTGCCAGATCAAGGTTTTGTAAAAGGAGATCAGAATGTGGATGTTAAGTCACGAGGAAAGACGTTTGCTATAGTCAGTGCCGAGTGGTAGTAAAATCTATTTAAAAAATTTGAGCAGAAACCAAAATGCATATCGATGATATAATACAAACTATACACTAGTTCTTACTGAATAATATGATTGGTGATATACACTGCCTGATGAAAAAAAAAAAAGTATTAAAAATAAATGAATAACATTTTAAATTGGGTTAAACTAAAACCTGGAAGGATAGTGGTGAACCATCATCTTTGGGGAACAAATGTGGTCGGAAAAAACATCCTCACTGAGGATGACGGGAGATCACTTAAACGCTTAGAGAAATCAAATTGTTTAAAAAAAATCAACAGTAGAGCTGTTTAATAGTGAGTTAAAAGTACAGTAAGAGCATTTCCGCACGCAAAGAGAACTCAAGGGACTGGGACTAAACAGCGGTGTAGCTGATAACTACAAATCTGCTTCCCAGTGAGGCAAATCAGAAAACTGACTTCAGTTTGCTACAGTAGGAAGCATAAGGAATGGAGCATTGGAAAAAGGTCATGAGTCCAAATTTACTCAGTGATGGGTGCATCAGGATAAGAAGAGAGGTGGATGAAGTGATGTACTCATCAGGCCTAGTACTGTACTTATGGTACTGTACGCCTGGTAATGATCTGGGGTTATTTCTGTTGGTCAGGCCAGGGTTCAGCAACGTTTTGTGCAACAAAAAAATTAGGTCAGCTGATGACATGAATATACTGTAGGACCAGGTTTTTCCATCGATGGATTTTTTTCATCCACAAGGAAGGTGTTCTAATAACCGGTAATTACACTGTCGGTCACCAGCACTGGTGAAAGTAGGCTGGTACAGTCTGCAGTACTGGAAAGAGGAGAGAGGAGCTGCCTGCCAAAACCCCACATTCAAAACCAGTCATAGAATCATTTTCTGCAAAGACAACACATCTTATCTTCAACAACATTGCCTCTGAACCCTTCGTCTTATTGTGTTCACACCTAGCTTTCCATTTTATGCTATTTGGGATTCAACCCAAGAACCCTGGAAGTTTTCTGATATTCTAAAGCAAAATAAGTGGAAATATAAAGTAAATCTCATAATTTTCTCAGAACTGCCCACCACCACCATGGTTTATTCTCCTCAACTTTTGGCTACATAGTACTGGTCACAATTCATAACCACTTTCATCTCTGTTCGTTACAATAACTGTCTGTTGGTTGGCAGTTTTGTGCTAATTCTGCCAGTCGCGAAAGGATGTGTGTTGGTGAAGAAAAACAAACTGGTTAAAAAAAACAAATAATCATAATCAAATGATAATAAATGGTGTTATATACTGTAAAGCGATATCACATTGTTGAATTATAGCAGGATTCTTTTCTAAGTTTCTGAGTTAATAGTAGTTTCTTAAAATAATTTTTAAAAGTATTTTTTTTCTTTAAATTAGTTTTTTCCCCCTCTTTCCACTAAAAGAGCAAACAAAATCTATTTTAAAATCAACCCACACACACAGCATACAGGGTATGCAGCAGATGGTCCACCAGCACAATGGCAGGCGGTGACGGTTTTAGGATCTGGAAATACAGAACCATTTTTCCGTTTAGAAATCAAATGAAAAACTAGTGTGCATTACCAGGTGTGCCTGCTAGCAGTAAAAAAAAGTCTGTCTATTCTGTTCAAGCTGGGAAAGATATAGAGGAGAACTGTAAGAATGTATCGTGTACTGAAGTCAAGCTGTTAAAAACAACAGCATGTTAGAGTTGACGAACTTGGTAATTGTTGGCTCAACTGATGAGAGGTTTTGGGTTTCTGTGGTTTCACCAACACAAAGCTGCCACTCTTGGGCATTTAAGCAAATCCCCTAACCATATCTACTCTGGTACTGTAGATGTGCTCCAACACCAATGGAGATATCCAAAAAAAAGAGCGTTTATCTGTCCTGTAATGTACACAATGAGACAAGTCTTCTTTTTCTAGTCAGTTTATTTCATAAATGCCAACAATCAGCTCTGCTACTGTATTTTTTGAGTGCTAAATACACTTCAGTAAAATTAATACATTAAGAGAAAGCTGCTGTCTCAAGGTTATGACTCCAGCACCAGCACCGGCACCATACAGACTCAAGAGCAAATAGGAAAGTTTGGGATACCATGATGCACAACCTTGAACCTGCAAATTCTCTAATTTTCTTTCTTTCTTTTTTATATCATCATTCCTTTTCTCCTTTAGAACGGCCTGATAAAAAAAACATACTCAAAAAAAAAAAGAAGATCAGAACAACTTAAGAAAGTAATGGGAAAAACTTCTGAAAGCATTTTCCAGGAATTTCGAGATGATAAAAATCAGACAGGATCCGACTCTGTTCAATTTGGTGAACAAGATGATGACAGAGTGAAGTCACGTAGAGCAAAATGCACCGTATCGCCACGGTTGAGTGTTTGGCAATCTGGAACATGGCACTTATATCTCTTTTAGCAGCAGAGAAAATGGCTAAAACTGGAGGGGGAGGAGACGGAAATAATTTCTACTGTGTCATGCTGAAACCCGGGAATGCACCGATATGCCGAAGACACAGTTTTTGCGAATGCCTCCAGCTTCATGAAATTACCTTCCTTGAGGAAGAGTATTACCGAGGCCGACACCGAAGACACAGACTACTGCTCTTCTCCTCTTCTTGACCTCTTTCAAGGATAGCAGAAATGTGATTTGGTCAGCGCGCGTTAAAAAAAAAAAAAAAAAACGGAGCCGTCTGAAAAGCGGCCTTGTTTGTGTTTTCAGCCTGATGTGGTTTGGACGATCGTCGATGTCATTGATTCTCGGTTGCACGGTTTCGTTCGAGCCGGCTGCCCGGGAACGATAAGAACGATGTAAACTAAGCTTTGTTGATTGAGACAGCCACGTGAAACTCGGGACGGATCATTCTGGTGGCCTGACGGGCTTTGGAAGTCTCGAGAGTGACTCAAGGTGTGAGTCATTCTTTAGACACACACACACACACACACACACACACACACACAAAAAGACCAAATCATAAGGTTTTTAGTGGAAAGAGTTTGTGTTTGTGTGCTATCAATATTCAAAGAAATGCTGTTTTATCATGTGAAGCCTAAGCACCAAACCTACCATTTTCGTAACTGGCCTCTTCATGTACATACTGTAAACATTTTTTAATTACCAAATACATTCATGCAATGTTATTGGTTGAGTTATGGTTAGTCATGATCTACACATCATCTTTTGTTCTATTTCGGCAAGGCTCCCTCTTGGTAATCATTTTTCCCTGATTGTATTCACCTGGACCTCATTTTTTTCCTATAATTACAGTGTCAGGTCTTGATTTTGACATTTCCCGACCGTAGCATTATAAAGTTCTATCCTCCCTTCATTTTAAACCCAGATAGAACATCGTTAGAAAGTCACCTCTTGCTTGTTACGCCCTCCTAAATGCTGCCCAGCAGGAACCTTAACACTGAATGACATTGTCACATAGTTGTAATTAGTTTTTAACATCATCCATCTAAAACACAACATCAGAACTACGTTTTTCTCGAAAGTTAAAATGACTTTCATTCATTCATTCATCTTCTATACCGCTTAATCCTGTGTTCAGGGTCGCGGGGGACCTGGAGCCTATCCCAGGAGACTTCGGGCACTAGGCGGGGTACACCTTGGACAGGGTGCCAATCCATCGCAGGGCACACACACATACACACACTCACACACCCAATCACACACTACGGGCAATTTAGGAACGCCAATTAGCCTAACCTGCATATCTTTGGACTGTGGGAGGAAACCGGAGTACCCGGAGGAAACCCACCAAGCACGGGGAGAACATGCAAACTCCATGCACACAGAGACGGGAATCGGGCCTGGCCGGGGAATCGAACCCAGACCCTGGAGGTGCAAGGCGACAGTGCTAACCACTACACCACCGCGCCGCCTAAAATGACTGTGATAAAATGATTTTTGATAAGATGATGAATGTTGAACGAGTGACCCCGAAACAATGTTTCAAAGAAAACCTAAAAACAACAGAATGACAACGCTAACGTATTGTACTGTATTCATGCCATGCATTACTGTACATCCTGTAAGTTTGGGCTAAGAAGTGTCTCCCCTAGAAGAAAAAGTGAATTTTCAGGTAGGGTCATACATTATAACACAATTTGTCATAATGCTTAATGCTTCGAGATATTCCGATCCATAAGTATGCATACACGTTTATATTTTTATTAGACGAAAACAGACACATTTGCTAAATACCATTTTATTTCACTTTTATGTAGTGTCCGTAACTCTTCTGAATTCAAATTGTCATTCAGATGAAACTTGGCCAATTTAGACTTCACATGAAAAGACATAAACCTGAAAAGTGCATATTCGAAAATGCAAAATTGCTAAGATATTGCTACATGAATTTGACATGGTTACGGACACTACAGATTGTTTTTTTTTTTAATTTAATTTTACATGAAATACTTTTTTTTACAGGTTATATGCTTCTTGAAGCGTACACCAATTTTAGTATCAACACTCAAAGAAATATGAATAATTAGCATTTTAAATTATTATAATTTGAAGCGAGACAGTATAACCCTGAAAAATGGCCATTTTAAAATCTTTTTAAAACAGCTGAGATTAGCAACTTGAAATTTTTAGGGAAGTAAGTTTAGTCACTTCCATGTTGCATAAACTTCAGAAGTAGCTTCTTTGGCACACACACATTTCTGGAATTACACGTACAGTAGAACATAATTCTTTGGACCAATACTGTGTTTTGCCAGTTTATAAAATAGTTTAAAAAAAATCCAGATTGGGGAATGGCACAAGCACAACAGCTGAGTACCTACTGTATAGTACTGTACTGTTACACGAAGTTCACACAACAACTAAACTAGCATATTATTAGCACAGCCACATTAGCATACTGGATTAAGCGGATTTCCTTTGCCTTTTGGTTGCTTTCCAACATATTGATTTGGTAAATTTGTCTAGTGTTCTGTTTAACTTGAAGGAGGTATTATGTGGTACTCCTGGTCTGACAAAGCAATATACTATATGTGCATTTACTAGGCTTACCAGCAGGTTCCCTGGGGGGCTTTTAGCAGGAGGAGCATTTCATGGATTTATTTCGGTTGGGAGAAAAAAAAAACAGCCATTAATAAATATTGTTTTAAAGTTGTACTATATTTAGTGCTAGGGTCGTATCCCAACGTCATCATTCGAATGTTGGTCCATCGTCATTACAGCTACTGTAAGTAAAGTGCCGATAACTTTGCCAAATTAAAGGGACACACATTACCGTTCAAAAGTTTGGGGTCACTTACAAATTTCTTTGTTTTTGTTTACTGATTTATTTTCTACATTCTACAGCAATACTGGGGATTTCAAAACTATAAAATAACACATATGGAATTAGGTAATTACGTAACAACAACAAAAACAACAGTTAGTTGTTATTTTAAGACACAGAGGTCGGCCTTTCTGTAATAGTTCTTGCAAGAACAGTATTGTCAAGTGCATTTGCAAAATCCTTCAAGCACCATAATGAAACTGGCTCTCATGAAGGCCGTCCCAGGAGGACGAGACCAAAACCTACCTCTGCTGCAGACGAGAAGTTCATTTAGAGTTATCAGCCTGAAAAATGACCAATTAACAGCAGCTCAGATTAGAGGCGTTATGAAGTCTTTACAGAGCAGAAGTAGCAGAAACATCTCAATATCAACTGTTCAAAGGAGATTCATGCATTTTTTGGACGCCTTCAGCAAAACTTTACAATGTAGAAAGAAAGAAAAATCAGGAACCATCATGGAGTTAGAAAGTGACCGCAAACTTTTGAACGGTAGTGTATATTTGTCTTAAATCAAAAGTGATCCAGAAGTGCATACGAGTACAATTACAGCAGATAAATTTACCGGCTCTACAATGTATGCAATTGAGGCCAAGTTCAACAACCCTCTTTTTGTGCAAAAATCTCATAAGAATGTGATAAATTGTGCTAAAGAAAAGTTTAGTAAAAGACATTCCAGTAAAAGGAAAACAGTTACATTTGTATTAAATACACCAAAACCAGAACTACTGTATACCAACTTAGGACCTTCAAAAGTCTCAGCTGAACTTCTGAATTATGATATTCTTACTTTTACTTCTTAATGTTTTTTTGCTCAATACGTATAACTCTGTATATAAAGTAACTAGTATACCCTAGTTAGTTTTTTATACCTATTCCTACCCGCTAAATAGTCTTTAACTTTAACCGCACAGTGTGAGGGTGAAGCCAGTCAAACTTTTTCTCATGCTACATGAACCTGCTTGATGGAAAGCACCAAACTGCTTAGTGGTGTACAGTACAGTACATTAGCTCAGGCATGGATGATTGACAGGAGAAAGAGTATTGACATTCCACCCACCCAGAGATCACAGCCAACGTTCGCTCTCTTTCTAGACTCCTGGCTGTGAAAGACATTCTGTAGGAATGTTACATGGTAAGAGAAGTGCTTCTCTATTCTATTCCTGTTGCACAACACAAAAGATCGTCTCCGTAATAATATATTATATTATGATAAGACAAGCAACTTTAAACAAGTGGATTTTTGTAGGCTGTCTGATCTTACTGCATTCTATGAAAAAAAAAAGTAACTAACCATCATGACGCATTGCACAAAGTAAACTGCCAAGCAGTATCACAGAAGGACAGCGTGACTTCAGCTATATTGATGATGCAGCACAGTTGTATTGAAAATGTGCCCCGCGGTAACTCTTTTCATGTATTTTAACGGAATACGTTACAGAATACATTCCGGAGTGTATTCAGCATTCAGCCATCGATACCATTTTCAAAGGGTTTCGCACAGCCCTGCCTCCAACACACCACCGCCGTGATTCCTCACCGAGTTATTCATGCTGACACTGACTGATACTGCTGAGTCTGCACTAAACAAAGTGTACTTACTGTAGGGCTTCTACGCACACACAGTGCTCGCCGCGTGTCCGTCCATCCGCCCGCTTGTGTGTGTGTGTGTCTGTAAATATGCTAATGAGTGACAGGCCTGTTCCTGTGCGTAATCATCCGGATTTAACACTGCGTGTCGTTCAGATCGAGCGGCTCTGAACAGAGCTTGCTTACACATTTACTTTATGAGATCACACCTATGTTACAGTAGTCTGCTAACTTGGCAGAATTTTGCAAACATAGGACAGCTCTCGGTGATAACCTGTACAGTGATTATATCATTTGAAAATCCTCCGTACAGAAAAACAAAAAAACGTGTGAACCCATTTCGAAGATCTTTTGGGTTTGGATTTTTAAATGTTCCAAAGACCAAGTCAATGTTTAATATGAACAATTTCATCTGTGGGTGTGAATGGACATCAACCGACCCACTTACTTTCTGGTTCCTTTTTAAAAAAAATCAAGAAACTAAAATAAAATTCTCAATATTTTAAATGGAAGTAAGTAAAACACGTTTCTACTGCAGATACAACTAATATATTCATATTATGCATGTATGAAAAAGGACCTACTAATAAGAGAAATTTGGCTATTATCATGTACAACATGATTGGCCCTTGTCACGGTAGCTAGATTTACAATATCTCATTACAATGGCACCTAAAAGTGAGTGGGATACATTAGGCATCAAGTGAACCTTTTTTCCTGGAGGTGATTTGTTGGATGCAAAAAAACAGGCAAGTCTAAGGATTTGAGTGACCTTGACAATGGCCAAATTGTGATGACTGAGTCAGAGAAACTCCAAAACTGGCTGGTCTTGTGGGATGTTCCTGGTTTACAGTGGTCAGGACTTACCGAAAGTGCTCCAAGGAAGGAAATCCGGGGTCATGGGCGGCCAATGCTCACTCATGCTCATGTGGAGTGAGGGCTGGTCCGTGTAGTCCGATCCAATAAAAGAGCAGAAAGTGTCAGAACACACAGCGCATCAGTGTTCTGGTGGGGACCTACTGTACTTAATAGTAGATGGGTGCTCAAAATGCAATGATGACAATGGTTAGCACTGTCGCCTTGTACTTCCAGGTCCTGAGTTCGAATCCCGCATCAGGTCCGTGTGCAGTCCATGGAATTTGGTGGGTTCCCTCCAGGTTCTCAAGTTTCCTCTTACAGTCCAAAAACATGCAAAATTGGCTAAACGGCATTTCCAAATTGCCCGTAGTATGAAAATGTGTAAGTGTTGACCAGAGGGCCTGCCAACGGTCGTACAAATGGGAATAAATACAAATGCCACTATTGGCCTCCATGGTCCCTAGTTGTACTACAGAGGTTCCTAGATGGATGGATGGATGCTTATAATGTTAGGGTTGAATAGTGCAGCTGTCTCTCACATCCATGACTGTCGGCAGGAAGTCATAGGTCTAATAATGTGACTGCCCATCAGTTACGATGATAGATAATCAAAGAAAGAAAGAAAGACAGAATGAGGCAAGTAAACAAATAATTATCTTCCTCGCATCTCCAATGTCTGTTCATCTCGATGGATCCCGCTCATTAATCTCCTGCGGTTGGAAACATTGATAGCCATGTGAAATGCAGATGCCATAGCTGCCTGTTTTCCATGTTATTGATTGGCATAAATCGATGGGAACTTACCATGTGTTCCAGTCGCTGGCACTGATTAGCACTGAGGGCTGAGAAAGCCGATCTTCTCCATTCTGCTGTTACACATTTTCTTCAATTCTATGCAGAGGCGCACATACTGTACAATACTCTATGTGAGGTGTGTATTAAAGACTTTTCTGTTCCGTGCAATAGTGTCCTAAATAAGAAGAACCTGCATCGGTGAACTTCTCTAAGGCTATTCAGTGCTGAAAAAACGAGGAGGGATTCAAACACTCCTGGCTTTCAAAGAAGCAAAAGACAGCTTTTCTTATTAGCACCTAGATTACATGATGGCTAAAAAACGCTGGCTGACATTTTCGATCACATAAAAAAACCCTCACCTTATAGACTTTTTAATGCTTTGATCCAAGCCGCTGCAGCTGATTAAATAGAACGGTATTGATCCACATCCACATAAGCCTTCATTTTCAAACGGTGCAGTCTTAATAATCTGCCAAACTTAATATCAATCAGCGGAGGGGGAAAAAAAAATGAAAAGGCTTAAAAAAGAATTTAACATGTGGCTTAACACAGATTTGGAAAACCATTCGAGACCTTTAAGAAGTGACCTTTTCGCTCTGATGTACTGTACCTCTCCTGATTAGCCCCTCCACACACTGGGCTCCTGGTAGGTACGCTGAGCTAGCCGAGCTGCCGCGCTTTAGCGCTCTGTTAATGTGGCAAGCCAATGCGCAGCGGCCGCCGATTCTACTTCCTCGGCTAATTTTTGCAATCACGTCAAGTGGCCGCACAAGAGCTACTTGAACACGCACGGGTTTGAGTTCAGTAATCAGGGATTGAGGACATGTAGAGGGGGAGGGTGACAGAGAGAGAGAGGTAAAGATAAAAAAAAGAGAGAGAAACGGGCAGTTGTAGGACAGTGAAGGGAGACAGAGTGGTCTGTAAAAAAAAAAAAAAAAAAAAAGAAATAGGGAGAGTGGGAGGGCTCTCCCTTTTAACAAGCTGACCGGTCATATGCAATAAAAGCAGTTGTTTCGGGTGTTTGAGTCGGCTGTACTCGTACCAAGCACAGCTGTCTTATACTGTGCCTTAGCATCATTGTTAATAAAAAGAAATAATCTGGTGTAATGAATGTATCCATTAATAAAATAATATACTTGTGTATTCTTAAAATGTTCTTCTATGGACTAGCATGGAGGCTGGACTGGGAAGGTCTTTACGTATGTTATGTTCAAACCCAGTCTCAGTAGCCACCACAAGTGAGTCCGGATCTGCCCCTTTCAGCTGGCATGCACTGCTGATCTGACTCTAAACCAGAGTAGGATCGGGTATTGATGTGCAGCCCGCATCATCAAACCCACATTTAATCATACTGTACAGTAAAGCAGACCAACACGGGGAACACTGCTGGGGTGCACAGAGTTACTGGAGCATTTCAGCATTTTTATTATTCATTTATTATGGAAACCTTTAGTTTCCTCATTAGTTATCTACGGAGACGTCTGTTCACAATTCCGTTTTCTGTTGTCTTGTTAAAAGTGAAAGTAAATCTTGTTTCTTCCTTCTTTGAATGAAGAATGACCGCTTTGTTTCGAACCTGTACACTTGGTGCTGTCTCATGTCATTATTAAAGGAAACATATACATGTATATATGTAACAGTGATAGTAAACAGTCTCAGGGTTTCTTCCTATCGCCATCTCAGGGAGTTGCCCTCGGCTTGCTCATCAGGCACAATCTGTCCATTTTGATTGATGCACATTCACATTCCATACAAACTTCAAATATTCTTTTGATTGTGTGAAGCTGCTTTGCGCCAGTGACAATTGTTAAAAGCGCTATACAAATAAAATTGAATTGAATTGAATTAGTAATACCAGGTGCATGCTAGCTGTTTTTTTTTTTTTTTTTGAACCAGTGAGTAAGAAACAATGTTTAACAAAAGGAAAGCAGAGGTTTGGTGTAACTGATGCGTTTCTAAAGAAAAAGAAAAGGAAAAACAAATGCTAATGGCGAATTGAAATGAGCCGCTAATGGAAACCGATTCCCGTTTTTGTGCGTCGTTTCCCATTTATGCTTGTTAACTATTTTCACTCGGCAGGTTTTTATTTACATTTGGTCAGACTGTTACATATTAGAACAATCATATCTGAAAACTGCTTGTAAATTGAGGCAGGATAAGAAAATACGCAGCCAAGAAAACTCAATTCTGGCGTCATGTGATCTGTGGCTAACGATGCAGCCGTAAGAATGAGGACAGAAGAGAAGGGGTAACTCGGATCATTTTTCTAGTAATTTAATGCAAGACTGAGTTCATATTTCTTTGCCTGTTCCAAAATAAAAAGCGAGGAAAGCCTGATGGCAATACGTCTAGTCCTGGGTCTAGTCTCCGGGTTGATGCGATAACTCCAACTATTTACATTTACGCATGTGATTGAAGAAACTACAACAGATGATCTGCTGGTTTTGAGTCATTCTTTATATGTTTCTTGACTTTTCTTGGTCAGAAGTGCTGGAAATACCTTTCTGGCCGCGCACACCATTTTTGTGGTTGCAAAATACACTAAAGGCATCAGTATTGCTATAATTAAAGGTCCTTGATGGATGTGAGTCACGATTATCCAGTTTGCCCATCACTAATACGAGGTGTAAATGTGTAGCAGTGACTCCAACTGACCTGACACTGGAGTCATGGGAGTGGGCGGCAAGCCGTTCATGTTGATCGCCCCCACCTGGTGGATCTGTGTAGCTGGAAACGCCATGCTGGGGGCCAGGTAGCCACCGTGAGACGCAGCCATTATGGCCGCCTGCTGCTGCATCAACTGCGAGACACAAAACAATGAAGCCGTGAAGTGTTTTACATCAGTAGCCATTTTCCGAGACAATTTTCTTTATGAATGTCCATATATGTTATGTGCACATGATAAATAATAATAAATATTAGAAAATCGTTAACTGAATCTTTAATCCTCTTGGCCCTGATGTGCACACGTGCTCACAGGAGCCTGTCACACTCCTTCATGTATGCAGACTCACACTGAATAAGTTATGAACCACCACCACACAGACACTGATTATTAAATAAATTAACACAAATTCCCTGTACACGCTGGCAAACAAAGGTAATTACAGTAAGGCTGTCACCATGGCAACACCACACTGAATCAATAACTTTAAAAGGCCAATCTGTCAGACGGAACCCATCAGAGTTGGGATTCACTTTCATATCAAATGCTCTATCCGAGCTAGGTCTAATTTTTAAAATGACATGATGGAAATCGATAACTGAGCCACTAATGATATTACTGCGAATACAAAATCAGTCACACTAAACAAACATCAGCAACTGCCCGAGTGTGGCAGGATAATTTCGGTGTAACATGATTTGGATATGTACAGTAGGGAGTGTTATGTAATATATGGTGGCACGGTGGCTTAGAGGTTCGCCTTGCACCTTCAGGTTCAATCCCCTCGTTGGGTCTGTGTGCATGGTCTCCCTGTGCTTAGCTGGTTTCCTCTGGGTTCGCTAGTTTCCTCTCATAGTCCAAAGACATGCAGATTAGGCTACCTGGCGTTACGAAATTGCCCGTAGTGTGTGAATGAGGTCCTACCGCGGTGGTACAAATAGGAATAAATACAATGGTCTCCAATGGTCACCATTGGACTTCACGGTCCCTAATTGGACTACAGAGGTTCCTAGATGGATGAATTTAAACAAGGTAATGCTTTGAAAAGCCTTAGCCCAGGTCCCTGTAATACTCATTACTCAAGAGCTCATAAAACTAAAATATGAGTTTGCAGAGCTGCCAACTCTCATGCATTGAGCATATAACACACGCCGTCACTCATCTTCACGTGCTCTCAAGCTACATGCAAAGTCAGCTAGAAACATCTTTTATTTTGAGGGCGAATTCGTACACAGGAGTATTGCAGCCGGAGCGCACTGGCACGAGGCTCTGCCAATTTTTTTTTCTTCCTCAAGTGAAGAGAAAGAATATTCGCGTAATCCAGTTGAAATTAACACACATTTACAGCTGCGTGAAGGCATCAATCAAAACATGCAAAACGTTCAAATGCATTTACAGACTGCAGAAAAGTTTCACACCAGCTGGAGCATTAAAAGAGTGTGTGACATACAAAAGTATTATCAAAAGAGGGAAATACATTTGAATATTTACAGTGACATAAAATATTTGCATCGAGTTTAATCATGTAGTACTTTTATATTCAGAAGAACACTCAAAGGTCGCGTACGCGCAGAACATATTTTCAGAATCTGACTCCAAGATTTTCTGAAAAGTTGCCAGCTACAGTATGGAATATGCCTATTTTTCTATATATGATTCTAGCTACAGTATGTAGATACGGGAAATATGGCTAGCTTCCATAGCCCATGGTTAACATCCTAAACCCATAGGATTGATGGTTGATTCTTGGCTCGGAAAACTGAATTAGCTTGAATTAGAGATCGCCAACATCTGCAAAAGTAATACCCCGCCAATACGCTTGCTGACGTTAAAATAAGGTGTCTTTTTTTATATATATATATAACTAGCAATCTATGTAAAAATTGCTTTAGATCCAAATGAGATCCAGATAGAATATGTGATGAATCTGGCTAAGAAACCACGACTGGATTTAATATATAATTAAATGTATATTAGTTGGCTAAAAGTAGAGCAGGCTGCGCCGATTTATAAGGTAAAACCATAAGCATGCATATATAATGAGTCCTAATAAGTTTTCAGCCTCCATCTGAAATCGGAAGGAAGTAGAGCAAGGTCACGTCGACCCTTTCAACTGCAGCAAAATGCAAATGACATCAAGTCGCCTATGAATTTTCCCCTCATTACAGCTATTTATGATATTGCCGATGAACACCAGCGTGTATGTGGATGCGTTTTTTTGAGTCTACGTTCTGACGCTGGGTTTAAGGGTTAAATGAAAAACAGGATGTCTTGCTTCTGGCATTGCTTCCAGCCCGTTTTTGGTGGAAGAACTGCGAAGAAAGTATGTGAGAGGAAGAAAATGAGTGAGAAAGTACTTTGTGAGAGCCAAAAAAAGACATGAGAAGAATGAGTGAGAGTGTACAGACCCAATGTGTCTGTGTACGCACCTGGCATACACATAAATGTGTTGAAATGGTCCCTGATTATAGTATCTTTCATCTCTTTCATTCCCCAAATCAATCTAAGTCAAGTTTCATCTCTTTCACTCTCTTTCACGCACTGTTTGGCTGTCGTCATCAAACACACCGTTTGATCAGATCAAAGGACTGTTTAATCAGCCAAGAGAACATGGGCTGTGAACACATAACTCTTAAGTCGACCTAATATTCTTTAGATTTCTTTTTTTTTTTAAATTATAATTTTTTGACTTACCACGTCTCAGGCGTGGCAAACAGGAACTGTTCAAGCAACTTCATACAGTAGTTCCATATGTAGAGCTGTTCGGACAGTTGGTATGCAGTGCCATTATACTGATTCTTCTTGAACATCATTTTATCGTGATGGTACAGTATTCTCTAAGGCTTCCCTTTATCCTGTTTTCTACAATTACAATGGTCTTTTTGAACAGTGGTCTTTTGAACCTTCTTTTTTTTAAAGCTGAAAAGAAGTATAGCAACAGATGCTTCGAACTGCAGTATCGCAAGAATAGTACACTGGAGGAAGATTTCTGAAACCCACAGACAAAGCCTTGGGCTTCACCCCAAAGGATTCAGATATGGATCATAGCCATGTTCTGCTGTTCCATCTCCTTTTCTTTATCATTCCATCTGTATATATCTGTCTGTCTTGCCGACTGACATATTATCTGGTGTCAGGCCAATTCAAAGGGACAATTCCTTGTCAGACTGAGATCTTGAACGGCATGCAAAAAGTACATTGTCCCTCATCCTTGACACCTGTCAAAGATGGCCTCCTCCCAATCCTTATCACTGTACCTCTTCTCAGGAAGAACCACTTCCTACATTTGTCCAACGTACCATTACTCTGAATCTTGTCTCCTGCTACAGTACTTTTTCACACTTCCTCCACACACTCCTTTTTCTCTCAAACATTTATCATGCCTCTTATAATGTTACATTACACAGTTGAGGAAGCATTGGATAATCAATTTTGGAATGATGATAAAGACTCAGGGCCAACAGTGGAGCATGTGTGAAAGCAGCTTTAAATGAAACTTGTTTACTTACCTCACCACTCCCCAACTGAGCTGGAGTTTTTCCCAGCAGACAACAGACGTGTTTTAAGTACTGTATAGGGAAGGAGTTCATGGGTGAGGTAATGCAGGTATCCAAAGGGTTAACCCTGCTGACCGAACAGTGTATGATTGGGAGGAATGATCTCTTGCATCTAAACTTGAGTGATGTCCATGCCATGGAATGTAGATAATAAAAAAAACCTTATGTTTGAGTATATGTTTGCTTAATATTGTGCTTGTTGTCAGAGCACCTTGCCTCAGTCTTGAATGAAGTTTTCATTCAGCTTGTCATGAAGTTTTCATATCCATGTTTTGGGCAACATGGTAAAGAAAAATGCTGTGTTGTCAACTGATTATTCGTTTCTATGAAAAAACATTCAGTGCCTCAGGAGAAGGAGACAAGACATGCAAAAGACATGCATGATCGAGTACAGAAGAGTGTTGACCTCTTCTGGGAAAACTGGTGAGAGAGTAAAGCACTGTAGCAGTTGCATTTAAGAAGTTCCTTACACCAGTGGGCATACCTTCCCTGAAGGATGCAGTGGCCTTTTTGTGGCTGAGGCTCATCCCTCTGCTAATCTTAATGACAATGGTATAAATTAGAGCAGGAGAAGGTTGAATGTTTGTCCCCATTTTAATTGAGGTGGTGATGTTCAGTTCCCATCTTAATGGTTGCATGAAGATCTAGGACAGTACCCCTGGGCTGACCAATTGGGATGATACCTATTTGGTAGGGGCCAGACTTGTGGAAAGACCCCAATGTTCAAGTGCTACTGTTCTTCTTGAGTCCTTGGTTGAACATGATGGAAAGACGCCAGTGTTCAACCTAGGACATACAGTAAGAAGAACAATGGAGGTTCTGCCCAGGCTATGGAAGAGTGGACCAGCTCTTTACACTTGAACTCATAAAGGCTCATTGGGGGATGCTAGTCCTGTGTATGTATGGTTTTGAAGAATGCCTTTGAGCATAGTGAGGGCTGTGTCTTTATTAGTGCCATTAAGATGCAACCGTTTAATATATCCATATACCTCTTCTCAGGAGGTAGCGGTAGTCTATAGTCAGACTCACTCAAGGATGTCCTGTTTTCACCTCTTTTTGTGGTTCTAACCAAGGATATCAAGATGCAGCACTGTAGTTGGAGAAGTGTCTCCTGTTACTGTATGTTCTTGTATTTGCATCGAGAAAAAGAGAGCCTAAGATCAACAAGTAAATCAGATAAATTGCCACAGTGTTAAAGTGATGTACCAATCAATCTACATTGCCCAGGTGACCTACTGTATCCTCATCTGTGGTCACAAGCTATAACTGTCATGACTACAAATAGAAGGTATGAGGTTCCTCTGCAGGACGGTTTTGCATTGAGTCACTGCTCTTCTTAATCAGGATGAACCATTCGAGATCGTCTGAGCACCTCATAAGGAAGCCCGTTGTTGAACCCCTTGTAGAACCCATTGGAAGTCCCAGTAGAACGAAATTCCAGGAAGACCCAGGACCCACTGGTGAGATTATGTCATTGTGGCTATGAACAATCTGGGTGGACGTTATCAAGCTGTTCTCGTCAGGAAACTCAGAAAAAAGAGAAGGAAAAATCCCTAAGAGTAACAGATGTTACTCTTAATTTTTAAATGAACCAGATTTAGTCCACTTTAAGAGGAAAAGAAACTAATTTCTTTCTGTACACAATGTGTGAATTAATTTGAAAGGCGAATCAGATCTTTTCCTGTTCCACTTTAGCTCTAATGTGGTCTCAGTCCCCTTTCTGTTCTCACTATAGGTCCTCTGGAGCGCTCAGACCTTTTCGGCTTCGGATTGTGAGCCAGAAGCCATGGGTAATTTCATTGCCCTGCTGGCCCTGGCAAAACTGGTGTTTAAACAAATTAGTAAACGGGGGCTGTTGTGTTTTCTCTGGATTCGAATCATGATAATGTTCACATTACGTAACCATTAGGGACTTATGTCTAGTTTCATCTGTTGTTACTTAAAATCTTAATTTTTTACATTATAATTTACTCATAACACACCTTATTTATTCTATTTATGAGTTATTAATAATATATACTACACTCCTGTACTATAGTGTATATTATTGTACTAATAAATCTCACTTTATGACACTTATATATATTAATATATTCTATATTACTTATGCCATACTATATTTTCACAGTTTTAATGTGTTTTATAAATATAGAAAGCAGATTTACCATTTTTCCCAATGATGGTTAATTATTCCTTAAAGATGGATCATTTCTTTAAATAATATTGAAAATGGAAATAATATTTTTTCGGCAAGAGTAGAAGCCTAAAACATTCAGTCAGAAAAGGCAACGCAAACCAGGAGCACATAGGGTTCATTATGCACAGGTTAAGCGTACATCCAAAGGTGGTCTCAGTTCGGTTTGTTTCTAAGAGATCTGAGTTTGTTTGAAATGTTCACATACAGTAGAGTATGTGCAAAAAATGCTGACTAATTGTTGTCGGTTTGTTTTGAGGGTTGAGCGTACCCTTAAGAAAAGTCTGAACGTATCCTTAATAAAACATGGAAACATTATAAGTCCCATGGTACTTCCATGTAAGGTTGACAATTCCACTTCTTGCTAAGTCGACAATTTTGTAATCTAATCATGATATTTTATTTTCCCTGATGGATCACTGGATTCACATATTTAACTCGGGACAGATTTGACGCTGGATGCTCTTCCTGACTCAACCCTCTCCAATGTATCTGGACTTGGGACCGGCACTGAGAGTGCACTTACTTGTACAACCCCCAGTGGCTGGTGTTGCTTCGCTGACCGTGAATTGAACCCGGGCAATGGTGGCGAAAGCACCAGAAGTGCCACTGGTTCCCTACGGAATCTCAAGCTGCTGCTACGATGAGTTCTGTCATTTCAACCAGGACTGGAAAATTGCCTCACTGATTGTTTTGGTGCCCCAAGCTCTCAGGAAGAATACAGGGGATCCTAGACACGACTCTCTTTGCAACTGTTTGCAACATGCTCCCTTTCCCCAAATGAAATGTTGTACTATGTGGGTGGAGCTCTGCTTATAGTGATCTTGCTGTCTGAAAAGTAAGGTCTGTTCAGTCTCACTTTTGGAAATGTACAAATTTGGACTAGTGCTTGAAGTAATCGAATCAACTCTACCCTACATACTTTCCACTCTCGCTCATCTTTCACTATCACGTTCCTATAATGTTACACTTTTCTGTGCATACAGCTTAAGTCTGCAATTATTCTCATCTCAAGACTATCGCGTTGGACTCTGGGCACACTTTACAACCCAAACTCCTGCCAATCCCTATTTAACACAAGCGTCACCTTCTTTCTGGAACGTTCGTCTAATTATTATGCTAATGTAATTGGCAAGAACCTATAATCCAACACATCCCACACAGAAACAGCAGAAGTAAGTAGCTCCCACCTGGAGAACAATTGAATGTGTTAAATATTCTCAGTTCAAAATGTAGGACTTTGGAATAACACCACCTGTACACTTTAACACAAATTAAGTGCTGAACATGTGATATGTTCTCGGTGAAAATGCAGACAGTTTCAATAACACAGCCTATGCAATCTACAAATAGCAAACTACAGTACTGTATGTACCGTAAATATCGTGATGTTAAAAAAAAAAAAAACTCCCCCCCCCCCCACATACACTTTAACACAACAGACGTGAAATGTGTGACATATTCTTAGCATAAATACAAGACAATTTGGATAAGAGTGGGTGTGCTCTCTTGCATTTACACAAAAAGTTTATTGTTTATTTATTTATTTATTTTTTTGCAATATTCAATATGGACGTGAAAAAAAGCTGATTCGGGCACTTTAAAAAATTTCTTTCATATATTGTGTTCATTTAAAGTTAGGAATATTTAAACATCTTGACCTTGAAGTGACATTGACACTGATGTACAAAAACTCCATCTTTTATTTCTTATAAAAAAGGAACCAAAGATTTTACCTTGCTTACTACTGTACAGTAAGTATACGGTCAGGGTTAGATTAAGGTGTAGGTATAGCATGAATTAATCATTTTCACAGTGGAACTGAGGTGTGTATGTGTGAGATGGGTGTGGAATGGTAGATGGAAGACAGAAACTAGGTCGGGGTCCTTGATGTTTACACTGATGAGGGTCAGAGAGCAGGTGGATCGTGGAATACCTGGGGACCTTCCGTCTGTTGGTCCATGATTAGACGTCAGAGAGGAATGACACACACTGATAGAACACCAGGTGAGCATCAGTATGTCATGTGTATAAATATAGACCAATGTGCTTCAGGATATATAATCATTACGATTAAACAGATAACGTGTTGTAAGACAATTCAGATCCAGAAACAATAGAAGGCATGCAACTTGAGTTTATTATTATTAGTTTTTTTGTCTTCTGGATGATGGTTGTGGCTGATCTCCAGATCAAACCGTGAGCAATGGTACACTGTGTCTTTTGCTTTCATCATAGTCATAAGGTTTGATCTTCACCCGTTGGTGCCACTGTTCTCAGCAAGCTTGGGGGCTGTGTCGTGATAGTTCAAAATAGGTTAGAATTAGCCCATGCAAACCATCAATAAATAAAGCGCCAATTCGTTGCACCACTAATGGAATGAACTGGAATCCAAACTGTACTTTTTATTTATAGTTAATTAATTGTAATAAAAATGTGCTAGTCTAGTAATTAAAATAGTGAAAAAAAATGTAAAAGCTTTTCTGAATTCAAGGCGCTTTGTGGTGAACCTACTACTTTCTTTCTTTAGGCTCTAATCACGGTGAGCTCCTAATGGAAAAATGGCAAGTAGCCAAGATACAGTAAACCACTTGTATAATTTCCAAGGACGGTCGTGCTGGCTATTATAGCAATGGAAGCAAAACAGTCAATAAAGAGGCAACTGCATGTATACACTTCTCAGCATGTGTTGCATATGGTAGTGGCGACATGACCAACATCATCTTTTAATCTTTAATGTGATAATGGGACTTCATCACTGCACCAGGCAAATGGACTAATACTGTAAATGGGCATGTTTGCACTGAATTTCGAAAGCTCCATCCATCTTTAATAAGAATGGCATGACTGGTGTATGCTATCCAGTCACAGTTCTGCCATGTACCTCATAAAACATTTCAGGAATTACCTGACGATGAGGTTGCCAACTCGCTTGAGCTTTTTAATCTCAACCCTTCAGGCTGCCACGTTGCCAACAAGACGTCGATTTGTATCTTTCACAAATGCCAGAAGAGATCGCGCAACAACTGTCTATTGTCTTTGATTCAACAACTTTCATCTTTTCTCCTGCCTGCAACATACAAATTACCCAAATAACAATCAAGGATTTAAAGAATAATGTCAAGGACAACCTGACTGAGAATAAACCAGAGTTTGTTCATCTTCTTAAACCCCTTACGGTGATTGATAGATTGCTCTGAGAACTGAAATAAGTGTCATGATTGTACAGAACATGATGGAAATCATTCATTCAAGGAACTACATGATGAGGAGAACACAACCATCATGGACTTGGAATGCAAACCCTAAACTCCAGGGTATCCTCTAGAGCAGTGGTTCTCAAAGTGTGGGGCGCGCCCCACTAGTGGGGAATACAGACATGACAGGTGGGACGCAATGAACAGAAGGAAATTAGTGTAAAATAATAGGAAAAAACTAAACAATCACACACAAATAAATGGATCATTAATACAAGTAAATTTTAAATAACATCAGTTGTGGGCCGGGAGAAAAAGTGGAACCATAGTGCAACAATAGTCGTTTGACGTCAGGCCAACTTGAGCAGCGCTGCTCGAATCACAAACCTGCGAGATCCACTGGGCAGCGCTGCGCGACTCTGACAGAAATAAACCGTGCCGACCATCAAAATACATTTTACCCCGCTGGGATGCGCACGTACAAACCAGGCATGGCAAGGCGGAAACAATATTAAACAGTCCTGACATTTTAAATTGTTTTTAAATAAAAACACAGTGGGTCGCGCAGGTTTGTGATTCGAGCGGCACTGCGCGATCCGCCGGGCTGCGCAAATAAACCAGATCATCACTGCGCTATCCAGATAGTCGCGCTGCGCTGTATTTGCGCAGATATTCGGTTCAATCGGGTGCCACGGTTTCGTCCCACTTTTGATGTGTTTGGCTTCACATACACTTCGACAATGGAAGAAGACGGTGCAGCAGCAGTGAGTTTACTTACATGTGACGAAACCAACAACGAGGAGATTGTAAAGAAAAAGGTGCATCGTCTGTGGTGTGGAATTGGTTTGGATATAAGAAAAATTATACGAATGAGATGAACGTGTTTTGCAAGGTACGCAAGTGCACTGTTTTAACAAGTGGTGGAAACACGTCAAACCTTTTCTATCATCTGAAATCCAAACATCCAAACGAATATGGCCAAAGTAAAAAAATGTGGCAAACCTCAGCAATTCACAGTTTATATAAAATTACATTATGTAAAACAGTTTCTTTGTGTTTGAATTTTTATTTATGCATTTTCAGATCCAAATTGCTATGTTGTGATATAGCTATTGTGATTGTGATCGTTATCGAGGTAGAAAATTGCTTCTCCTGTGTTAGAAGATTTTGGTTATATCGCACACCCCTAGTGACGCCTATCTTGAGCTTGGATTCATGGTGAGGATGGTGGGGGCAGAAGAGAGACTTGTGTGTGTTTTGTGTCTTATACCGCTGGCAGCAGATCGCATGAGACCCAACAAATTAGGAAGACACTTAGAGACAACACACTCCAGTGACGTTAATAATCCACTCGACTTCTTTCAAAGAAAGCTGGCAGAATACAGACAGCAGGATAATCGCATGGTAACATCTGAATCAGTGGACAGCAAAGCACAAATGGCTTCATTCAAAGTTGCATACAGAATTGGCCAGTGCAAAAAAACTACAAACGATTACTGAGCAGCTAATAAACATGGGGTCAATTATGCAATGATAAGTGACAACGTAAGACTTTTATAACAATTGCACATGTATTTTATCTGTTTTGAACTTGATGCTGTCTGATCTTATTGGTTTAGAAATTGATATTTCAATAAACAGTAAACTTGGCCGATTTCGTTATTATTTTGTTGACAAGTGGGGCATGAAAATTCGCTCACCCCCTTAAGTGGGGAATGACAGAAAAAGTTTGAGAACCACTGCTCTAGAGGGTCACAGCCTCAGGTATGATTGTGCCTTGATGAAGGCCATGAACATGATGGCAGAAATCTACCCTGTATGGGATGCCAGTCCATCACAGGGCACCATGTACAGTACACACATTTACACCTAGGATGGAAGGAACCAAGGAAACTGGAGAACCCAGGAAAACATAATAGTGATATATACCGTAGGTACTGTAAGCTGACCCAGAAATCTGGAGCTGTTTTGAGGCAACAATTCATCATGCTTCCTAGTTGTGAAATTTAAACCTATAATTGTTAGACTGCTACTCTTGGGCCCTTGAGCAAGACCCTTACCCCTTAACTAAATTGAACTTGATACAGTGTTTTGCAAAAACCTACTTGTCCGTGTTGGCTGTGATACAAATGAGACTTGATCATCCATTGGAGTACACAAGATATCTCATCCATCAAACCATTGTTAAAATCTCATTACAGCTGATGCAGTAGGTTAAACATTGTTCCCATATCTATATCTATTTGGACAGTGGAGAAGTAATAGAAGCAAATACACTTTCGACTTCTTTCTTATTAGGTAGAAAGGTTTCACTATTCATCCAAGTAGCTTCTTCGGTCTGAAATAAAAACGAAAGGAGTAGCATGCGAATATTTGGGCACCTCGAGAGATTTGAGCTCTCAGATAATGTTTATCAAGGTTTCAGACCTTAATGAGCTCATTAGAGAGATGGCTTGTTCACAATCATTGTTAAAAATTGTTGCCTTTTCCTAAGTTTGTAGGGCAATTCGGAAATGACGATCAAGTTGGAGGACCAAGAACACTTTCTAAGAAAACTGCTTGTAGGAACGATAAAAAGGCAAATAGTTTTTTCGCTCTAAACAAATATGACCTTCATGACTTCATGACTCCTCACCACGAAATGTAATACCAGAAGTTTGCAAAAGAACATCTACAGTAACCAAGACTGATGCATTTTGAAAACAGATACTTTGGACTGATCAAGTAAATGTTGCTTTTTGGTTACAATGAGCTATAGGAACTATACAGGGGTGCGTTTCCCGTACAACTATGTAGTTCTTTGCTTAACCACCATGGTACGATGCAACGTTGAAGAAACTAACTAACTAGTCACAAGTGTTTCCCAAAACCATAGTACCTGTGTCGCACTTCCATGGTTAGAACTATGTTGGTTGAAACTGTCGTTCTTCTTCTTCTTCTTCGATACAATGGCGGAGTAGTGCCATAGGCACATATCGCCCCCTACTGTAAAGTGTGTTTATTTTTTTTTCTCTCTCTCTTCGGCTCGCATTCAATGCGCTTTCGCAGTGACGTAACGTAGAAGTGGTGTAATAATGGCACAAACGCAGCATTTTTAATTTTTCAATATTTCATTTGAACTCATTTTTTATTTGGTATTGATACATCAGTACAATTAAAATAAAAAGAAATGATGGGTTTTGAAAATGCTGGGATTGTGTTGTGAACACCTGTTACCTATTTTGCTCAATATTATTTCCTATATAAGTCCCTTTACATACAGCCATGGTTTGATGAGAGTTGACGTGAAAAAATGACACGAAAACCACAATTTACTAAAAAAAAAAAAAAAAAAATAAGAGCTTGCACTGCTTTTGAAGGAGGTGAGAAACAATCAAATCTTGCTTTTCTCCAAATTAAAAAACACAGTTACAAATTCGGACAAAAAACATTGGAATGAAATCGCACAAAAAATTTATGCTTCTGGGAATGGGTATGAGAGAAGCCCAGTGGAAGTCAGAAACAAGTGGAGGGACTTTGCAAGTGTGACCAAACACACTTTTTTTTACAGTTTGGATCCTATATTTCTTGTTTAAATGAGTGTTAATAAACATTTTGTTTATTTGCCTACATCGTTTCCCTCTGCAGACGTACTTTAAATACTTTTGCAAACAAGTAGGATATAATTATTATTATTTTTTTATATAAACCTATGAATAGTCCATATCCTACTTCTCAGAAGGGCACTGGTGGCTCAGCGGTAGCTGTTCCGCCTGCCGTGTAGATGGCCCGGGTTCGATTCCCAGCCAGTGCCCAAACCCCAGTTTGTTGATTTATTTGCGTACATTCATTGAATATAAATTGAGTAATATTTTAAATAGGCTTACACTATGGTAGTGTATACATTTTACAATTTCTTAGTGCTTAACACTTTGTGCACTGTATATGTTGAATACGTGAACAGTACAGATAACATTCATTATAAGTGAAAACCTCTAACATAATACTACAAATATTGTTATGAGACATTTCTCTTTGGGTATGTTTAAAGATACTCACTTAAAAACTCACCTTTTCTTCGCACAAACGAAACCAAGGCTGTGTTCCAACTGGCACTTCGCAGGGAGAATAATTGCGATGGTACCGCTGTTATATCGTTTAAAGTGAATTTGTAATCAAAATAACCGAAAAATTAATAACCTAATATCTGAGCACCAAAACATTAAGTTTTCTAAATCGCTCAAAGTGGTTGGGACTTTTTTTTAGAAACTAATAGGGCGTAGGGTCGTTAACTGTGAATAGAACACACCCAGCCGCGGCAAGGAACTCTGCTTCTAACCACAGGTCGAAGGCTGTAGTTCCAACCACGTAAGTTTGCGACGCTGTTTGCGAATGTTCGTTTGAACTATGGTTTCGGGAAACACCTAGTTGTTGAACTATGTTGGTAACGACAGAACTTGCGACCATAGTTGGCTAATAATGCTTTTGGGAAACGCACCCCTGTATGTTTGGAGAAAAAAACGGTGCAGCATTTCATGAAAAAAAAAGCACTTCTTAATTTGTTAAGCACGCGGATGATTCGATCATGCTTTGGGCTTGTGCTGGACCTAGTGGCACAGGGAACATTTCACTTGTTTGGATGGATGGAAGAAATAGACTTAATAAATAATAGCAAATTCTGAAAGCAAACAGCACACCATCTGTGAAAAAAGGGGAAGATAAAGAGAAGACAAAGATTCCAAACACGTCTTAAAACCCACAATGGACTACCTCAAGAAGAGCAAGCTGAAGGTTCTGGCGTGACCCTCACAGTTAACTGACCTAAACATTATTGGAAATCTGTGGATAAACCTCAAAAGAGCAGTGCATGCAAGAGATCTCATGAACATAAAAGACTAATGCACGAAAAAATAGGCAAAAAATAAATAAATCCCTCAAACAAAGACTGAAAGGCTAAAAAAAGTCTTTTCAAGCTGTGATCATTGCCAAGGGGCTGTTACTAAGTACTGCCCATGCAGGGCGCCAACACTTTTTGCCTCGAGCTCTTTTCCTTTTACATTTTTTTATTCTAAAACTTTAAAAGATTTTACTTAAATATATTCTAACTTGAAATATTAAAGAAAATTTTTATATTTAAGCCTTTTGCAGATCACGTCATTTTCTACTTTACACATAGAGTATACTTGGATGGGCTGCAAAAGTATATTAGTTGCCACACAAGTATATTCACCCACTGTCCGAGAGAACAACACCATCTGCAATTAATTAACTAATAGCGGACAGTTCCCTCATGCGCTACAGCTCCTGTACCTGTTTATTCTGCTACCGCGAGAGCGGTGTACTAAGAGGCAGTAACGCACTGGATGCTAGCTGCTGTAAAAAGAATAAGAAGGGCGTACTGACGGTGGCGTACTGGGCGTACTGGCGTACTGACGGTGCAGCGAAACACAGTTTCTTCAAGTGGGAAGGAGCCATGTTGGCAACACAGCACTGGTTAATGACCGATTAAAAAAAAAAAAAAAAAAAAACTTACAGTATATGGAAATCCTGCTGGTGTTTTCGATGGGGGAAGCTTCAGACATAACAGTGCGAATTTGGGAATTTCTGATATGTTATGTAGAACCAAAGTTATCATTACTGTTCAAATGTGTCAACTGTAATGCTACCGGAGTATGGGAATAACATTGCAAAAATGTAGAACTCAGGAAATGTGCATATTATTATCATTATTATTATTTGGTCACTGAAAACAACCATTAACGCACACAATCTTATGAGTCTGTGCCATTTCTTTGTTTATGTGACTCTTTTGAATTTTTGTTTGCTCAGTCATGTTTGTATATATACATACGGTATATACATATACACTGTATATATATATATATATATATATATATATATATATATATATATACTTTTTTATTTATATGTGGGTGTTGAATTCTTGATTTGTTGAGGGTGAGATTTGAAATGTGAAATTAAAACAGTTATCAAATAGAACAAAACAATGTGTTAATACTTTTGCACCAAAGGAGATTTTTATCCTTTTAAACAACATCTTACAGAAGTCATTCGCGTCGTAGTTTACTTCATGCTGCTAAAGTTGAATTTAGGAGGACGCTGGTACAATTATTACAGTATATGATTGATTATAACTCCAACCAAACTGTATTGGTGTATATCATACACTACGGTTGTAAGGGATATTGACACTTCTGTTAGGGATGATACTGTACACACAAAGAAACTTACATCTGTGTTTAAATGTGTGCTTATGGAAAAAAAAAAAAAAAAGAAGAAAAAGTGCACAGATGCACACACATGCTCACATGCACACTCACAATCAGACTGTAATTAAGGTTAGGTGCCTGTAGGGTAAATTCTAAATATAGGACATGAGGATCCAGCTGAAGCACAGTATAGATTCATTCACACGTCCGTGAGATTAGAACGGATCAGTCTTTAGCATAAAACCCCTATTTTAATGTTGCGGTTAATCCGCTCTTCTGAGCACTGCCTTCGCTTCTGCACTTAAATCAGGATATAACAAAAATGTGTATCTATATCTAATCCCATTATCGTTCGATGAGCAGCTCATGAATGAATATTTTCAACCTTTTTTTTTTTTTGAAATACATTACTTCTTCAGCCAGAAATGTACTCGTTGATGAACTTGATGAAGATCAATTACGTTCACACGCATTCAGCATTTTCATGCATGTCTACCTTTGATAAGTAGTTCATGAATATTTAAATTGCCGCTCAAATGTTTTCACCGTAATAGCAGGCAACATACGTATGAATAACCTGGACCTTAGAAGGAATTCGTTTCTTTCTTCTTTTTTTTTTTGTGCTACTTATAATGATATCATTTGTCTTGATAAATGATCTCTTTCACTCATTCATCTTAAGTAGCCTCCTTATCCTGGTTAGGGTTTGCATTGGATTCATAGCCTGTCCCATGGAGCAGTGGATGGAATACTGGTCCATCAATTTACTGTACTATTACTGGCATGTTTGTGGGAGGTGAAAGGAAAATTGAGAACTGTAAGAAAAAACTATGCAAACATAGAAAAATCCGTAATGTGAACTCATGTGAAAAAAAAAAATCCTTTCCCATATTCAGAAATTAAATAGCCTCTAGGCGTCATGATCATATAAATGACATTAGTCCTTGCATATTTCAGCGCTGGAGATTCCAGTGGTAGAATTCCAGAGCCAGAAATGTGAACCCCAGAGCCTGAAATTATAATAATATTAATGCTATTAATATTAATGATTTTAATAATAAAGCAGCTCATGAATTCCTAATTCTTCTTCTTCTTTTTTTTTTTTTTTTTTGCAAAATGTTTGCACACATGCACTTTTCATCTACATCATTACAGCATGGTTGTGTAAGACTGGTTAAGTGCAAATCTCAAATATTTATTTCAAATTTTCACTAAAGTGGTATATAAAGTATTAAACGCATCTATTGCCTTTAAACTCCAAGGTTGCCAAGTCACCGTCTTTTGTGCGAAGATGACGTGACATCTTAGAATCCAAGTCAAATATTCATGAAGCAAACAAATCATAAGACTAAACACCCTCCTAACCGCAGAAATCAGATTTGCGCTCGGAAAACTGAAGGTTCCGCAGGGAGCGCCAGAGTTAAAATTACATGTGAACTCGCGGTTCCTCTCAGAGCATGAGCTGTGGGAATCGAAATGATGTTAATGCATTATTCAACGCTGATGAAAAAAAGAAGACGACAAGACCTTCGGGCTTTGATATGGGCAGCTGGAGGAGTTTGTATGGATGCTACTGTAGGAGTGCTTCATGACCCTAGTGAGTGTGTGCAGAAGAATATACAGTATAGTGTATATAAATCATGATGCCCCATGTATTAATATACTATGTGTATACTGTAGAAGTGTGTGTGTGTGTGTGTTCACATGTTATGTTAACGTTGGCATGTGGGTGTAACCGTGTATGTGCGAGTGTGTGGGTGTGGACTCACAGCGTGTGTGTAGGTGCTGTAAGTGCTGCTGTATGTGCTGAATGGCAGAGCCACAGCAGGGTTGAAGATGCCAAACTGGCCGACCATCTGTTGCATGCGGCGGATGGTCCTCTCCTTATCAGTGTCTGCGAACTTCACTACCAGACTGGAGGATGCTCCCTTATGCACAGAAAAAAAAAAAACAAGGGGGGAAAAAAAAAATCATGTATTAAAATGTATACATAAAATTCTGAACATGAACAGTTTTTTCACTCTCTCTCTCTCTCTCTCTCTCTCTCATTCTCTGTTCTGCTTCTCATTCGAGGCCTGGACCCTGTCAGAGTTGACTATGGAATATATTTGCACTTTTTAAAAAATTTTTTATGGTGACATCACATATCTCATTTAAATGATAAAGCAAGTGCGATCGACACGTCGCTCATTCACTCAGCCTCATACATCAAGGCAGATATGTGCAAGTCATTTGTAGAAACGTTAACATAAAAATATAAAACTGATGAACAAAGAAAAAAGTTCATATCTTCGAAGAGTTTGCATAGAAAAAGTCCATAATGTGAAACTCACTGCAAATTTATATACGGATTATATTCAAATATTTAACGTCAAGTTCAGCTGTACTCAGTAGGCCGCTTTTTCCAGCATTCAATAAGATTTTTTGTCATCAGCTTAGCCTTTTATGGGGTTTTGTGAGAATCCCTAATTGCAAATCAACTATGCATTCAGTGCGCTCCCAAATTCATATGTATCTGTCATTATTATCATACGAGGAAATTAGTGTTACACACACAAAGTCTGGCCAGTTTTTGCTTATTCAAACATTTCCACATAACTTTTATAATGAGGCTGGAACCATTTACATTAAGTATTGTATAATCCAGGATTTTGGCAGACGTTGGGTAAAAATTTACTAATACATTCGCAAATGTTATTCACATACTGTAATGGGCCCTCCGTAAGTCGTACAGTAGTATGGTTGGCTATGCTGGGATGAGCTGCCCATGCTGAAAATTTTTTTATAAAAAAAACCTGCAGTATTGATAAAGTAATGGATTTGAACGGAGGCAAGGTATTCTGGCTGTGTCACACGATGGTTAGGCGATCTGAGCACCAAAATGTAACGAGATATTACAAATGTAGCCAAATTGTAATAATGAGACAACTGGGTCAGAGCAACTCCAAAACTGCAGCTCTTCTCAGATGTTACTAGGCTGAAGTAGTTGGGATGTACAAAAATTGATCCAAGGAATGAAAACCGGTGAACTGGTGACAGGGTCATGGGTGGTCACGGCTGATCTAATAGAAGAACTACTGTACTGTAGCTTAAATTGAGGAAAAGATTAATGCTGTTTCCAAAAGAAAGGTGTCAGAACACCTCAGGTCATTAGCGTTTTGGAGGCATATGAGGGACTGTATTATATTAGGCGAGCGGTCATAATGTTATGGCTGATAAGTGTATGTCGTCGGTGTATTTGAACCTTCTGCCTTAACGAATTGTTGCTACATTGTTGCTAATGACAGGCGGCGCGGTGGTGTAGTGGTTAGCACTGTCGCCTTGCACCTCCAGGGTCCGGGTTCGATTCCCCGGCCAGGCTCGATTCCCGTCTCTGTGTGCATGGAGTTTGCATGTTCTCCCCGTGCTTGGTGGGTTTCCTCCGGGTACTCCGGTTTCCTCCCACTGTCCAAAGATATGCAGGTTAGGCTAATTGGCGTTCCTAAATTGCCCGTAGTGTGTGATTGGGTGTGTGTGTGTGTGTGTGCCCTGCGATGGATTGGCACCCTGTCCAGGGTGTACCCTGCCTAGTGCCCGAAGTCTCCTGGGATAGGCTCCAGGTCCCCCGCGACCCTGAACACAGGATTAAGGGGGGATTCGGGGTCTGACTGTTGGGAAGCTGGACTTTGCGACGCGGTGGATTTTATGAGAGACAGTGGCACAAGAGCGGGGCGATGTGATGCGCCCCAAAGACTTTGATCTCCGCGAGAGGAGCGCGTGAACGAGCTGCGCGAGGCATCCCTGCCGCCGAAGTGGAAAAGGCCGCAGAGAGCCTTTAACCCTTTCCTTCCCCATTTTTCTAAATAAATTACCCTTTTATTTACCCTTTTTATTTAAATTACCCGTCTCGCCTCGTGTCCGTGTTTCATGCTGTCGCCCGTGCACTTAGGGCCGAACCCGTTACACAGGGCTAGTAGTATTTAACTTAAAAAAAGAAATGCTATATACACTGTACAGATACACACCCAGGTATCGGATCAGTACTCGGTATCGGCCGATACCCTGAGCCCAAGTATCGGAATCGGTATCGGGAGGGGAAAAATGGTATCGGAACATCTCTACTGATAAATATCATAAACATCTGGATTTTTGCACAAGTTAACAAATTGTTCTTTCATGAATTGTTAATTCATCTGTCTCTATCCCATCATGCATTCTTTGCACACACACTAGCATACACATGCACACGCATTTACACACACATGCGCGCTCTCACTTGCTCATTAAGCGACTTCTAATCATTTAGTGCAACACATGACCTTTGGTGTGGAGGCTACGACTTCCTGGAAATCAATCAGCTGTAAAGGCCAAAATACTTTCAACTAATGATCACACAGGAGAGAGGAGACAGCAGGACGGCGTGAGGAAGAAACGGAAGAAAGAGAATGACAATGTGCTTTTTATAACATGTCTTTGGGTTTCTGGTAATGAAATGATGCTAATCTACTGTTTATTTTCCTCCTACTGTATATCATATATACTGTACTGTACCATCCATGCAAGCATGCCTTATAATTTATGCAATATACTGTACTGTGCTGGATATCCACACGACTGTTCATTACAACAGCTCGGCCTCATGTGTGATATTGCAACAGTTGTACAAATATAATTTATGAACAGATTATAATTTGTTTTTTAAAACAAAATTATGTTTGTTTGTTGTTTTTATCAGTTATTTTGCTCCACCAACCAGCAGTAATCTTAAGAGTAAGGCTAATTAAAACACCTACTGCAAAAATAGAATTTAGAAGCGGAGCGAAACAGAGTTATGTATCCCAATGCTGTTATACTCTATATCGGCACTCATGGAATACCATCCACTCTCATCCAATCAAATTGTTGGTCAGAACTAAGTGTTGCCTAATTAACAATGAAACGTGGCACAGAAGACAGTGTGTGTTTCATTCTCAGTTGGTTTTAGATTTTTAGCTTTTAGATTCTTTTTATTAGATTTTGATTTAGTTTTATATAAACAAAGTGGCTAAAAAAATCTGGGTCCACTAGATATTAAATAGATTTTAAACTATACATTACAACAAATTCTCAAATTCACATGACTGATGTCATGGCACATGTGTGTAAAATGAATACAAGAATGCTGAACATTTCTTTATGTATTTAAACAACGCCCAAAAGGTATTAATAAGCCCAAAGTGTTCCAATAAAACCTTCCCACCTTCCAACATCTGTAATACAAGGCAGTATGGCTCTATGCTTTCTTGCTGTTTACACCAAATTCTGACCTCACCATCGAAATACTGCAGCAGAAATCAAAATTCCTTAGACCATGCAAAATTAGTTGACATACAGTAGTAATTCTCCAGAACAACGTGTTTCGAAAGTTTTTCTCTATTTTTCATCCTAACAAAATAACTGTTGCATTAAAGGAAAAAAACACTTAGCGGGTAATGAGGTATAATTAATTTTTTTTTTAAATAAAAATAAGTAAAATTAATTACAATGGTTTATTATTTTGTATATTGTTTTATTAATAATGGCATTATTTCTTATTTCTACTTATTTTTTCCAAAAATGATTCCAGTGCTGAAAGCTTGAACATCAGTTGATATTAATATTCATCCTTTTTCCCTCTTCAAAAAAAATCCTTTTTTCAACTAAATAACTTACAACCTACACCATATTATAATAAAAAAAAAAAAAAAAAAAAAGGATTTTTAGTAAACATTTAAAATTCGAAACGAAGTAAAATCTTTATCGAAACCATTTTTTTTTTTTTTATTAAAAAACATAATTCCTTATATTCATCCTTTTGGCTTAACAGTTTTAGATTTGTAGTGTACAGTATGTATATATTACTCCGATGATGAAACACGTATAAAACACCTAGTCCTTCCTCACATTCTTCTGATAACAGACATTTTTACTACATGTGAAATGAGTCCGCTGTTTCTTGCAGATGGCCTTTAGACTTTTGAAAAGGTTACGCTCAGTGGTGAAGGTGTTAATGCATAACGCTCAGTGGTGAAGGTGTTAATGCATAACTTTTATTATAAAAATGAACTACACTATTAGAAATAAAGGTAACAAACTTAACTTTGCTTTACACCATTAAGTGTTTATTTTAAGAGGGAAGGTGCAGGTGGTGTCGCTTTAATTTGCGTTGATGGTAAAAGTACATCAGTGGTCTTTAAAATCCGTTTATGTGCCATAGATTATTTTTTACAGGTTGAAGGACAGCCAGCATACTAAAAACATCATCCTAGAAAGAAATTTCTAGGATGTTGAAAAAAAAATTCCAGCTACTACATAATAGTTTTGAATATGATAGTTTTACTATATAAAATACTCCTTTTAGTCTAAATAAAATATCATGTCCATCTAAATTATAATCGTTATTAATGGACCTGAGAAGGAATAAACCTAGCTGATCCTACATCAGCTCTCATGCACTGATTCGTAATTGCACTGGACATGACGTCAATATTAAAGTCATCCAACTAAAAATCTGTCTCCCGTCCCACTTCTGTAGTCTGCTTATGTATGAAAATGTCATTACTTCATTTTAATTAATAAGATGTATGTGACAGTAATGCCAATATGCCTTGTAGGACCCAAGTGTGCGTGTGTGACTATGTGTGTGTGTGTGTGTGTGTGTGAGGGATGTAAATGAATAACCCCTACAGAAATACACACCAACCAAATAGATTTTTGTCAGTATGTGTTCATTAATCCTGACTTTAGATCCGAGAGGAACAATCTCCATTTCGACCCAGTTGGCAAACACAGGACCAGACGAAATAGACGACGCCCATAAAAAATGTTACATTACGAAAATATCAAGGCTTCAAGACTAATTTCAAGACTAATAAGTCATCTTTAAGACACCATAATGATGTAAATAGTATGGTTTTTTTTCTCAGGAAGATCTAAACATCTCCTAAGGCATCGTTAAGACAACCTTGTAACACACATTGAATCATCTGATCCGGATACCGATTTGGGTTTTATGTTGGCTGCCCTTCTTTCCACAACACTCATATTTTGTCTAGACTGAGAGTGTACTGATTTATGCACCACTGTTGCTGGAGTTTCCTGGAGAAGAAGTGAACCTGCTTCGAACTTTGTAGTTGGGGTGAATGCATTTCATCACTTTCATCTACTGTAACATTACGTTTTTCCCAGTTGCAGAATGCTTTTCTATACTACAAAAGCAACATGGCCACCATCGAAAACACATTACAGTACGTGAACAACATCACCATCACAACGGCATTGTGGCGACTACTCTACAGCCAACTGCACCTTTATTGAAGACTTCCCTGAGAAAAGTGTTTTTTGAGGGAAAGGCTTTCACCGTGGACAAACCCTGAGTGCCAAGCCTCATACTGTAGGTTTTTTTGAAGAGTGATTTTGAAGCTCTACTGTGGGAGCGCTGCTCATCTTCACCTTGGCAGGAGCGGACTCCGCCTAAACCCTGGTTAATCCATGAATGGTCAAATGTGCCGAACAAATTGAGGCTGGCTGTTGGTTGGAACACATTGTCCTACTTCAGTTACCCCAAACTAGCTAGTTTAGCTTTAGCGTAGCTAAAATGCTAAGGGGGCTAACATTAAATTATACGCTAATGTTATTTTGCGTTTGATTGACATCTGTCATCCGCACCCTACACGTCCTACGTTCCCTGTGGTACGTTCCAAGTCAGCTGGTTAGCTAATGTGATGCTTAACGGATAGCTAGCGGTTTGACACCTCCCATGCTGCTGTAACTCAACTTGACCACTCCCCTAGTTATGCATAATTGCATAATTGATGAGTTACAAAACGATAAGCTCTAAGGGATGTTGGCTCTATGGGGACTCGCTTTCGAAGCTGGTGGTCATTCAAGGAACTGCACATTTTTGCTTTCACAGATCATTGACATATGTTATAATTTTTTTTTATAACAATTTACATACAGAGGTGGGCATGTGATTGCTTTTAATCCCACATCTCCCACCAGCTTGAACAACCCTTGCGCAGTCATTTTATTTCTATTCTCTTTCAGACAAATCCCTTGTTCATGATCTCTCTTTTCTCTGCTTTTAATCTCCAGTCAGTATTTATTTATTCATTCTTATATAGAGAGGATTTCTTTCTGTTGCTCTATCCATCTCCATTTCACCCCGTCCTGATGAAGAATTCATCTGTCGTGTGCACAGAGGGGAGATAAAGAGGAGTATTTCTCCAGAGTGGTGACGAGGGGGGGCAGATTGGGATGGAGAATGAGAGGAGTGATGAGAGGACAAGAGAAGGGGACGGAGAGGGTGATGGAGGGGGAAAGAGCCCCAGCGTGGAGCAGAAGATCAGTGAGCTCATTTGCACTTAGATTGACGTCGATGCAAGACCAGGAACACAAGAGAGCCACTGCTATGGAGCTTGCAGCCTTATGAACATGCAATGACCTGCGATTTGTGTGTGTGAGTGTGTATATACTGTATATATATTTATCGAAGTAAGATATACTCACAGGCATGGTCTGGCTCCCGTGGAGGCCACTGATTGCTGACTGAGCCTCGGTGTGTGTGGAGAACTTAACAAAGGCACATCCTGCAGGACACACACATACACACACAGGACAGGAATATGAATAGGGAAATAATCTAGAGCAGTGCAGTAGGCTGGCTGTGTCTCAAAGACAGGCTGACACACACACACACACACACCCGGCACACGCACTGAATAATCACAAATATACGTATATGTTTATTAGATTAGATTCCATTTTATAGAATAATATTAATAGTCATGACATCATTCCACCTTTTCTTGTCTCTTGTCTTACAGATGTTGAAAGGAAATCTGAAATCACTTTATTTGAAAGATACCTACTTTGGGCCTTCGTAACACTTACGCCTAGCATAAATATTTCATATATTAATGCTGGGAAGGTGAAAAAGGGCCTCGTTTATCAAGTTGGATATGAATTTATTTATTTGAAAATTATTCACAGCAACATTTACACAAGAAATGCACGAGTCCTAAAAATCCATTTCATTCAAAAGAAGAAGAAAAAACACTATTCTACAGTATGAGTTGATGTACAGTATTATGAGATTCACTATGGGAGTAAAAGTATGCAGAGGTCAAGGTTCGGTACAGTTTTAAGGTCACGGTTCAGTACATTCAATACATTTAAATCTATAATTTGGTACATTTTCAGTACAGTTAAGTAGGAAAAAAAGACATGAACTTTCTTTTCACTGATGATGATGATGATGATACTTATGATATTAACGTCTATAACTTGTAAATGGTGGCAAACCATCGAACATTGCTGCTAGATGGTCAGAGACCCCAGAATAATCAGATTTCAGGGCAAATTATCATAGAGTACATTGAAAATTTGATTCCAGATCCTCCATAATCAAGTTTGCAATGCACTGTGTATAAGTACTGTACGTTTACCAACTGCATTGGAATTCAAACGATCGTCTTTCAGCATCAATTATTACATCTAAATCCTGGGATACAGGGTTTTTTGGGATACAGGGTTTGTTCTCTGTGACATGTGATGATCTGGTTCCAAATCACAGCTTTGACGTTAACCTTTAGAATCCTATCCCAGGAGACTTAGGGCATGAGGTGGGGTACACCCTGGATGGGATGCCAAACCATTGCAGAACACACACACATGGGAATGCCAATCAACCTAATGAAAGAAACCAGAGTACCCAGAGGAAACCCACGAATGCTGAAACATTATCTTATCTTATTTGTAATAAACATCTTCATCTGACTTTTATAAACCTGTGCACATTTCATATCTCTGAAGTGATATCTGAATCTTTTGATAGAAGCCATGGCCATGGTTTGATTCCTGGTTAGGGAACCCAACCCCAGCTGCGGTCGGGCTGGACGAGCCAGTGCGCATCTAGTGCCAATCCTAAGCCCAGCTAAATTGTGGAAGGTGGCATCAGAAAGAAAGTCTGCAGTAAAATCTTCATTCTGTACAAACATAAGATTTACTACAATATTAATAAATGAGGCCCAGATGATATGCGGTACGTTCAACATGTTCTAACTGAAGCTCACTTTAACCAGGTGAGTGAACACCTGGCATTTATGGCATGATGGTGAAAGTTCAATCAATATAATATGATATTATGGAGCTCTGCTGTTCTTCGTTGGGGGCGTGGCTCAGCAGTAGCTCAACTTACACAAACACTGAAATGGTGCATTTGGAGAAGGAGTGAAATTAGGTGAGTTTTTAAGTATTAAAAAGAACTGTATTATTTGAGAAGTATTTCAGCTAGATTATTAACAGACACAATTTGAGGGAGCTCTAAGACCTATTAAATTGTTTAAGAAATTGAAAAAAATATTGGAACTTTAGCATGTAAAAATATATTGCATTTATTATTATTATTATTACTACAGTATATAATATGGTAATAATTATATAAAATATGGTACACCAGATGATTACATTACAGATGACTTGACGAAACTTTTTCATACTTATGTTTCTTATGTTTATGCAAAAAGTGCTTTTGGGTGTTTTCATCATTGCTACTAGGAAATTTTTTTTAATTCTAATTATTATATGATTTGTGGATATCTACATGGTTTGTAGATCAACACCAAAAAAAACATTTAAAAATTTTCCCCTCACCAGTTAACATTTTATTTGGTTAAAACAGCTTTAAAACTTTTTAAAAATATCGAGTAGCTTTAGAAGCAACAGCAATGTTAAAATTAATGCTATTTGTACGATAATATAATGGCTTATTGCTTATTATTGGTTAAAAACAGTATAAGACAGAGCCATGGTATGAGTTCGTGTGTAAATAAATTCAATACCAACCATGTAATATTGTTGAGCCTTCAGAGAGAGAAAGCAATCACACACCACTTCTCCCACAATTACATCTTTTAAGCACAGTTTGACCTCTCTGACATATAATGGGGACTGAGTGAGTCAGTGAGTGTGTGTGTGTGTGTGTGTGTGTGTGTGTGTGAGAGCAAGTAGAAATGTATGCATGTGGGCATGCATGTAATGTAAATGCATTAGATTGGCCGTCTGTGTGTGAAAGAGTGTGTGTGTGAGAGAGAGAGAGAGAGAGAGAGAGAGAGAGAGAGAGAGAATCTGAATGATACTGGTGTCCCACTGAGATGCAGTTACTCAGGAATGGATTCTGCCACTTTGGTGTCAAGGCCTTCTGTCAAACGCCTCCACGCTGGAACATCAGCCTGACATGCTTGTGTGTGTGTGTGTGTGTGTGTGTGTGTGTGTGTTGTACAAATACAACTGTTTGAGAAGTGCATATATCATGTATGTGTTTTAAATTAGGGTGTGTATGTGTGTGTATGTGAGTGTGAGAGAGCGTGTTTGTGTGCGCATATAGATAGACTGACAGAGTGAAACTGAACGTAAATGACAGCCCAGCTGGAGTCCATCCACATGCGCTTCTATTTACAAGGCAGGGTTTTTGTGTTCAGAGGAATCAATTGTTTCGCTTTGTGCAGATCAAGTGTTTCACTTCATCTCTGAAATCCTCCAAACAAGCTGAAATCAAAGTCTAGGCTACGTTGCTCTTCGACACACTCCCTCTCTCTTTTTTAGGTCATTCTTTAAAGGTTGTTCATACAGCACCTTTTATATATGAAATACAGCTCAATGCAACAGCAGTAAGAATTAAACATGGCATGGTTACAGAATTAAAATATTTAAGCATACTAATCAAGACATAGTTCAGTTAGGTTTAGTTAAAGGATTAACAATTGCGTTTTCATTGAGTCTACTGCATTAAATCATGCATACTGTATGCCCAAGTAACATATTTGTGCTGTATGACCTAGGGCTGTACCTATCGGATATTTTAGTAATCGAGTATTCTACCAAAAATGTAATCGATTAATCGAGTAAATTGGATAGAATGTACTTTTGCGTTATTAAACAGCAATGTAAAATATATACAGTAAGAGAAACAAAGATGAATATATTAAGATTAATATGTATTTTTTAAATGCATACAGCATTTTATCAAAAATAAACATTGTCATTATCCACAATACAAGGAACGGCTTAAAGTTGACTGAGATGAATTAAATGCATTACTGTGCCATACATTCTTATTTTAAAGCCTTTTCTCAGATAAAAAAAAAAGGTATTTCAAATGACTTTAAGTATAAAAAAAAACTAAGGCACACATTGAAATAAATTTTTATATAATTTTGCACCGCGCAACAGAACAAATCAATAAACAGCTAATACCCCTATCTCCACTGACGTTCCGCCAAGTTCGCCAAGATCCGCAAACTTCCGCGAGGCCCGGCAAAAAAATTAAACATGTTGAATTTTTCGCGCGTAAAGATGGCAACGTACTCACAACGGCAAAAACTCGCGGTGAATCATAATGAACCGTATTTATGGCCACCGCGCGAAACCCCTATACCCCTATCTCACCTACGCGGTTTCGTATGATTCACCACGAGTTTTGGTGCTGTGATTACGTTTCCATCTTTTACGCGTGAAAAATTAAACATGTTTACATTTTTGCCGGTCTTTTGCGGAAGCTTGTGGACCTTGCAAAGTCAAACCATATAGGTTTAACCAAACTGTTTGCGTCTTCTTCCGCTTTGTGGGTGCAAAACGCGGTTTGCATCCAGAAGCGCGCTGTGTCACGTCAAACAAATAATTGCGCAAAAACATGACACAACCTTTTAAAATTAATTAAAAGAAGCTTCGAGGCAGAAGATTTTGCCTCGATCATTTTTTGTAATCGAATTACTCGAGGAATTGTTTCAGCACTAATATGACCAATCAGATACAGTTTTACAGCACTGCGTTTTGGAAATAGTGCTCGCTATACTGTAGAATTAAAGGTCCAGAGGGTGGTGCTGGATCGGATCCAACTCTATAATATCTACAATCCAAAGTTTACCCCTAAGACATGACCCCTAACCTAGACAACATGTTAACACACTTAACCGGGCGGAAAAACACTCGGTTGTGTCCACCACCTGGACTTGGCTCTGCACTTGTTGGAGGAGTTGGATCAGGTCAGATTCAATCTCTTAGAATTTTTGTCAATGTTCTGTGTTGAGCTTGACAATAAAGTACTGTGCAAAAGTCTTGAGCCATCCCTCATTTCTTCATATTAAATCAAATAAAATGATGTACGTTGAATTAAACAAATGGAAACAAATGTTTTACTGTGACATGCTGCAAAGTGCCTAAAGATGCAATAAAAAACTTTATTGTTTTTTTTTTAAACAAACCTCTGCAGCAACCTCATTTCCCCTCTCATCAGTTCCAGCCACTCAGCGTTCACATATACAGTACTAATGATCATCATCTGACATCATCTGCTCCTGTTTCTCACCAGTTCATGATTGTTTTTACAGTATGTTCGAATGATTAATAGGCGACTGTGTGGCTTAACAAAAAGCACTCCCCTGAAACTGCTCAGGGACAGGAATCGGACCGAAAATTAGAGCTTCCAAAAATGAGAGCTTGCAGAAAACCTGCAGAACTATTCCTCAAGACTACATCAAAATACCAGACTGTCTGGCTCTGTAAAAGCGAAATACTGTATGAAGATATCACAGGTGGCTCAGGACTTTTGCACAGTTGCAGTAGGTTTCAATAGGATTCAAGAAATGTATACTGTAGTAATATATTGATTTACTATGAGTATAATTACTATTATACTATTTGCCACATCTGTTCAGTTTTGTTACAGAACTGTACTATTAATTATGATTTTATTCATCAGGAGCCTAAGGCTAATAATACTGTATTTATTTATGTATTATTTGTTTAGCACCTTTCATAAATTTTAACATACAGCTCATTGCAGCTTTTCATGACTCAATTCACAATAGACATTATTTATAATTCATCCGAAATGTTTATATCTGCATAAATTAATGTTACTGATCATTTTTATTGATATACGATTTTTGAGAACTTCATACACACATATTATAAAAAACATGCTTTTATTTTAAAAGTCGACAAAACATTAGACTTTATAGCCCATACCAGAAAATGCATTCATAGCCAAAATTCACAGATTTTGATTGTCTTTCTTTCATCTCACTCTAACTGCAGGCGGAAGTATGAATGAAACCTCCTGCGACCCATCTGTCGGCCAGGACTAATTTTAGTTAACTAATAAAACTAATGACATTTTCACATCATACTTTTAGCCATATCTTTAGATCATATCTTTTTTTTATCTCTGTGTCTGCTGTTACCATAGAAACAATGACGTTTCAGAGTAAACACAGTGGTATAAATATACGATTTGTGTTGTAGTTGGAAGTCCAAGCTACTGGTATAGAAAATGACTCAACACAGTCTGACCAATCAGATTCAAGATTTTAGCAGCAATTTTTTGGTATAAATAAGTATAAATATAAACACACAAAAATATATAATGATTAACAAAGGAATCAATTAAAATACTTCTAAAATTTAAAAAAAAAACTTATAAAGGTATAACTGCCAGATTTTTGCTATAATATTTTTTTTCTTGGGCGTTGTTCCTTTTATCCTAATGGTCACCACATCAGATCATCTGATCCACAAAATCTGGCATTGCCCGGATGTATTCATGGTCACAACCCGCCATCATCTAACCGGGCTTGGGACCAACAGTGCATGCAGTGGCTGAGTTATATGGGGTGTAGGGTTAACAGTCTTGCCCAGGGACCCAACAGTGGCAACATAACGATGGCGGGGCTCCAATCCCTGATCAGCAACCCATGGGACTCAGCCGTCTGGACTGCCACTGCCCAATCAAATTTGACTGTAATAATGAAGAAAAAAAATGTGCTGCTTTGAAGTGATCACAGCGAAAACCTGTCAACTGATGTTTTTTTTATTTATTTTATTTTTTTTATTGGAAATTCAATTATGAAAACAAAGAAATGCAATGCTTCAAGAGTTACAGGGGGAGGGAAGAAAACACACACACACACACACACACAAAATAATAATAAACATGGTTCAATTTACATAAAACTACTGTAATCACATTATCGATTCTTTAAGAAAGTTTGACTGATATTTTTGATTAGAAATAAATAGTTAAAAAAATAGGGTTAAAAAAACAAGTAAAAGTTTTTCTTCTATATATTAATAATAATAATAATAATAATAATAATAATAACAAATTGCATTCCAGGAGTATATAAAATGACTGTCTCATATATTAAAGTATTATTTTATTCTAATTTACTTTTATAATTATTATTATTATTATTAGTAGTAGTAGTATAGTAGTAGTAGTAGTGTTAGCACTGTTGCCTTTAATCCCCAAGGTCTGGGTTCGATTCCCACCTTGGGGTCTGTGTGTTAGTTTGCATGTTCCCCTCATGCTTGGTGGTTTTCCACCGGATACTCCAGTTTCCTCCCTCAGTCCAAAGATTAGGTTAATTGGAATTCCCAAACTGCCTGTAGTGTGTGAATGCGCATGTAAATGTCGACTGGAGATCCTATCACAGTCGTAAAAATAGGAATACATACAATGGTAATCACCTTCGGCCTCCGAAGTCCCTAGGTACAGTCTACTAGACAGGTTCCCTAGATTGATGGATGGAGTAGTAGTAGCAGTGGTAGTATTATTGTTATTTTTGTTGTTGTAAATGCATGCTTAAGAAAGGAACTACTTCTCACCTTTGCTGTTTCCATCAGGACCCCTCAGCACGGTGCACTCTTCAATCACTCCATAAGGCTCAAAAAGGCGGTACACATCTTCCTCCGTCTGCTGCTTGTTCAACATGCCAACAAACAGCTTCCTGTCCTCTGAAAAACAACACAGCGGAAAAAAAAAAAAGAAAAAAGAGTCTGTTATGAATTCTGTCATGTCACTGGTGCCTTCTGGTCATATATTACAGTAGCGTACATTTCTTTATTTAGCTCTCCAAGCATCCAGCTATTCGAGGACTGGACAGACAAGTGCTGAAGATGCAAGAGACCAGAAGCAAGTGCAGAGTAGTTGTAGGAGGAACAAAGGGAGCAAGAACTAAGACGAGCCCACAGGATGTCAACTAACACTGGTCCAAAAAAGCCAGGCCTCATTCGCCTCCACATTGGAACATCAGCGATAATAGTAATAATGAAGCACTGTGAGTACCTGACTCAGAAATCTGTGTCTATTAACACACACGAGCTCCATCTCACAGTACTCCTGTTCCAATTAAAGCTCCTCAGTGTGCTGTCATGACTCATGTTCACACCTATTTCTTATTTTCCTGAATTTCCCACCACTTAAAGCAGGATTTTGCAAATGTGAGTCTCTAGTCATTAATACATGATTGTAAGACAAGAACAGTAAGGCAGACTTTAATAGACTTCACTTTAAAAAAGACTGCACTTCTCCGTTATACGGTAGATGCACGTACACACACTGAACACTTCATAGGAACATCTGTACTTTTGAATATTTATGCAATTATCCAATCAGCAAATCATGTCGCAGCAACACAATGCACAAAAATCATGCAGATACACAGGTGAAGAGCTTTAGTTAAACATCAAAAAAAGAAAGAGAGAAAGAATTATGATCTCAGGGATCATGGCATGGTGATCGCTGGCTGATGTTTGATCACATCTGTTTTTACACAGAATGGTATGAAAAAGGATCCAGTAAGCAGAGGAACGAGACTGTTTCTAGACTGTAGGTCAAATCACTGGTATTTAAAACCATGGTGAGCAGAAAAGCATCTCAGAATACAGAGCGTTAAGGCAAACAGGCTACAACAGCAGAAGGCCACATCAGGTTCCATTTCTGTTAGATGTTCCAAGAACAAGGGTCTGATCACCCAAACAGGACATCTGACAGGAAAATCTGATGAATATCTGGTGAATATTGATTTTTGCTCCTGAATTGGATAATGGTATAAATGAGCCGCGGTACAGTGGTACAAACAATTTCATCATTGCAATTGCATATGCTATCTTTATATAAATGTGTGTTAAAAGAAAATGTCTTGAGGTGAATAGTTCTTACAGTAAGCGCATTCATAGAGCTACATCTGATAAGTAACACTAGGCATGCTTTCTTCACTTGACACCAGTAATTTTGTTCTGTCCTCAAGTATGTTTGCGTTTCTCCAAAACAGTAGATGGCAGTATGCAACCTACTTGGTCAATAAACACATAGATGAAGACGAGTACAACGACGTCAACTTTTGAGCATTATTAAAATTGTGAAAAAAAATTCAAAAAAGCTGCTTTCCAACTTTGCCGCATACAATACCAGTCAAAAGTTTGGACACACCTTCGAACGCCATCTTCCACAATGCTGCAGGCATCCAAAATATACCATAATAACATACTGTACCATATGGATTGGTTGTTTTTGTTTTGAAATGAATTATGTCATTCCCTGTGTTATTGCATAGTATTTAAATCCCCAGTATTGTCCTAGAATAAAAACACTACAGAAAGACATCACACTATAAGGTAGAGTATGTAGATATCGGATGCAACACATGATGTCGGGTTCTAATTAGCAGTTCACTACCATGTTTAGATACAACATTGAACCAAGCTCAAGTACACTGTTTGAAGACTGAAACCACATTTCGACTACTTGATCCACGCGCGGGTTACGGTTACAAGGAGTGTTCACTCTGTGCAAACCTACCGGACTGTGGGGTCAATCGGACTCCAGTTGAATCCGGTTGTTCCACCCCGTCTCCATAAACAAATGCGCATTACCGTGACCTAATATAATATCATGACTTTATCTGTGCTGGCTGTCCTAGTCTCTCTAGTCCCTTAGACCCCCTGCCCTGCACACAGCTTGATGTTTTCCCTACTGTAGACGCACATGATCAGCTTATTATTAAGCCCTTTAATGAGTTGTGCCAGGTGTGTTGAGAGTAGGTGAAAAAATGCAAACTGTGCAGAGCAGGGGGTTCCCACGGCTGGAGTTATGAAGCCCTTGTTAGCAACATTAGATTAGCAACTTCAGTGTAAAATTACAGACGGAAACTCCAGAGACCGAAGATGATTTAGTTCGTCAATAAAGTCTGCCGTTTGAAGTTGGTTAAGTAGTACGGAAGAGGACGCATAAAAAAAAAAAAACAAGTTCAAATTCAAGAGGCTAAGTATAATGGATGCCATGAATTCAAGCTGCGGCTGAGACAAAAAGGACAGCTGGACGATTTGATAGCTGGATTTGCAGAATAGAACAGATTGGCCAGCAATGCACCGTATCAACAGAAGCTAAGCCATCATTCCTACCAAACAAGAGCATGGCAAATTGCATCCTCACTATATTCCAGTCAAGAATGGCCTTTTTGAATCTGTTTTTTCTTTTCTTTTTTCTCCTCCACCTCTTCCAACCCTCCCAGTCCAAGCAAAAGTCGGAAATTTGGTGCGAGGTGTCATACTATTGGGGCTGGTAGAGCAAGGAGATAGATTGCGCCAGGGGCTTGAGACCAGAGGAAGCGTGCCATACTGGTGACAGAGAGATGCAGGGAGGAGGGACTGCTGGCGGGAGGTAAAAGAGCGAGAGAAAGCTCTAATCTTGGTAGAAAGCACATGGCGCAGGCCACCTGCCAAATCAATCAGAGCTGACCCACAATAGCTGCTCCACACAAACACCCCATTCTGGTCGAAAACTGTGTGTGTGTGAGAGAGAGAGAGAGAGAGAGAGAGGCTAAAGGAAATGTTGATATGTTTTCCGGAGCAGGTTTGAATAAACCTCTTATTATTCCCCTTTCATGTACCCAGTGTGTGTGTCACAGCGAATTAGTGCAACCACTGTGAGTGAAAGAACTGGCATCCCATTAGTAAGGAGATGCTGATTAGAGACTGTTTTTGCGACAGGGCAGCGCAAGCTTTTGTGTGTTGAGAATTAGCCCTCTAATAAAGCACAGTTTTTAAAAGAAATATTACATCAGAGGTGCCAAAATGTTAGAGTGGGTGAAAACATACTGAAGCAGGAGTCACACCATACAGGGCTAAAATAAAACCAGAATAATTCTGATTGGTCAGAAATGTTTGGTTCACGTAGCTTTGACATTATTTCTGCATGCAGGACAACTCACTCAGACAGAACTCAGACAGGTACAGTATTAACAACTATTAATGCTTAAGAGATTCAATAGACATATAATAGTCTTTTGAGTTACTGTAACTGACCCACAATAGCTGCTCCACACAAACAGTACACAAGGTATTGCATTTATTAGAATATCTAATCTTTTTTATTGTAGATAGACATTCTTAGAAAAACTATATTTTAAACTCAAATTATCAATATGACCAAGTTTGACCCCAAAACATCACCAGGTGTGTTGAACGGAAAGTTTTGTTAAGCTACTCTCAAGAGGAACTATTGTTACAAGAATACATGAACTGTATGACACTGAAAAGTCTGCAAAAGTGAGGCAGTTGGCAGAACACTTACTAGACACCACTTGACATTGGTAAGTAATCATCACTACCTTGGAGTTGGCCACTGCACTCATTCACTCTGGGCACGTTAAAAACAGAAGAAAGACATTTTGCACGAGCCATTTTCTCACATTTAAAAAGGAGATGGTCACCACTATAGGAACAGACAAGGCTAACTATATGATTGCTGCTGCAAGGAGTCCGACATTCGAGAAATTTTAATTTAACATTTGTTAAACTTTGAGATATTACAATTGATTTCAATATTGCATGTTTATAATACAAGAAAAGCTGAGTATTTTCAAATTTTGAATAGTCACAGACCATTACTGTGATTACTCACTCACTTATCGTCTATACCGCCTTGTCCTGTATTCAGGGTCACAGGGGATCTGGAGCTGATCCCAGGAGGCTTGGGGCACGAGGGGGGTACACCATGGACAGGGTGCCAATCCATCACAAGGTACACACACACTCAATCACACTACGGCCAATTTGGGATCGCCAATTAGCCCAATCTGCAGGTCTACCTCTGAAAGGAAACCGGAGTACCCAGAGGAAACCCACCAAACATGGGGAGAATGTGCAACTCCATGCACACAGAGACGGGAATCATCAAACCCAGATCCTGGAGGTGCAAGGCGACTGTGATTAACACACACACCAATACACACTGCGTGGTCATAAAAAAAAAGTCTGGAATAAAATACTGGAATTGATTTAAAGAACTGTCTTTCCCATTATTAAAACCTGAAAGGACGGTGCTGAACTGTTAACCTAGCATTAAGAAATGCGGTCATAAATAAAATCATGAAGGGAGGTCACTTTAAATGCTTGGTGAAAATGCATCATAAAAATAAAAAATTGACAGTAGAAATTGGAATTGATGTTTAAAAGTGACACAAACTATTTAACAGCTGTGTGGTCATAATACCCATTGCGGTCAAAATGACCGTTCTAGTGTGAAAGCAATAGAAACATGGCCATGTGATCTGACGAGCTCAGATTGACCCTGTTCCAGAGTGATGTGAATGTCAGGGTGCGAAGGGAAGCGCATGAAGCGATGCACCCATCATGCATTGTGCCCAGTGTACAAGCCCCTGCAGGCAGTGTTATGATCTGGGTTTGCTCCAGTTGGTCAGGTCTAGGCTGATGCTAGCTGATGACATGAATGTACTAAATGATCAGGGAATCACATCAAGGGCGTTGATGCACAGGCATAATCCTGTTCCTAATATTAAAATGTGCAACTTTTTTGGGGTATAAAATATTAATTAAAAACATATTAATAATAAAAAAATATATATATCTTTCAAACTATAATTTCTCGTAATAATTTCTAAACATATGAGTGTTATTTAAGTCAGATTAGAAAAAGTCAGATTTGCAAAAGGAAAAAAGAAAAAAAAATCTGATTTGTACTAGGATTAGAACTAGGGTTATAACTAAAATTATAGCAGCTTAATTGAATCAGTTATTTGTCAACATGTATAAGAATATGGCAGGAATGTGAAGCCTCTCCCACAGAGGTCTATATTTACAGAGAGCAGTGTGTGAGTGGCAGAATGATTCTGTTCAGCTATTGTAAATGATTACTGTTCCAGAGTTGGAGATTGAAGCACAGAGCTGGCATGCACACTGCGTGAGCGTGTGTGTGTGTGTGTGTGTGTGTGTGAGCGTGCGGGTTGACTGATGAAACTCTCAGTCAACAGTTTCCACACAGCCTGTGTTTACCGAACACACACTCGTCCAGGTGTGTGACGGAGGCCTGTGAATGTGGGCATGATTGAGTCGGCTTCGGATGACGGGTGTGTTGCAGAGGACATGCGGGTTTAATGCCTTGTCGGTGGCCTTGTTTGACTGCCTCACACACGAACACACACAGACACACACAGACACGCAATGCTGTCAGGATGGTCGAGCCTGACGACGTGCCAGAGGTTTTATCATCTTTATGAGTCAAGGTCTGATGTCTACGGAGAGTGCTAAGCTATATAAAGCAACAGAGCAAAAGCCACAGAGCAACAGTCCACCCAAGGACACACGGAGAGAGAGAGAGAGAGAGAGAGAGAGAAATGAGAGAGGTGGGGCCAAATCTAAATAAAATATCAGAAAAGTGCCTGTAAATCGCAAAATCTCTTCCAAGGCCATGACATCCATCACACACAAACACACACTAATATTCCGGTTCCACCAACACAGTGCTGGCACAAGTAATGAGAGAACTGATTTTTCTTTTTGTTTTTGGCCATACGGCCCACGTTGCTACCGGTTCAACAACTACTGTAGATGCACGGTCAAACCACGCAAAGTCCATAAACATATAAAAAAACATCACCCCAGAACCAGTGCTGTAATGTAACAGAGAACATTGGTCTTAAGTAGAATTTTCACGTATCTGTACTTTACTTATTTATCTGTTTTTAATATTTCTGGCAACTGTGTATTTTGTATTTTGGCAACTGTGTATTCAAGACATTTCCCCTAAGCATGTTCGTACTCGTTAGTGTTTGTACAGTTCGAGTTGGTGATGTAATGCCTGTCTTTTGCCAACCGCCAAGCGTTGAGGGCAAAAAATAAATAAATAAACACAAATAATCAGCCCGCTTCGTCGTCACAGTAGAATCGAGGGTGACTGATACCATCATGGAAGCACCTGCTGCCATCTCTGCTAATGCGACAACTCCAGTGACAGACGAAAACCACCCTGAACATAGTGGGGAAGGATGTGGTTCCTCTTATGCCTACTGAAATCACTGAAATAATGACAACTGTAAAATCCCTGTCCAACTTGAAAAGCATATCAATGTCAAACCACACCACTGATTTTTTTTCCCCTGCAATTAATTCTAATTTTGTGGTTAATTAATGTGTGGGAACTCAGATATATTCCTCTTTCCTTAAATTTTTTAAATTGTAACTTTTAATTAAAAAATTCTAACTGCTCACTTTTTAGTAAAACGTTCAGCTTATACTTAAAGTAGATTTAAAATCAGAAAATTACTTTTCACAAGTACAGTGAATATCAGAGACTTTTACTTGAGTAATATTCTCAAATTTAACTTTAACATCTACCTATGTCATTTTCTGAAAAGATTCTTGTACATCTACTTAAATATCCCTTTCAAGTACTTTATAAAAGACTACTGCAAACAATGATCACAAGCTAGATGAGTAATACTGAGAATTACTGCTTTGTGAAGCTGCTCTAAGTCACTGCACAGTCAGTACCATGGACAGCTCCACTAAACATAAGGGTGCAGGGTGCTGAAAGTCACCGAAGCTGCCAACGGATTATCGGCTACCGTCCTGCTCTCATCTGCGGCCTATATATGGGCCTCGAAAGCTCAGTCCGGGGAGTAGGATGTTTAAGGCATGTCACTCATATGCGTCTCCTCTACCAGCAAACACGGAGAGCTCTGCCAGAAAAGAGCAGAACGCAGAGCAAAAGCCAACGCCTGTGCGTGCCAGCTCTCTTGAACATCGATTCAAACATCGTCCGGCACGGCTCGTCCAAGCGCCTATGCTGACCGCGGTCCCTGGCAAGAACCCAAAGAGAGGATGGGGCGTCCACTCCGCCAGCTGTGATAGCGGGTCCCATTTCCACAGTGGCTCCCATTTCTTGCCTTAGGTTTTGCACATTTGCTGGGGGAAACTGAAATAAAGACTTTGTGTGTTTCCGCACTGCAATTATCATCTCCTGGCACCTGTGTCCCACTCACTGCCCACTTACAGACATTTCAAACTGTTGACATTGTCATTCAAATGGTTTATTCAATATTCAATATTATATACAGTAATTTCACTCAATTCAATTAATTTATGTGCTATTGATTTAACTTTAACAAAGATTCTGGAAATTCATGTCATATTTTAACGGCAGAAATGTAATTGCTTGATGTGGGATGACCTTAAAAGATTGATCTCTCCATCCATCTTAACCAACATCTCTATGCGATGCTTGGATACAATGACCTACAACTTTATGCCAATGGACATCGTTATAGGGGAAGTCACGTCGCAGAGGACCCAGTCTCTGGTAACCCACACACACACACACACACACACACACACACACACCACTGGTAATCTGGCAACTCCAATCAGTCTACAAAGGCATGTCTTTGGTCTGTGGGGGAACTTGCAGGAAACATGGGGAAAACATTCAAACTTCACTCACACTAGAGGTGAGATTCAAACCCCTAGCACTGGAGGAGCGAGGTGACAAAGCTAACAAGTTACCAACCGTGCTGTCAGTTTGATCTCAAGCTAAAAGGATATAATTTCTGATCCACAGTTCTGATCTAAAATAAAAATAAAAGTGAACCTGAGAAACTGACAATTTTTCAGTCAAGATCGAGACCATATTTAGCTACCTTAATGTCCAAGACCAAGCGCAAATGCTAAAAAAGCAGAGACATGTCCAAGTCAATACCAAAAAAAAATAAAACAGAGTCCTGTCACGACACTGTGCATGGGCTCATACTCGCAGAGCTGAAAGACTTTTTAAAACGGATGCCTGTCTGATGCAATGATGCAATTTATTGGTTATCGGTGCTAATTCAAATCAAATTCAAATTTTATTTGTCACATACACAGTCATACACAGTATAATATGCAGTGAAATGCTTACACGACCAACAGTGAGTTAAAAAAAAATAAAAGCTTGTACATAAAATAAATATCAATAAAAGGAAATACTAAAGAAATAAATTTAACTAATAAAATAAACTGTACAAATAAGGGCATAATAAAATATAGAAATATAGGGGGGGGGAGTATATATATATATAGAATTTAAAGTGACAATGGTTGTGCAAATATGCATGAAAGGTGACTAATGAAAGTGACATGTGCAATTGTCCAGATGTATAAATATTTAGTGCAAGTGTGTATGAATGTGTCCATGATTGTCCAGTCAGTGTTGTGAGCTTAAGAAGATGTTATTAGTCCTGTGTGGTGTAGTGATGATTGAGAGACCTTATTGCCTGCGGGAAGACGCTCCTCCTCAGTCTCACTGTGTTGGCCTTCAGGGAGCGGAATCGCTTCCCAGACCGCAACAAAGAGAACAGTCCATTACTGGGGTGACTGAGGTCCTTCACGATCTTCCTGGCCTTGGTCCAGCACCGCTTGCTGTAGATGGAGTGTAGGTCAGGGAGCTCAGTGCGGATGATGCGCTCAGCTGATCGCACCACCTTCTGTAGAGCTCGTCTGTCCTGCATGGTGCTGTTCCCGAACCAGGTCGTGATGTTACCCGTCAGGATGCTCTCTATGGTGCAGGAGTAGAAGTTCCTGAGCACCTTGGACGGCAGTCTAAAGTCTCTCAAGCGTCTGAGGTGGTACAGACACTGCCGGGCCTTTTTCACCACGGTGTTGATGTGACAGGACCATGACAGGTCCTGCGTGATGTGAACACCGAGGTATCTGAAGCTGTCCACTCTCTCCACTGGGCTCCTGTTGATGACGGTGATCTGGTAGTTCCTCTCCTGCTTTGTACAAATGTCCACTATCAGCTCCTTTGTCTTGCTGACGTTCAGGAGGAGATTGTTCCTCTGGCACCAGTCCTCCAGATTTCCAATCTCCTCTAGGTACATAGTCCGACTCATCATGTTGGTGATCAGTCCAACCACGATGGTGTCGTCAGCAAACTTGATGATGGAGGTGGAGTTGGTAGTGGCCACGCAGTCGTGGGTGTACAAAGAGTACAGCAGGGGGCTCAGAACACAACCCTGGGGGGCTCCAGTGCTGAGAGTGAGTGTAGCTGAGACATGTCCGCCCATCCTTACTGCCTGTGGTCTGCCAGTCAGGAAATTGGAGATCCACTGACATATAGCTGAGTCATATAGCTCAGCTGAGTCCCAGGTGCTCCAGCTTGGTGGTGAGTGTGGAGGGAATTATGGTATTAAATGCAGAGCTGTAGTCGATTAAGAGCATTTTAACATAATTCCCTTTCCTAGTGTCCAGGTGAGTAAGTGATGTGTGGAGGAGATGAGAGATTGCATCGTCTGTGGAGCGGTTCTGACGGTATGCAAACTGTAGTGGGTCCAGTGTGTCGTGTAGTGAAGAAATGATGAAGTCTGACACACGTATTATCACATCGTAAACGTGCCACAAACAAACACACAACAAATGGAGCATATCGACGGCATGGTGTTCTTCATTCTCGGCATTCTTCATTGTTTGTTTCAAAAGAGAAATTTTTTGGTTAATACAAAAAGGTGCGTCCGATCCTTTGCTGGCTGTTCTAAATATAGCGGTTCTTTTGTGTCTCGTGTCGCAAGTTCAGTGACGCAGTAATGCCGATTTTCTCCGGCCAATCGATCAATGACCAGCAGAGTTTACACGTCACGTTTTGGTAACGGTTCGGCGCGCTTGGAACCTGAGCTGAGGTGGTACTAAAAAAAGGACCAGGTACCAGGTACTGTTCCCAGCGGAAAACCCCCCAAAAGTGAGTTGAACTGAACCGTGTCGTGCCGTACTATGCAGTGGAAAAGCGCCATTAAAAAACAAAAACAAAGAAAAGGTGGTAGGAGCAGTCGTGATGGCAGCCGACCTCACCGGCACCATCTTGGTTGCAATTCAATTCAATTCAATTCAATTTTATTTGTATAGCACTTTTCAATTTTATTTGTATAGCGCTTTTGAGACATTGTCTCAAAACAGCTTTACACAATCAAAAGAATTATTTAAGTTTGTATGGGATGTGAATGTGTATGAATCAAAATGGTAAGCAAGTGGTGAGCAAGCCGACCGCGACAGTGGCAAGGAAAAACTCCCTGAGATGGTAATAGGAAGAAACCTTGAGAGGAACCAGACTGTCTGTCAATTGGGTGAAACAGATAGCAGGAAATGATCTGCATTTATACAGTGTGTTAAGTGAGAATATTATATAAATATATTTTATTTTATAATGTTTGAATTTGACACTCAGACCATCCTGTGTGCATAGAGTTTGCATGTTCTCCTCGTGCTTGGTGGGTTTCCTTTGGGTTCTCCAGTTTCCTCGCACATTCCAAAGACATGTAGGTTAGGTTAACTGACCTTTCCAAATTGCCCGTAGTGTGTGAATGAGTGTGTGAGTGTGTGTGCCCTGCAGAGGATTGGCACCATGTCCAGAGTGTACCCCACCTCGTGCCCTAAGTATCCTGGGATAGACTCCAGTCCCCATGCATCCCTGAATACAGGATAAGGCGGTATAGACGGTGAGTCAGTAACTCACATACTGCCACGACATTTCTGCAAAGCACGTAAGTTACACCCATGTTTTAGTTTATTAGCATCCCTGGGATGTACATTTTCATCTTTTTTTTGTTAAGTCGTGGCCATGTGAATAACTTGAGCTAAAGTTGCTAAATGAAAACAAACCGCAAGTCCCAGGTGAAACCGTGTCTCTATTCCAGATGTGGCAATGATTTATTTATTTATTTTTTGTTGGTGGAAATGTGAATAGAGATAAGGCCACCGGCTTCGTAATCCGCACTGGTACTGGCTTCACAGTTAAGAGGTGTTCTCACACACACACACATACACACACACACACACACACACACACACATGCACTTGCAGCACTAACTATAATAGCTCTCTGAGCAACAGCTTTCATCACAATCCCCCGCCCTCCTTCCCCCTGCCCCCCAAACACTGGCTCCCCTGTTCCTCTCGAACGCTGCTGCATCAGCATCAGTCTATGTGTGTGTATGTGTGTGTGTGCGAGAGGAAGAAATGCTTTGCAGGCAGCAAGAAACCTCTGAGCTCTCTGACTGTCATTCATCGTGTCTCGCTCTTCTACACACCCTCTTTCACACTGTCCATTTCTCTCTCTATCAGAGTTTGCGAAATTGACACGCTCCTACATGTAAACTGTAAAAAGTATACACAGTTCCTAATATATACAGTGTCGCCGATATCCACATCCATCTGTCTCCACTTCTCTCCCTCCCTCTGTCATCCCCTGTTGCCGCTGCCCGTGTGTAAGTGTTGCTGGCTGTTGCAGGCCGGCTGCTGATCTGTTCTTCCCTGCTCAATGAGAAGCCTGGCTCGTTTCAGCTCTATTAGAGTCCAGCCTGAGGGGACAAGCAGTGCAGTGCATCATTATACACGCTGTAGGTCTGCCCAAATCTGTCCATACAATATTAACAGAGACATGTGAGACTGACAGTCTGCAGTGTGACCAGTTCACTTCATCCATCAGCGAAGTGAAGAAAAACGAGCAAAACAAACAAACAAAAACAAAAAACAACAACAAATAAAACAATATATAGATGCATTTTCATATATATATATATATATATATATATATATATATATATATAAATAAAAAACTCCAATTCAAATAAACCATAAGACATATTAATTATCTGTCTTGTAAATAATCTAGTCTGTTAATAGAAATTCGTGATTCTTTTGTTTGGCGATTCGTGTATCACCGTGCTGATTCAAAAATCTATTTAATTTTCTTTTTATTATTATTGATGTATTTTGAATTTGAAATGGTAAAATGTTGCAGTTCCTTTATAGTCCTACAGGTGGCACTCTAAACTCTTTACACATTCCCAAGCAAATGTATTGTTACATTTGTAATTATTTTCTACATTTTTTTACAATTGTAACAAAAAAAAAATAAAAAAATCAAACGGGTATATTTATAAAAACATGATATTAACTAGTAACTGAATCAACATCTGGGTATCGTGATAATATCGTATCGGGTCATCCCTGGGGATTCCCATCCCGATTATTTTGTCGTTGTTGGTCTTTCGGCTGCTCCCGGCAAAGGGTCACCACAGCAGAATACCCAGTCCGCACTACAATTTGGCACATGTTTTACGCCGGATGCCCTTCCTGACGCAACCCTCCCATTTTATCCGGGCTTGGGACCGGCACTGCATCCAGTGGCTGGGGGTTTGAGCACTGGCTGGGAATCGAACCCAGGCGAAACACCTACCACTGAGCCACCAGTGCCCTATTCCCATCCCGATTATTTACTTCCTAATAAATGACTTTATCATGAAAGAAATAAAGAAAGAATGAAGACAAGAATAGAGAAATAAGGGCAGAATATAAACCAGAAAGAGCTACAGAGTGAGGGAGAGAGGGAGGGAGAATGAAAATGAAAAAGAAAAATGGATGAAATGAAAGAGAGGGATTTGTTTAAGAGAGATAGAATAAAAGAAAGAAAAAGGGAGACTAATAGAGGTAGGCAATGAAAGAGAAATAAAAAAAGAATAATGATAGTAGTGGGAAAATAAAGAAATGCTGTGAGGAAAGAGAGAAAGAAAGAATAAAACAGAGAGCAACAACGAGAGAATGAAAGAAAAGTGCAAAGGACAAAATTTTGGGGGAAAAAAAGAAAAAGAGAGAAATGAGCCAAATGAGAGGGGGAATTAGAAAGAGAAAGAGAAGCAGAACAAAAGATAGAACCAATGAGAGAATGTGGATCGGAGAGTAGAAAGAGCGAAAAAAGGAGGTAAAATAAGAGAAAAAGAGTGAGAATGAGAAGGATAATGATAGCAAAAAAAAAGATGAGTAGGGGGAGAAATATTTAAACCGATACAAGAAAAAAAAGAAAGAATATCAGTGGAAGAATTGAAGGAAGAAGCAAATGATACTATAAATGGAGGAAGAAAAAGGAGAGAAGGAGAATAAAAAGAGAAAGAGGAGCACAATGAAGGAGAAAGAGTAAATAGTTAAAACCGAATCAAGCAAGCAGTTGAATGAAAAAAGGAAATGAAAAGGGGGAAGAAAGGAGGACAGAAAGAGGCGGGGGAAAATAGAATGAAAGAGGGATAATATCATAGAGGAAATGAAGAAGATGACGAAGATGAAGGATGAAAGCGAAAGAAAGGGAGGATGAACGTGAGCCGGGGAGAGACGTAAAAGAGAAGAAGGGGGAACAAAAAAAAGAGGAGCAACAAATGAGAAGAAGAGAAAGTGACAGCAAAAGTGAAAGAGCGACAAGTCAAATGGAGAAAAGAGAAAGAGGAGAAGCGAATGACAGAGAAAGAGGACAGAGCAAGCACGAGGGGAAGGAGAGAGCGAGGGAAAACCCGAGAGCGTGAGAGCGAGAAAGGGAATGGAGAAATGAAGAGGGAGAAAAAGGAGTAGCGGCGGCGTATGAAGTGTTGATGTTTGTGTGATATAAAGCCGGTGATGAGAGCGACGGAGCAGTAGTGAGAGATAATTACGTTATCGGCTGCAACACAACGCGGGGTGGCTCGGCGTGATTTATTGGATACATATTCATAACATGACCTCGGAGTTCCTCTTCTGTCTCTCCATCCCAGTTTGTCTCTTTCTCTCTCTCTTCCTTCTCTCTCTCTCTCTGCCAAACCCCTCTCTCCTGCTGGCTATAATGCTGATTATCCAGACAGACTCCTCATTTGCCTCTCATTAGCAGGGTGAATATGCATGAACCCCATGTGTTGGACTCTCGCTCCTTCCTGCCGCTCTGGCTGCATCTGCATCTGCACTCGGCCTTTTCTCCTCTCCTCTCCTCCTCGTCCCGCCGTCTCTTTTTCTCGATTTCTATCCTAGAAAGTATCAACTAACTTTTTAAAGAACTTACTACATAAGTAGCTAATCTTGTTCAGCAGGCGTACTCAGAAGAGAGCGAGAAGAGGAGAGCGAGAGAGAGAGAGAGAGAGAGAGAGAGAAACCAGGATTCTTGTGAAGCACAAAAAAAGGAATGGGTGGAGAAGGTGGGAGAAGATGATGCAAGACTGAGTTAAAACTGTGCAGGCAGTAACTGTGTGCGTTCAGAGGGAGCTCAATGGGGTACACACCTGACTCGGAATGAATTGAAAGGTTGGGTTTTTTTTTTTTTTTTATATTTTACTTATTTATTCAGTTTTTCCTTTTTTTTTTTTTTTTTACAAAAAAAAAAAAAAAGCTTAAATTGAGATTCTCACAACCAAATATAACCTTGAATATTTTGTGTGTGTGTGTGTGTGTGTGTGCGTTGTGAAGACCTGGTGGGCGTGAAAAAAAAGGAAGGAAAAAAAAGAAAAGAAAAAAGAAAGCAAAGAATCAGTTACTCCAATTAAGAAATTGCTTTAGCTTCCATGATGACTTAGAACTGGCAGATGTGCCTGACTGGGTGATATAATTGCAAATGAAAGCAAAACAGAACTGAAATTAAATATGAGGTACGTACAAGCACTGAGCTGTTGAAATGAACAGGTTTGAGTACCGTAGAGCGGTGCGAGGCTTTATGCATAAAACGCATTGATTTTCTAAGTTCGAAACAAATGGAGTCACGAGAACTCAGGGGCGTGTGAATGAAAAAGTTACTGTTTACTGTATGTCGATAACCACAGAAAGGCGTGACAGAATGGTCAGGATGGAATGTGATTTCAGACTCTTAGAGTTCCTCAACCTCAGCTCCATCACTCACGCTGATAATCGGTCCCTACTAGAAATCTTCACAGAACTAGTTCAAGGACATGTGCTACGATTTCTCCTGAATGAAGGTGTAAAAACTGATTGACGCCTTTTCGACTTAAAATCGACTTAAAATCGACCGTTTTTCTGCCTGTAGCGTCCGGTGACCGCGGATGAAGCGCAGAGGGTTTTCTACACATAGGAGTCAATGACGGTGTTCACACGGGCTTTGGTGACGTGCGTTTGTCCGGCTGCGCGTTTATACGGTGTTAAAAAAACGTTGCATGCAGCTTTTTCTTGCCGTTCAAATCCCAACAGACGCAAGGAAACCGTGTCTAGTTCGTTTTCTCCGCATCCATTTTACGCTTCGGAGGACCGGATATATCCCATGATCCTACATGCTATACAGAGGGAAATGCGGAAAAAAGGCAAAAATAAAATGCTTAAAAAATAAAACTTGCGCGGAAATGTTTGCATTTCTTCATAAACCACAAAAAACTTCCTTTAATCCGACGTTGTGCAGTCAGAGGGTGAACCCAGTAGCCGCGGCGATTTTTTTCTCTCCCTACGTCGCCGTATTATTTTAAAAAATATTTTTATATATTATATAAAAATATAATAATTTAATTAGAATTTTTTAAACAATAAGATTAATGTCTAATATACTGTAGCAAAATGGTCCATATTAAAAGGAGGCACCTCAAATAAAATGACAAGGGCTTTCATATCCAGTTCCCGACACACTGCCCCCACAGGTTAAACACACAAACTACAAATTTCAAGTCGTTAAAGACAGAGATAAACGAACGCCAGTGTAGAAGTCAATCGAGCGGCACTACAAAACGCAACATCAACGTATAGGACGTTCTGAGCTCGTTCGTTTATCCAAAAATTTTACGCCTGTGTGAACAAGGCCTTATAAACGAATCCGACTTACGAACGTGGACCTGTCCGTAAGTCGGATACTTATTGTATTTGTATCCCGGAAAAGAAAGCACCACATTATATGAGCAACCATGTTTTAGACCAAAAAAAAAAAACAAGCAGGAGAAATAGTCAAATTCCTCAGGAGGACTGTTGGTGGTTCTGCAGTACGCTGAGTAAAACTTAGTTTTATAATTTCCTTATAAATTAAGACTTAAGGCTCTTCAAAGCATTGTCACACCAAATACTAACTTTGTTTCATTAATTACAGTTGACTGTAAACCTGATACTGTAATTTATCTCTACAGCATTTGACAGCTGAAAACGAGCAGGACGAACACCTTCCTTTCAATTCATGAAGTCAATGCGTCTCAGCTGCTGTTCATCTTACACTGAGATAGCATGTTACAGTACAGTATGTCCTCCTAGGCATACAAACTCATCATTCGCTAGTGCCTCTGTGATTGACAAGCATGCCCTATCTCCAGTTATGGCCCTTGGCTCCGGTCCTCGAATGGCTGTGGCATATTCAGGATTGCATTACACAGGAACAACAAAATGAATGAATGAGTTAATTAATTAATTAATCAATTAAGCATATTTTAGTTTAGTGAGCGGAACAGTCAGTGACAGTTATTTTTCTCTCGTGATGTACCTAACAGTCCAGATATTCCATTTATAAATTAAACAACAAAAATGCAGATGGTGCTGATTTTTCCGAAGTCTGGGACGCATGTGTTTATACGTGTGTGCTGTCGAAATTTATTATTTTTTTTAAAAGGCAAAATAATGCACTGCTGCATTTCATCCTTACTATCTAAAGTATTTTTCTTCTTTTTTTTTTTCCAGAACTAGACTGTAATATGCTGTAAACTGCAATCTGTCATATGTCGAGTAATTGTGTTTTTTTTTTTCCCTCCCTACATTACGGAGGCTTTATGATGATTTGGATCATTATACTTTGCCTTCTGTGCTGATCTAAATAAAAGTATTTATGGGACCCAGCGGTTGTCAAGCCAAAGGCTGAGACAGTAACTCAAGCACTGTGCTCTTCTGTTTCCTCTGAACTTTTGGCCTTATCTCATTCATATTCATGAAATAATCTCAGCGAGGTTTACCACACACACCCTCACACACAACCATGCACACACTCACTGACATATGCACAGATACAGTCGTAGAGACACACACAGAGAGCATCCGGCACAAACCGTACTATCTAATAGAATAACACGTATACCTAAATAGAGATTTAAACATGCTCATATAATCGTGCAAACACACACACACACACACATGCACGCATACAGATTCTCAGTGATTTCTTAAGCAATTGAATCTGCAGGCTCTTTTACTTAAACTACTAAAGAGGCAGATCTATCAATAAAAGATGAGAAGGCATTACAGCTTGTCAGCCAGCATCCGATCCCTGCGCACACAACACAACAACACCACACCACATCACACCACAACACAACACGTTAAAGCCACTGCAAACACCAGTACGATTCATTATGTCATCAAAACTGTGCTCACGAATTGCACCGTCCTCATTCTCATATGGTTCTTCTATAGTAGTAACTCATAACATGAGCTTGCAAAGCAGAAGCTCCACATAATCTAAAGATGATAATGATTGCATATTATTTAACAATAATAAGGGGGAAAAAAAACTGTATGATAAAGGTTTTTCAAAAACAGATTTCTGGTAATAACAGGAAGTAAATGCAAATAATGTAACTACAAAGTTCATAAAGTGTAACGTGCTATTCATGTCATGTTAAACAAAATGATGTAAGCATATACCGAATTAAACATGTCTCATTAGGAACAGCATTACTCTACACCATTAGTAAATACTTTCCTATAAGCTTTGTGTGAGGGGCGTTCACGTCAAACCAGGACTATCGATTGTGCAGAATAAAAGAACCCCTTTATTTCTCTATATGATCTGAGACCTGCTGCACTAATGCACTTATCCCAGTGTGCACTGATGTCCACTTCATGTCTGAAACGCTGGCCTCCCAGGAACTCCTTTAATGTTCTCAAACATGAAGAAATGGCTTGGAGCGAAGATTTTGCAATAACTTCCAGCCAGAATTCCGGTAATGTGTAAGTGGCGTTGGTAAATGAGATGTAATGGTGCTTTTCCACTGCATAGTACGGCACGACACGGTTCAGTTCAACTCACTTTTGGGGGGTTTTCCACTGGGAACAGTACCTGGTACCTGGTCCTTTTTTTAGTATCACCTCAGCCGAGGTTCCAAGTGCGCCGAACCGTTACCAAAACGTGACGTGTAAACTCTGCTGGTCACTGATTAGCCGGAGAAAATCGTCATTACTGCGTCACTGAACTTGCGACACGAGACACAACAGAACCGCTATATTTAGAACAGCCAGAGAAGGATCGCACGCACCTCTTGTATTAACCAAAAATTTTCTTTGGCTGCCATCAGCCTCTTTTGAAACAAACTCCTTCGTCTCGCTGTTAAAAACATCCACATGCCGAGAATGAAGAACACCATGCCGTCGATATGCTCCATTGTTGTGTGTTTGTTTGTGGCACGTTTACGATGATGTCATGGCAGTAGAGGCGCCGCAACTAAAACGACACGTGAATAATCCCGCCCACTCTAAAGCGTTACTAAACTGCAGTGGAAGCGCAAACCGAGCCAAACTGAGCCGAACCAAAGTGAGCTGTACTGAACCGTGCTGTGCCGTTCTATGCAGTGGAAAAGAGGCATTAGTGTGTGCAGTTCTCACAGACAGATGCATCTCTTCGACAAGTTGGCGACAAATTATCTGTCGATTTTTCAGGCGAATTCAAATGTCTCACGGCGGCTCATTTCAAGTCCCGGTTTGACTTGAATACGCTTCATAGTAGGAATCAGCAATGCTAAAGAGAGTAAAACTCCCGTTGATATTTGACATCAACACACAAACTAAGGTAGCTCAGTGGTTAAGGCATTTGATTACGGTTTGGAAGGTCCCAGGTTTGAACCCCACCACCACCATGTTGCTCAACTGCTCAAATGCATAATGAGATACAAATATAAGTCGCTCTGGATACGGGTGTCTGCCAGATACTTAAATGAATATGAAAGCTCTGCCCTCATATTGATGGCTGCACGTTGCCAAGGCAGCGACACTAACTGTTACGCTAGCTGACCAAAATCATCGAAAGGCAATAAAGAACATTCCCTGTTGCTGATTGCCTTCGTGTGCTTTCAGTTTACAGGTCTTTGTACAAAGAGCTGATTTTAAAAAAATCTATAAGAGGTATCCAGGTGACGGCGAGGTGATGATCATTGAATTTGACGAAAAAGTGAATTGAATTAAAATTATTCCTCCTTTAAGACAAAGGAAAGTATTATTGAGAAACAGAGACAGAGAGAGAGAGAGAGAGAGATAGAAAGAGAGCACGTTTTCCATGAGTGACATTGAACGAGTGTGGTAGCATCTGGTGCTGGAATGAAGGTATCAGGTGCAGCAGTGTTACTGGGATTTTAAACACTATCTGCGCTTATTGCCACTTTATTAGACACACAGAACTTGGGATTCTGCCATATTTTAACACATTTAGAGACTGTAGCCCCCCCGCCCCCCGCCCCCCATATTTCCAGCTTTAACTAATCATTCTCTACTAAAGGATCACTGCATGACTGCACTGAGATTTTAGCTTGTTGGACTTTTTCCCACAACACAGCCGTGACATTTCTTCGGATCTAAATCCTAGGAATATGAGGTTGCTCATGTTAGGTTACACCAATAAGAAGCCCAGCAGTGGTACATTTCATATATATATGACTTTCATATAAATGACTTTCATATATTTTAGATTCATTACACACAAACTGAAGTAGTTCAAGCCTTTTATTGTTTTAATATTGATGATTGTGGCATACAGCTCAAGAAAACCCAAAATCTCAAAAAATTTGCATATTTCATCTGACCAATAAAAGAAAAGTGTTTTTAATACAAAAAAAGTCAACCTTCAAATAATTATGTTCAGTTATGCACTCAATACTTGGTCGGGAATCCTTTTGCAGATTCTTGTGTCTTGTGTCTCTCAACTTTCTCTTCACAATATCCCACAGATTCTCTATGGGGTTCAGGTCAGGAGAGTTGGCAGGCCAATTGAGCACAGTAATACCATGGTCAGTAAACCATTTACCAGTGGTTTTGGCACTGTGAGCAGGTGTGAGGTCATGCTGAAAAATGAAATCTTCATCTCCATAAAGCTTTTCAGCAGATGGAAGCATGAAGTGCTCCAAAATCTCCTGATCGCTAGCTGCATTGACCCTGCCCTTGATAAAACACAGTGGACCAACACCAGCAGCTGACATGGCACCCCAGACCATCACTGACTGTGGGTACTTGACACTGGACTTCAGGCATTTTGGCATTTCCCTCTCCCCAGTCTTCCTCCAGACTCTGGCACCTTGATTTCCGAATGACATGCAAAATTTGCAACCTGTAGCCCATTTCCTGCACACGCCTGTACACGGTGGCTCTGGATGTTTCTACTCCAGACTCAGTCCACTGCTTCCGCAGGTCCCCCAAGGTCTGGAATCGGTCCTTCTCCACAATCTTCCTCAGGGCCCGGTCACCTCTTCTCGTTGTGCAGCGTTTTCTGCCACACTTTTTCCTTCCCACAGACTTCCCACTGAGCTGCCTTGATACAGCACTCTGGGAACAGCCTATTCGTTCAGAAATTTCTTTCTGTGTCTTACCCTCTTGCTTGAGGGTGTCAATGATGGCCTTCTGGACAGCAGTCAGGTCGGCAGTCTTACCCATGATTGCGGTTTTGAGTAATGAACCAGGCTGGGAGTTTTTAAAAGCCTCAGGAATCTTTTGCAGGTGTTTAGAGTTAATTAGTTGATTCAGATGATTAGGTTAATAGCTCGTTTAGAGAACCTTTTCATGATATGCTAATTTTTTGAGATAGGGATTTTGGGTTTTCACGAGCTGTATGCCACAATCATCAATATTAAAACAATAAAAGGCTTGAACTACTTCAGTTTGTGTGTAATGAATCTAAAATATATGAAAGTCTAATGTTTATCAGTACATTACAGAAAATAATGAACTTTATCACAATATGCTAATTTTTTGAGAAGGACCTGTATATATATATATATATATATATATATATATATATATATATATATATGTGTGTGAAATATGTATGACAACACCTCAGCTGCAGTTTCTCACAGCGCTGTGGAATTTCATGCGCACCTGCACTTCCTAAATGACCTCTTTATCACATTTGCTCCCCGGATTTATATAGAACCCGAGAAAGCGTCGTGATTCGCGCGATCTTCGGCAGCCGCCGCCGCATATACCGCAAGTACATTGCCGTTTCAATGCGCTAATATGTTTAGATTCGATAAGCGCTCATTTACAGCTCTTTCCAAGATAAATAACCGCGTGATGAGAGTGCTATTCAAGTTTCCCAGCATGCATGCTGACTCCGCGTGTGTGAATGTGCTCTTACAGCTCTTCAGATAGGGATGTGCGAGTCAGAGAGAGAGAGAGAGAGAGAGAGAGAGAGAGAGAGAAGGAAAACGAGCCACTATATATATATGTACAGTATAAGAAGCAGTTCAAAGGTGGCGCTAACATTCTAAAACTTTTTCAATGCAAACTTCATTAAGGACAAAGGATGTAACTGAGCATTAGAACAATATTAGGATTGAACAGGTGATCATTTGTCAACCAGTCTAGCTATAAACACTATGCTGAATTTCCTTTCCTTTTTTTTTTTAAAGAAAGCTTACTAGAAATGTTTCAGACTAGAGCTTTGCATCAGGACTGGGATCCACAAAAACACATCACACAAAAGCCAAAATCAAAAGTAGGATGGGTTTTACATTCCTGCAGGCAAAAGGTCAGGTCAGAAGGTCACTCTCTCATCATCTATACCGCTTTATCCTGTATTCAGGGTCGCGGGGGCCTGGAGCCTATTCCAGGAGGTTTAGGGCACGAGGCAGGGTACACCGTGGACAGGGTGCCAATCCATCGCAGGGCACACACACACACTCATTCATACACTATGGGCAATTTGGGAACGCCAATCAGCCTAACCTACATGACTTTGGACTGTGGGAGGAAACCGGAGTACTTGGATGGAGGAAACCCACCAAGTACGGGGAGACGGGAATCGAGCTTGGCCGGGAACCGAACCCGTACCCTGGAGGTGCAAGGCGACAGTGCTAACCACTACACCACCGTGCCACCCAGGTTAGATAAAGAGCTGTAAAAAAAAAAAAAAAATGAATTAATTAATTAAAAAAAATTTTTTTTTTTTGCATATTTGTCACACCTAAATAATTCAGGTCATCAAACAAAATTAAATATTACTTAAAGATAAATGAGGAAATACAAAATGCAGTTTTTTTTTTAAATGATGATGTCATTTATTAAGGGGAAAGAACTGTCCAAACCTACAGTACCTGGCCTTAAGTATGTGAAAAAGCCCTTAAAAGTAATAATTGCTTGTGCGACCCTTGTTCACAACAACTGTGATTAAGAATTTGTGAGAACTGTCACTGGAATTTTGGAGGGTTGTCGAGCATTAAAACCTTGTTTATTTAAAAAATAAAAATAGGAAAATATGTACTGTATGACCCTAGACAAAGAACGCAATCATTAACAGTTGTTCGTTTCTAAAGTTTGTTTATTTATTATGTTATTCATATGATCGTATTAGGCCACACCTACAATACCTAATGATTATATAGGGTATATAGTAGTACAGTATCACGCTACACCCCGTATGAGTAGTGTGACAGGAACCACACAGTACATTCACTGAGCGAGCAAGTGGGAAGATGAAACATGTCTAATCTAGAGATGCCAAGTCAGCTTTTTTATCGCTTTTCACTGCACTTGAGCAATAAGTTCAGCAAGAAAAAAAAGGAAGAAAGAAAATGGAAATAAATGTAGGTCTATTGTAGCAATCTAATTCATTAAAAATGAAAGGCTTCATTCCGGCGTTCTGGATGAGACATGTGGTGTTGCGTTAGGTGACGACTGGAGCGTTGAAGGTGGAGGGATTTCTCTGCCGCTGCGTCCTAGAAACTAAAAACAGAATTCCAAATACTGAGCGTGCCAAAGCACGACGCGGCCTATCATACTAGCGTAAAGCAGCTCGCGTCGAAGGGAAAAGGGGTGGGAGAGGTTTAAATATTCATGCGCACAATTCTGAAAGAGGACTCTTCATCTCCAATCCTTTTCATCCCCCTAACCAATCCTCTGCCGTCACACTTTTTTTCCTCCCTCAACTCTCTGAGCAACTGCCACATCTGCCACAGCTGGCACTGGAAATGTTCATGGTGGCTTTGCGTAATGTGAGAATGTTAATCATTGTTCGCTAAAGTATAAGCAGTCTGATTTTTCAGGAAGTCTTAGGTAGCAATATGCACAAATATTACATCATGATTAATAAGATGTTACATAGTAATTTTTCATACAGGTGTATGTACTGTAAACGGGCGGCGCTGCGGTGTAGTGGGTAGCTCTGTCGCCTTGCACCTACAGGGTCCTGGTTCGATTCCCGTCTCTGTGTGCATGGAGTTTGCATGTTCTCCCCGTGCTTGGTGGGTTTCCTCCAACAGTCCAAAGACATGCAGATTAGGCTAATTGGCGTTCCCAAATTGCCCATAGTGTGAGTGTCTGTATTTGTGTGTGCCCCGATTGCCACCCTGTCCAGGGTCTACCCTGCCTCGTGGCCTCGGATAGATTCCAGGCGACCCTGAATACAGGATAAAGCGGTATAGAATCTTTTTCCCTTGTGGCATGGTGGTTATCGCTGTGGCATCGGACCTCCAGGGTTGAGGGTTTGATTTCCACCTCGGGTCTGTGTGCATGGACGCCGCATGTCCTCCTTGTGGTTGGTGGGTTTCCTCCCACAGTTCAAAGACATGCACATGAGGATATTTGGCGTTCCCAGATTGCCCGTAGTGTGTGTGTGTGTGTGTGTGTGTGTGTGTGCGTGAGCGCTTCATGTCCAAAGTCTCCTTACAGAATGAGCGGTATAGAAGATGATGATTTTTGGGCCATCTTGGATACAACACAAGGTTTCCAAAGCCTACCAGCCCATACTATAAAGGCAGCTCAGAGTAAAGGAAGGTCTTACCAAGTGAACAGTAAGTGTAAAAAAAAGGCTATTCTGGCTCAAAAATGATCAAAAGAACTGCAAATAAGTCTATTACAAACTGATTTATTTAAAGTCTTGGGTTTTTTTTTATATTTAAGAAATCTTTCTATAAAAAAGTGCTTTTCTTCTATTATTGACTCTTTAAACCTTCCTGTCCTTTGCAGCTGACCAAGTAATTAGTCAACGCAAAATATTTTGTGTTACAATGACTAATGAACACCTATGAATATCCTCTAGTAATAATATTTGTGACCACCGAACAAAGCTCCTTTGACAGCCATTATGTGGCATTATAAGGCAGCTTCATTCCCCCTCAGAATGAAACCCCAGGTTCTAAGTCCTAATGTGACGAGCGGAACGGGTGCGTCCAGGGAGCGAGCGCCGTTTAGTTACAGCCTTGGCCATGCGCTAATATGGATTGACGAGCTGAGGCTGGGTGCAGGGGGGGATGGGATAGGGCAGGATGGCCCTTTTTCGGAGTGCCACTCATTTATCATTTATCATCAGCATGACACCAGACCCCGTGAGGGAGTATGAACGCTTCAGGACGGAAAAGATGGAGAAAGAAGAAGATGGACTTGGCAGATCCGGCAGGTTTGGCAGAGATCTGACGAGATCGCCGTGACCACGCCGGTCCTCGAGATCAAAGGTCGAAGCAGCGCGGGAAAGGTGGAAATGGAGGTAAATAAACATGCGCGAATATGAAGGCGTTCGCGAATGTGAAGTGTATAAAGATCTTACAGTTTGTGCTTCTACCATAAGCCTGCGTTTTTATTATGCAGGACATGAACCTGTCGATTGCGGTAAGCCCTGAAATTTCATCTGTAACCCAGTGTGTATGTGTGCGTGCGTGCGTGCGTGTGCGTTCAATTTTAAAATCCTTCATCCTCAGCATGTGTGGGCAACAAGGGCAAAGGAGGAAAAGCCATCAAAAGGCTTCAAAGCTTCACTAATGGACCACCTCCATTCACTCTGAACTACACATGCCGCTCAAACTCAATACACGGACCATAAGGGCAAGACTGATCCATTTCTGACTTCAAATAATGGCCTGTCCACACACATACACGTACACACATACACATACAGAGTATATACAGGGGGGCGTTCAAGTCAAACTGGGACTTAAAACCAATTGACATTTACAGAAGACTTCAAGCACGGTACGTTGGCGAGACTCTTAGACGCAGTAAAACATTTAAAAAGGTGGAAACGTTTTAAAGAAGACCGTATGATCCCATCCGAGGTGGTTCAGCGCCCGCCCACCGCGGTCATTCCCACCACATAAAGTTATTTATACATATTTGTGCCATTAAAGGAGTTCCTGGGAGGCCAGGGTTTTCAGACATAAAGGCCAGGGTTTTCAGATCATGGTACTGAGAAAACTTTCTCCCTTGATGTCATCCAAGTGCATGTAGATAGATAGATAGATAGATAGATAGATAGATAGATAGATAGATATTATTAAAAGTACCAATAATAAAATAAAAAAAGAAGTTTAAGGCCCTGAAAAAATGTAATGCATGCTAGCGAAGGTCTGTGACTTCAAAGTAAACTAACCCGTACTCTCTCATCAAAATCCCTCTCGCGCTCTGGTTTCCTGTGAGGACGAGAACTGCTGAGTAGAGACAGGAAGGCAGATGCTCAAAAGAGCACGCTTAATTGGTTCCATCTCCAAATGTTTTTCTACAATTAGAGGGCTCGAGTGGGTCTCGCGTATACTGGGGATTTGATAGCTCATTTACCACAGACACACTCTCCAGACCCCACCTCAATTAATGACAGACAGGGAACAAAGAGCAGAAAGACAGCTACATTGTTCACGGCAAAATGGTTTGCCCGTCATAGACTACAATGATTACAAAAAAAAACCCAAAAAACATACAAATGGTATGCTTCTTATTTAACACAACGTAATTTCCCTAATAATATATAACTTTTTAGAGACCTAATTTGCATACCTACAAAATATCCTGGATTACATATTTATTTTTGTATGTTTATAGATTCTTGAATCTCATTGGCCAGAAAGTGTTGATCTTGTATAAGCTGTGATGGTACTGTAGGTTCGGTTACGCTATTGCTTTTATAGTAACAGCTTATTCACATTAGCGGATGATGCTCCCTAAACAGAATCATAAACTCTGCCCATCAAAACGTATATTTTACAAAGCAAAATGTAAAATAGTTCATATACAGGAGCTTTCTGTTGGGATGTATTTACTTATTATTATTATTTTATGGAAGTAGTCTCCAGTGTCAGGGCTTGGGAAGGCATTCAAGTCTTCAAGAAAGAGCACTTTGTGCTTTTCTTGATTCTTCGAAACACCGCAAAAAAAATCACTGGTGGCTCAAACAGTTAAGGCTGTGTGTTACTATTCGGAAGGTTCAGGGGGGTTCGAGTCCCAGCACTGCCAAGGCCTTAAGCATGTCACTTAATCCTATCTTCCCTAGGGGGCGCTATATCCTGGTGGATCTTGCTAAGACCTGGGACATGCAAAAAAATAAATAACTTCACTGTGCTGTAAGCGGGGACAATTCTTATATCTCTCTGTCTATCTTAACAGAGACAAAAGGAAAGGATCAGCTTCTATAAGAGACGTTATAACAAGGACTCCATCAACGTTCCACAACATTAATGGTAACTGTCCAAAAAGTACCATAGTATGTTATTTAATAAATCAATCAATACATAACCATTTTACATAGAATTTTTTTTAATGACCAGTTATAACACCTTCACCAGGGTTCCCAGCATTGTCCTTTTATTTGATACCTGGCAACCTTACGAGTGGAGAAATAAGGTGTGCAGAACAAAACTCGAGTTAAATGAGAAATTTCTGAGTTGAAAAGTCAACAAAAACAAATGCATCATCCACATAATTCTTTAATCCAACAACAACGACAGAAAAGGTCAACACAGGATCCATTTTCGAAAAACTTTTACCTGGGCACCACTGAGTCCATAATCACGTTGTGCATAACAGAGTGGTACACATGCTTCCCCTCAGAGGACAGGAAGACTCTCCGGTGCATCATTAAAACGGAACAAAGAATCAGCAAATCGCAACTTCTAACACATCAGGTACAGCACGTACCGAACTTGCTGTACCCGTCAAACCGATAATATCCCGCGAGTCTCCGAACCTTCCCCAGCTACGGCATTTTCACCCTTGCACAACTAATTTGCCGCTGGGCTGTTCCATTACCCAACAGGTAGTGATCACTTCTGTCAGTATAACAGCTCGTCAGCTCATGTAACAACATTACAATGTTCTGGCCGTGCTGACAGCTGACAGTGTCCTAAATTCTTACTGGTATACCACAGTATGTAGTCAAAATGGAGGTGTCGGACAGTCCAAAGATTTATATTCCGCTTAGGAGATAACTTCCAGGGTTCTGGGATCAAACAATGTAAAATGAAAAGCAAGTGGGCTATGTAGGGTGAACAATCCCTTGTTCCGCACTTCAAGTAGTGCCCTTGATCAGGGGTTAAAGAAGGATTTGGAATTCCGAACTGATTCCGTAGAAGCTAGTTAGCTTCGTAGTTTGCATTAGGCATACATTTGCAACGATTTAGAAGCAAATACCAAGAAAACAAAGTGATCACATAATGTTATCAGGTTTGTTTTCTTGCTGAAACTGCTTCCATGACTGGTTTAGAATTTGTACTGCGGATCGGACCGCACAACTTGGAGTATTGCACTATTTACTAATGTTTGAGTTGGATTTAAACCTCAAACTCCCTCTTTTTTCGCTCCTCTTCCAAGCATGCCATTTCAGTGTTTATGTTAACGAGCAGCACAAATCCAGAGAACAAACTGCAGAGCAACAAGCATATAGATGATATCTCCTTCTATGAGGTCACATAAGAAGGGAAATCTAATTAGCTTGTTTAAACCCATGCTATAAAAAGATAAAATAAGGACAACAAGCAGGCAATACTTTTTTTTCTTTCACGTTTTTGTGTTTGCACACACATCTTTTGTGTGAGTTTTGAATAACAGGTTCCATTTGAAGCTACAAAAGCATTATGTGGAGGAATCTTACATTTAAAACTTGTCAAGAGCGTAAAACTTTTTTTTTTCCGGTAGGATTGAGTTGGATTTAGCCGTGTTTGAGGCACAATAACACCCATAATCCATCATTACTGAAAAAAGAAACCTTCAGAAAGTCAGTCAATTTACTCTGACATTGGCACTGGCCAGAATACTCTGTACTCTCAAATGTAACTCTAACTGGTGACATGTAGTTTGCAACCAACTTTGCAACACAGCACCATCTTTCAACACTGACAGTTTTAAGTGTGAAAACTCGGTCTCCAGAGAATCTCATATCGACTTTCGACAGCATCACCTATTCTCCTTACCCGGGTTGCGTGAAGCTCCATAAACCGCCATAAATCCTGACGTTCCACCTTCTGCATTGATCGGATCAATGAAGCCCCAAATCCTCTATTCATCCCTGAAAGCAGCCTTGCTTGGTGTACATCAGCCTGTAACCACCAACCCGTCCCAATTACCTACAGTGAATTATCGAGGTTGTAGTTAATCTTGCTCCATTCCTCAAGAGAATTCACCCCTCCTAATGCTACCACACATGATCTCCATGAATCCCAGCACATACAGTACATTGCGTTCATGTAAATTCTTTAGGGGATTCCTAAAAAAAAAAAAAAAAGTAAAAATGGTCGCGACTCTCTTTATAGTAGTTTTACTTCTTTATTTATTTTTAACAGCAGTGGTCTTTATGTAGCAGCTCACACTGTTTGCATCTCTCTTCTCTCACTAATTCACACCTCACCCAAAATATCTGGAGAAAGTGTGATAAGCCCACAGAGGGAAGTGTGAGAGAGGGGGAAAAAAAATACATGCAGAATGTGATATGGCTAAAAGAGAGGTTTCAGAACAATGGCTAAGACTGATACGGGGGATTTAATGAGAAAAAAAAACCTCATACGTTTCACATAAAGCTTTTCACTTTATATCCGTATTACGAAGTGAATAAAATGTAATAACACGTGAGAATTTCACCATACACGTGGCATCTACAGTAGTAAACGTGTGCAATCAAAAGGGCAAAACAATGAAGAACAGAGTAATGAAGAATAAATCTGATCTTGTCCGGCAAATAAATAAATCAATTTAAAAGTGGAAAAATTTAAAAAGTTGTAATTTCTCATAAAACTTAGTGCTGTATACTCAACTTTGTTGGGTCAGAAAAAAAAATCATAAATGGAGATCACTTTAACACTTTAAATTCCGAGCTAGTATAAAGATTAGACTTTGGCAGTGTTGTAATATACTGTAACAATATACAGTATAAACACTTTATTACTGCATTTACTTTATATACTATATATTCTTTTATACAGTATATATACTCTTGTTGTAGTACTGTACATATATTTGTTACAGTACAGTACATACACTACTGTTCAAAAGTTTGGGGTCACTTTCTAACTCCATGATGGTTCCTGGTTTTTATTTCTTTCTACATTGTAAAGTTTTGCTGAAGGCGTCCAAAAAATGCATTAATCTCCTTTGAACAGTTGATATTGAGATGTTTCTGCTACTTCTGCTCTGTAAAGACTTCATAACGCCTCTAATCTGAGGTGCTGTTAATTGGTCATTTTTCAGGCTGATAACTCTAAATGAACTTCTGGTCTGCAGCAGAGGTAGGTTTTGGTCTCGTCCTCCTGGGACGGCCTTCATGAGAGACAGTTTCATTATGGTGCTTGACGGATTTTGCAAATGCACTTGACAATACTGTTCTTGCAAGAACTATTACAGAAAGGCCGACCTCTGAGTCTTAAAATAACAACTAACTGTTGTTTTTGTTGTTGTTACGTAATTACCTAATTCCATATGTGTTATTTTATAGTTTTGAAATCACTAAACAAAAACAAAGACATTTGCAAGTGACCCCAAACTTTTGAACGGTAGTGTGTATTTACTGAAAATTTGCACTTTGTTATTTATGTTCAAACTTTCACTTTTTCTCCACTACATTTGCTCAATAAAGTGTGTACTTTTACTCTTTACCCCCTCAGCATCTTTGTTACTCATCTGTCTTGGTTACGTAATGACCGTCTGTTGCTCACCTCACATTTTTCATTTCTATGAAGGTTAAGTTATGCTGTAGGGTCTTGCTTTTGGTGCTATTACAGCACATCTAAGTATGTAAAAGCTGCACCCTTAAACTATGTTTTTAGAAAAAGCAGCTGGACTTAACCTGCAGTCCACCGGATGACTTTCCCTGTCAAAAACTCCCCATCCAACCTGAAAAACTGTATCGAGGTCAGTTAAATTAATATTGATTTAGTCGAACATCAGTGTTATTTAACCTTAGTTAGTTAGTTAGCTCTTATCATAAGCCAGTTCAGAGATCTGGGGAACGTGATGGATAGGCCGACATCAGCGATTAGCCTACAGTACATGCAGATTTTTTATAAAAAAAAAAAAAACGGGTAAAAATAGAAGAAGACTAGACAGTAATCAGCTGATAATCAACATTCTAACTGCTCACTATATTTACTTTTACTTTAATATGTAAGAGCATTTAATATCAGAAAATTACTTCTGAGACGTCTCTACAGTAAATATCTGACTTTGTACTACTTTACTCAAGTATTATTCTAAAAGGTGACTTTAACTCGTATCAAAGGCATTATCTGGTAAGATACTTGTACTTTTACTTAAGTATCCCTTTCAAGTACTTGATTGATACAAGATTGGGCTTTGTACAAAAGAAAAAAGTCATGTGATCTGATGAGTCCAGATTGACCCTATTGGGCGTAAAGTGGTGCACCAACTTGAATAGTGTCTATAGTCAGTTTTTTTTAGATTTAATGTTAAAAATAAAAACTTTTCATGTTCTACTGGAACGGCTACAATGCACATCAATCATGAAGCCACAGAAAAAGCTGAAAGATAGAAAAATATCCCATTTTAAGGATTGTTAAATACACCTTATAATTAAACGGTGCTTATGAGTCGCACCTCAGCTCGGAGCATCTTCCCGCACCCACGCGAGTAGGAGTATAACACAGCATCAGGCGGCCATTATTTTTGGCTGTTTTAATAGACAGAGGCTGTTATGGCGAAATAATTAAACTCATTACGTGGCTGTTTTCTGTAATTTCCTCTAACCTCTTTCTCTCGATCCCTCCCGAATCTCCAGTCTAGAGGCAGAAGGGGCAGCCTGGGCACGAGCCGAGTCTATCATTATTTCTAATTACAGGCTCTCTCTTTCTGTGTTACCCTCTTTTAAACTGCAAATATCATTTCATCTGTGGGCTATTAAAACTGACGTGCAGACAGATGCGCTGTCTGACGCTGCTCTCGGACGGCCTCTGATGAATCGGATAAAGCAGAGACGTTACTGAGGGAAGGATGGGTTTGCAGCAGCCTTGTTTACACACAGGCACACACACACACAACGCAGTCCCTAGATGAATGCTTTTCTGGCCCGAGCTCTCCGGAAGCATCAAAGCAGAACAAATGTTGGCTAATTATATCCAAAATAATATGAATGCACTCCGTGACCATGAAAAATCCTCTTTTGCTCCACTCAGCAGGACACGGCGTACGCATCACACTCCGCTCTCATGCGCACACAAAGGAGATGATTCCCCGTGACATGTATGTCAGGAATTAAACATGTAGTTACATCAAGAAGCTGCTTGATCACGTTAATATCGGCGCTAACGGCGTCAGCCATCTGTCATGCACGACGCAACCTCACCCACCGATCCGGCACGGTCCGCGCACAAATCGCTAGCAACATCGTAAGTCTTGCATTCAGATCGGACCGGACTCTGGTTACATCTCAACCACGAGAGCGCATCCGTCACTAAAATGAAATCAGATAGCTGAATCTGAAATAGCCTCTCTCTTTCCATAAAGAGCCTGGCTGATGAATAGTTGTCTAGCGCATCAAGATGATGCAATCACCGCGAAATCCATCGTTTTATTTACTCGCGGTCCTGAGACTGGAAGTGATTCCACTCTAAAACGCTGTCAGCGCTTTTTCACTCTGGGTGCCTGTGCATGTGTGCGTCTCCTTTTTTCCGGGTGCTATCGTTGTTGTTGATGTGTCGCTCCAGTTTATGACCTATTTTCATGAACACGATCAATGCATGAAACATACAACAACAAGGCGTATAACATTCATACTAGCATATCAATATGGTTTGAGACGTCTCGCTACACATTCATTGCACATCTTTACCACTCGCGTATGAATCTGTTCAGCCAATCACGAGGCATCAAGAGTCATGCAGATACAGGTCAAGAACTTGACAAGAAGGACAAGAACAGGTCAGGTTTATTTCAGGTGTTCATGCCGTCTAACTCCTCATCTCCATGACACCATGTTGAGTAATTGATATGTGTTACATTAACAGCTTGACTTCAAGCAAGAAAAATCCCATTTTAGTGTTTTTTTTAAATTATTTTTTTAATGCTATGCACTGACAGCTGTTTGTGCTCCTGATGTAATGAAACCATAAACTACTAAATCGAGGTCATGAAATTGTAATGAGCGTAGGCGGGGAGGTGGGCTATTTTGCAGTAACAACCATTTAGTTTAAATTGTTGAAATAATAAAAATAAGTATTCAGTTACTCTGAGGCACTCTTCTATAAAGACAACATGTCCTCAGTCTGAAGGACGAAGCCGCCCGAACGTTCATCTGCTACACTCATATCACGAAGTGCGTTCAAATCAAACCGGGATTTTTGTCTGCGCAGAATAAAACAGTTATGAGAGTAAAAACTAGCTTGATTTCTCATCAAGTGCACACTACATTAATGCACTCATCTAAGTGATTCACTAGTGCTTGGACGGCATCAAGGTAGAACGTTTTCTCAGTACGTAAAGCCATGATCGGACTGCCTAATACACACTGGCCTCCCAGGAACCCCTTTAAGCATTGGGCTTCGAGCCACCTCAGCCGGGATCGCCATTCTTTAAAACGTTTGCATTCGAATGGTTCACTGCAGCTGAGTCTCATCACTGTAATTTCGTTAAAGTGTTCTGTATGTTAAACAGTTTTACGCCTACTGTAAGTACACCAGTATTTTGTGGAAAATCCCAGTTTCCCATTGTAATTGAATTCGAAATTATATGCATAAACAACTTGGTTCTCAGGACAAACAAAGCCTCTGTAATTTCACAAGATGTCCTCCATGCATTAAAATAAAATGATAAGAGCTGGACATTAACACTGTCATATGCATGTACAGTGCTGTGCATAAGGCTTTAACACCTTGTGTTTTTTTTATTGCAATCTTCGTTATAGTTTTTCTTTTCATTTAAGCTTTCATTAAATCTTTTTTTGCTTTTCAAATATCAGTATTCCACCACAGACTTTTACAAAAGTTACAAAAATATATATTTGTATGCCAGAAAAGAAAGCAGCATATTACTGTACATTCTAAAAAGCATGAAAAGGAAGCTGTGGGATTTTGCATGCAAAAAAAGAAGCAGGTGCAACAGTCAAAGCCCTCAGTAGAACCGTGGGTGGTTTCTGCAGGGTGCTGAGTAAAACTTAGTAGCTAATTTCCTTATAAAACTGCACAAATTGTACCCGGCATTGAAGGCTCCTCATAGCGGTGTCACACCACATACTGACTTTGTTTCATAAATGACTATTTATACAGTATGTGTCATGTATGAATTGGTGCTAAATTATAAAGTAGTCTTTTTCAACGTGTATTCATTTTCTTTTTTCTTTTTTTTTCCCAAAAGTACAGTAGCAGTGGATCTGCCACTGTAGTCTCATGTGGGCGCTGTCGCCGTGGAGCAGGTATACACCCTGAAGCACCACAGAGAATACACCATACACACTCCTTTACACACCTATGGGCAATTTAGAGTTAAGAATTCAGCCTACCAGCATATTTTTGTGGGGTGACAAAAATCGAAGCATCCAGAATCTCTACACTCGCTCAGGATCGCCGCAGGAACCTTGAAGCTGTAGGTTGACAATGCGTTCTTCAAACTTCTTCTGTGATTACTAGTGTTTGTGACACTGAGCGGGGTATTCAAACGTTTGTATTTAGTCACGTCTCCATCATTCCTTTCAACCTCATTTTAATACAAGGCATCACACAACATGAAAAGGTAATATGTAGCCTTTTTTCTTTTTTGTCTTCAGACCCCTAAGCAGTCACTCTGGCACAGACGAATTTACTTTTGACCAATATACTGCTTTATAGTCCACATTTACCCCATGCGAGTCCCATCCGAGGAGGCAGACGTTAGATTGGCATCATTATGGCGGAGGCGGGGTCGCAGTCACCACTCGCAAACCTTTTACTAAGCGTTTCTATGACAACAATGCATTAGGCCCTTGATCACCCGATCATATTTAATTTTGGGCCTCGTTACCATGATGCTAAACATATTTTTTTTTCTCCTTCTGCTGTGCTCATCCACATCAATTTGTAAATGAAAGCGGTAAGGAACAAAAGGAAGAATTTTAAAAGAAGTGGTGATGAGAGAGAGAGAAGAGAGAGAGAGAGAGAGAGAAAGGCGAGGGAAGCGCTAATGAGGGTTTCTAACGCTCTTTCTGGCCTGATGGGCTTGATCCCTAATGGGAAGCAAATTGAAAATCTGAGGTCTCATTGGAGTTGGAGTAAACCTCATACACCACACACAGAGATGCAAATACTCGACTATTTCCAGCACATACAAACATCCTTCTTCAATCAGTGCCTTATTAAAGACAAGCCACAATCTTGTTAGAAATTTTAATTAAAATCAATTGAATGTTTTTTTATATATATATATATATATATATATATATATATATATATATATATATATATATATATATATATACATATACATACCGGCCATTTACTATCCTTGATAATTAAGGATGCACTTACAAAAACTGATTTGCCACTAGTGCAGGTTTAAACCTACAAGACAAAGACTGAACTCCCAGGACAGACAACACTTGTGGACACGTTATGCGATGGTTAAAGTGCTACATGTCACAAGAGAGCTACTGTACCACGTGCCCATAATAATCGTGATGTTTTCTTCCTTCGCTTCATATTTATAAGAACTTGAAGATGTGACAAAAATACTTTTTGATTTCATGCTTCAGCAGCAATGAAGGACACGGTACCATCTGCCCCTTTAACTGTAAACACAGAGAGAAGAAACACAATGGATTACGCCTGTATTTTACCTGTGATCATAGTTTCTGGTTCTATTTAATTGCTACAGTTATACTGTACCAGGGCGTTGTGAAATCAAAAATTGGGGATTTATTCTAATTAAAAGCAGGGGTCTGCCAGTACTTTAAGTTATGTGTTAATATTAATGTACTCTTTCTAATACAGTGGTACCTCGGTACAGTATATGAATTGAATGAGTTCCGGAGGCGAGTAAATACGGCAAAAATTCGTATTGTGAAACGCATTTTCCCATAGGAAGTCATGTAAATGCAGATAATTTGTTCCAGCCACCCATAACTATTACCAATATTACCAACTTCCAAAACTATAATTATATTCTTTCACATAAAAACAATCAATTTAGACAATATGTAGAAATGACATGTAAATGAAGTCAGATTTGAACTAAAAAGACCTCCCTTAACCATAATTTATGATTCCTCTTGGCACCGGCTGCTTTAAAAAAGAAACTGAAAGTGGCTCCCTTTTCTTCTTGCTACTATCCTTGCTAACATCCTTGGGACCCATGGTACTTCACTAAATCTTAAAAAAACACACACAAAAAATTATTTAAACTTGTTTTGCTTGGCTTTCCACTGACGCAAACAAGTTTTGAACGGCTCCCGGACGTACTGTACGCGGAACTGGTGTCTGTTTGTATGCCGAAAATGCTTTGTATGCTGAGGCAAATTTGTGAGGCTGGGGCGTTCATATGCCGAGGTACCAATGTATAGTTATTGTTTTAATAGTAACAGCTCATTCATTACCCACATACCGTAAGCTAAGCCCAATATTACATTAAAAACAGTGTTATTAAAAAAAAATATTGAAATAAACCGCACATATAATCAATAATAATGTGGGGTTTTCAGTAGGTAGGTATTTATTTTTACAGTACAGTATTTATGGAAAAGTCTCCAGTGTCAGCTCTTTGTAAGGTCTATACATTTTGCAGAAGGTATGTTTGTGATTCAACGTTTCTTATTAACAGGACATGCTGGATTTTTGTCATATAAACTTTCATGTTGTTCTTTTGCTTGAGAACATCGACGACAAGTTCCATTTATTCCGTGGCAATGGTGGTTTTGATGGGTTCAGGTTGTTATCCTGATGCATTGCCTTCCTCCTGGCTTTGGGGCGGCCAATGGGAGAGTAACCTGTATGGGCATAGGGTTAAGAGCCTGGCCCAAGGTCCCAACAGTGGCAACCCAGTGGTGGCGGCACTGACTCCTGACCCTCTTGATCCAACAACTCAGCACGTCAACCATCTGAGCCACCACTGCCCTCTATTAACTTTAATTTAGTGCTGATGCTGGCAAGGGAACAACTATATATATATGTGCTATTACCTACAGAACCTAACTTCTCTTATAGTCATCTAAAGTTCTTTGATAAATTCAAAGTTATTATCTTTAGGTAAAATATCTATAGTTTAAGAGGAACAAAGCACTCCCAGTCAGGTTGTTAAGGGTGCTGACATAATTAATTATGAACTTTAGTGAAGTGCCTATAGCTATCACTAAAAAAATATATTGTTTATGTAACAACCTCAGCAGCAACCTCATTTCCCCTCTCGTCTATTGCAATCACCAGTATAATAATCACCGGCCTGATCATCTGTCATCATCTGCACCTGTTTCTCAATGGTTCAGTTAGATGGTTTTTATGCTTGAATGATTCTTCATTCAATTCATAGCATTCGGAGCTTAATCAACTGCTCAGGTACAGGGACCGGACTGAAAACGAGAGCCAGAACAAAGAGTAAAGGAAAAAAATGGCTTTCAGAATGACTAGAGAACTATTCTCTATTCTCTACATCTGTCTCTTTGGAAACCAAATATGAAGATATGAGGGGAGCTCAAAACGTTAGCACAATACTGTATATGGATTATGAGCATCCGCAACACAAGTCTCAATAGACTCGACAACATATTAGAACGGGCCCATGAATACAGACTTGTGATTTGTCTTGAAGCCCGAACTACTCTCAGATTTGCTGGTGTAGACAATATATGAATATCCAGATCCTTTCAACCAATCAGAATGGAGACTTCCACAGCGTGGGATTTCTCCATGTTTTGGTGCATGCTCAGGATATATACAATATGTATTATTAGTCTTTCGGCTGCTCCCTTTGTGAGGTCGCCGTTGGATGCCCTTCCCGGATCTCATTTTATCCGGGCTTGGGACCGGCACTGCATCCAGTGGCCGGGGTTTGGGCGGGAATCGAACCCAGGCCTTTCGCATGGCAGGTTAGAAACCTACAACTGAACCACCGATGCTTTGGATCCATTTTTAGTAATTAATGTCATTTCCTTATTTAGAATGTGATTTGAACATTTGAAATTGCACATAAATTAAATATAATTAAGGAACAATGATGTATTTGCTCACGTGGAGGATGAACACAGGATTAAAGTCAACCCCAAAATGATGGTACAGAGAGCTACAATATTCGCTAGTTGTTAAAAAAAATGCTATAACATTCTCGACTGCAGTACTGAATAAAATAATTGAGTGATTTTAGCCATGGTCATGCAGCATTTAAAAGTATAGCGATATAAAAAGTCAGAAAGGGGAGAACTCCAGTAAGTGATCGAGATGAAAGATGGAAGAACAAGAACGAAAAACGCCCCGTCGGAGTTAATTGTAAAGCGAAACTCTAGCCTCATTTACATCAGCTGAGCTAGCGAGATAATTAAGGCCTCGCTACGTGCACCATGTGAATACGCTCTTTCTTTTCCCTCCTTTCTCTTTCCGCGGACACGCTCTCGAGCTCGGGGAGCAAGGTCTCTCCTTTTGTTCCTCCCAATGAGAGCTTTCCTGTAGCGCGTCTCTCCTTTATTTAAGCAGCACGGCCCATCAGGGACCAGTGAACGTCGTGTTTAATGCGCACATCTAATCTTAGATTCACAGTATTCCTTATGAAAACCCTCTCACCGCACACAGAACGTGCAAATTGAACAGCGCCGTCCGTTTTCACACGGCCGCGACTCACGGAGTGCTGTAGGACTGTTTTTCTAATGTTTTTTTTTCTTTTGGGATCAAAGCATATAGAAATCCAATAGAAACTTTTCATTATATAGTCGAGGCATTCCATGGTTATTTATTGCAAATTCAATATTCAATATTTTTCAAACCCACACCAAGTGCTCATAGTATTTTTTTTTTTCTTTCCGTTCTTTCAGGTTCAGGTATGAGTAATGCTACATGGATATGTACGGTTTCAGAGCAGTGACCTATATTTACAACGAGCTGCGAGGCGTAATCGGAGTGAATAATTCAGGGAACGTTTCGCAGATGCCAAATACAGCATGGCTGAATGCTGGATATTTCAGTCATGCTTCAGGCCCCGTTCCAAACCGAGCCTTAGTCTCCTGTGGCGAGCTGGGGATTGATCAAAGACGTCAACAAAAATTTAATACGAGTTAATACGAACGATGGCTGGAAAACACTTTGTACGCTTGGGATGATGCAAAAAATAAAAAATAAATAAATACATTTTATATATATATACAGGTCCTTCTCAAAAAATTTGCATATTGTGATAAAGTTCATTATTTTCTGTAATGTACTGATAAACATTAGACTTTCATATATTTTAGATTCATTACACACAAACTGAAGTAGTTCAAGCCTTTTATTGTTTTAATATTGATGATTGTGGCATACAGCTCATGAAAACCCCAAATCCCTATCTCAAAACATTAGCATATTTCATCCGATCAATAAAAGAAAAGTGTTTTTAATACAAAAAAAAAGTCAACCTTCAAATAACTACAGTGGTGTGAAAAACTATTTGCCCCCTTCCTGATTTCTTATTCTTTTGCATGTTTGTCACACTTAAATGTTTCTGCTCATCAAAAACCGTTAACTATTAGTCAAAGATAACATAATTGAACACAAAATGCAGTTTTTAAATGAAGGTTTACGTTATTAAGGGAGAAAAAAAACTCCAAATCTACATGGCCCTGTGTGAAAAAGTGATTGCCCCCTTGTTAAAAAATAACTTAACTGGGGTTTATCACACCTGAGTTCAATTTCTGTAGTCACCCCCAGGCCTGATTACTGCCACACCTGTTTCAATCAAGAAATCACTTAAATAGGAGCTACCTGACACAGAGAAGTAGACCAAAAGCACCTCAAAAGCTAGACATCATGCCAAGATCCAAAGAAATTCAGGAACAAATGATAACAAAAGTAATTGAGATCTATCAGTCTGGTAAAGGTTATAAAGCCATTTCTAAAGCTTTGGGACTCCAGCGAACCACAGTGAGAGCCATTATCCACAAATGGCAAAAACATAGAACAGTGGTGAACCTTCCCAGGAGTGGACGGCCGACCAAAATTACCCCAAGAGCGCAGAGACAACTCATCCGAGAGGCCACAAAAGACCCCAGGACAACATCTAAAGAACTGCAGGCCTCACTTGCCTCAATTAAGGTCAGTGTTCACGACTCCACCATAAGAAAGAGACTGGGCAAAAACGGCCTGCATGGCAGATTTCCAAGGCGCAAACCACTTTTAAGCAAAAAGAACATTAAGGCTCGTCTCAATTTTGCTAAAAAACATCTCAATGATTGCCAAGACTTTTGGGAAAATACCTTGTGGACCGACGAGACAAAAGTTGAACTTTTTGGAAGGTGCGTGTCCCGTTACATCTGGCGTAAAAGTAACACAGCATTTCAGAAAAAGAACACCAGTAAAATATGGTGGTGGTAGTGTGATGGTCTGGGGTTGTTTTGCTGCTTCAGGACCTGGAAGGCTTGCTGTGATAGATGGAACCATGAATTCTACTGTCTACCAAAAAATCCTGAAGGAGAATGTCCGGCCATCTGTTCATCAACTCAAGCTGAAGCGATCTTGGGTGCTGCAGCAGGACAATGACCCAAAACACACCAGCAAATCCACCTCTGAATGGCTGAAGAAAAACAAAATGAAGACTTTGGAGTGGCCTAGTCAAAGTCCTGACCTGAATCCTATTGAGATGTTGTGGCATGACCTTAAAAAGCCGGTTCATGCTAGAAAACCCTCAAATAAAGCTGAATTACAACAATTCTGCAAAGATGAGTGGGCCAAAATTCCTCCAGAGCGCTGTAAAAGACTCGTTGCAAGTTATCGCAAACGCTTGATTGCAGTTATTGCTGCTAAGGGTGGCCCAACCAGTTATTAGGTTCAGGGGGCAATTACTTTTTCACACAGGGCCATGTAGGTTTGGATTTTTTTTCTCCCTAAATAATAAAACCCCTCATTTAAAAACTGCATTTTGTGTTTACTTGTGTTATCTTTGACTAAACGTTAAATGTGTTTGATGATCAGAAGCATTTTGTGTGACAAACATGCAAAAGAATAAGAAATCAGGAGGGGGCAAATAGTTTTTCACACCACTGTATGTTCAGTTATGCACTCAATACTTGGTCGGGAATCCTTTTGCAGATTCTTGTGTCTTGTGTCTCTCAACTTTCTCTTCACAATATCCCACAGATTCTCTATGGGGTTCAGGTCAGGAGAGTTGGCAGGCCAATTCCAGATTCCAGACCTTGGGGGACCTGCGGAAGCAGTGGACTGAGTCTGGAGTAGAAACATCCAGAGCCACCGTGTACAGGCGTGTGCAGGAAATGGGCTACAGGTTGCAAATTTTGCATGTCATTCGGAAATCAAGGTGCCAGAGTCTGGAGGAAGACTGGGGAGAGGGAAATGCCAAAATGCCTGAAGTCCAGTGTCAAGTACCCACAGTCAGTGATGGTCTGGGGTGCCATGTCAGCTGCTGGTGTTGGTCCACTGTGTTTTATCAAGGGCAGGGTCAATGCAGCTAGCTATCAGGAGATTTTGGAGCACTTCATGCTTCCATCTGCTGAAAAGCTTTATGGAGATGAAGATTTCATTTTTCAGCACGACCTGGCACCTGCTCACAGAGCCAAAACCACTGCTAAATGGTTTACTGACCATGGTATTACTGTGCTCAATTGGCCTGCCAACTCTCCTGACCTGAACCCCATAGAGAATCTGTGGGATATTGTGAAGAGAAAGTTGAGAAAGTATTGAGTGCAGAACTGAACATAATTATCTGAAGGTTGACTTTTTTTGTATTAAAAACACTTTTCTTTTATTGGTCGGATTAAATATGCTTATTTTTTGAGATAGGGATTTTGGGTTTTCATGAGCTATATGCCACAATCATCAATATTAAAACAATAAAAGGCTTGAACTACTTCAGTTGTGTGTAATGAATCTAAAATATATGAAAGTCTAATGTTTATCAGTACATTACAGAAAATAATGAACTTTATCACAATATGCTAATTTTTTTAGAAGGACCTGTATATATATTTTATTTTATTATTTTTTATTTTTTTCCCCTGGTTGATGTCTCAAAGACATATTTGAGGTGAAATTACTGTATGTAAAATACAAGAGGAAAAAAGTGAAATGGAAAAACACACAATTATTAATGGCATACTCACTCACTCATCTCATCATGTACTGTATACCCCTTTAAGGGTCGCAGGGGGCTTGGAGCCTATCCCAGGAGACATAGGGCATGAGGCGAGGTACACCCTGGACAGGGTGCCAATCCATCGCCAATTAGCCTAATCTGCATGTCTTTGGACTGTGGGAGGAAACCGGAGTACCTGGAGGAAACCCACCAAGCACGGGGAGAACATGCAAACTCCATGCACACAGAGACGGGAATCGAACCCGCATCCTGGAGGTGCAAGACGACAGTGCTAACTACTACACCACAGTGCCGCTTTAATAAATTCTATTAAAATGAATCAAATAACTTAAACATTAAATTATTAATTAAAACTTTTTATTAAAAAACTTTTGAAAAAGTATAAAACGTAGCTAGATAGATCTTAAGACCTGAGAGAGAGAGAGAGAGAGAGAGAGAGAGACAGACAGAGAGATAGAGAGGTTTAGTTCAGGGCTGAATTGTGTTTAATCAACTCAGATTACATTTGGCTCACCACATCCGCCTTCAGAGATGCAGTCACAAAGTGAGTACCCAGCATGCAACTCTGCATGTGTGTGTATGTCTATGTGGATGAGAAGGACGCACCTACACCAGCACAGTCCACGGGCACGCCCAGCCTCGTTTGAATTGTTCTACTGCGTGCTGTGTGTACGTGTTGTTTTATATCAAGCAGGAACGCTATTGTCATGCTGGATTTATACTGTAAGTTGCGAAAGAAAAAGTGTGTGTACAGTACATAGGGTACATAAGTGCCGACTTCAATGACAGTTCAAAGGATTCATTCCGGGGAAAAGTTAATTAACCCAAAAGTCGTTCTGGCGTATTTAGCGAGTCTATCCCTCGCTTTCATCTCGTTTCGCATTGCAGGTCCCGAACTCGTCTTCATTAGTGTTCGGATCTCGGTTCCTTTGAGCCGAGAGTTTCTCACTGAGAGTTTCTTCAGCTTCACAGGTTCATATGAGATATTTACCTATAGAGTATTATCAGAGGTGTCAAGTAACGAAGTACAAATATTTCGTTACCTTACTTAATTATTGTTCAGCCGACTTTTTACTTCTACTCCTTACATTTTTAAGCAATTATCTGTACTTTCTACTCCTTACATTTTAAAAATAGCCTCGTTACTCTATTTTTATGATCAGAATGAGCAACCCCCCCCCCTCCCCCGTCGCATGATAAGAACGCGCACAAAGGTCCTAGAATTATGACATTTCCTTAGAATTTCCCCTTAAATTTAGGACCAAATCTTAGTAAAGATAAAAATTATTCACAAAACATCTTAGACTTAAAAACAGCTCCTAAGGTAAGACTTGTTAGGAGTAGAGAGGAGGACTTTTAAGAGGCCTAAGAGTTTCCATAGCGGAAGGAAGAAATATTCTCCAAACACTAAACTGCTTTTCTGTCCAATTTTGTTTTCTTGTTCTTTTCTTACACCCTAATCTAATCTAATCTAATCTAATCTAATCATTTTCTAAGAATTTCTTCATTAGGAGCAACTTTTAAGATTAAGAGGGTCTGTGAATATGGGCCTAGATGTATATTTAACGTAGGGTATAATTATAAATACATCCGTCATGGTGTAATAAAGACCCATAAACTGTGTAAGTGAATCGAGGTGTTAGCGGAGAATCCTTTTAGCATGAAAAAACATTGTCACTATTAAAATGACTCTGACTCTATGATCCACTTATATTTATATAATATAATATATAATATATTTTAGGGCAGCGTGGCCTCCCTTCTCCAGAGTCACGGGTTCGATTCCCGTCTCAGGTGTGTGTGCATGTTCTCTTTGTGGTTTCCTCTGGGTGCTCCGATTTCCTTCCTCAGTCCAACGACAATCATATTAGACTAAGTGTTGTTCCCAAATTGCCCCGTAGTGCATATATGCTCTGTGATGGATTTGCTCCCTGTTCAGGGTGTATGTTCCCCGCCTTGTTCCCTACAGTAAGTCTCCTGGGATAGGCTCCAGGCCCACCACAACCTTGAACAGGATAAACGGTATAGAGGATAATACTGTGTATTCTATCCAAACTCTAGGTTTAAAAATAATATTAAGTGAGTCAGTGAATAATTTCAGATTTCATAATTGCAAAGCTTTTATTTGTTGAACAACTGAATCTTACAGTATGTCAGCACATACTGTAAATGATTCACTATGTAAAAAAAAAATACATCTAGATACAAATCTACTGAAACCCTACAGATGCTATATTTGTAGGATCGTTCTTTAAACGGACGGAACTGACGAATCCTTTGGTTTTCACTGAAATTCTGTTCATCGGGTCAGCGTTTGAGTCAGCGATGCTTTCAATCATAAGCACGCTTTAGTTTTCTCTCTTTCAGCTGATCAGTGTTTGTATCAGTGAATCTTTTGATTACAACCAAGATTTGCTCCTCTGGCAATCCTTCTGTCATGAGGAAACTGGCTCATCTTTATTTCTGCCAATCAGTGTACTGTATGAATGAATGAATCTTTTGATTTTCTTTTGATTCGCTCTGGCATTCAGCAAGGCAGCGTCTACTTCAGTAAATCTTTTGGTCATGAGCGTGATAAATTATTCTCGAGTTAAACAGATGAGCTGAATCAGCATGTTCGGTTTATGTAATATTATGTAGATTTTTTTTGTGCAAGAGATTTTGAACATTCTTTGGAACATTTCGGTACGTTCGACATTTACGTCTGTGTTGGTTTTGATCTGAAATAAACTTACTTTTTCAATGTCAAGGATACTTTTAGTAGTCCATGTTCCCAACCTCTCATACACTTTTAGAGGAAGGAATAAAAGGTTTCTAGCATGCTCAAAGGCCTTTTTGTTCCTCTTGGGTTCTATGCAGTGTTTTCATATTTTGGAAGAAAGAAAGTCAAGAAAGTTAAAGCCTTTAACACTAGAAGCGCAGAGCACGGTCATTTTGACCGCAAGGGGGAAAAAAAAAGTAAACTTCACACTCGATCAAAATCCAGGACCTAAACTATTTGCTTTGGGTGAAAGCGCCATCTAGCGATCATTGTGTGTCAGCAACAGCTTCCCATTCAAAACAATAGGCGGTCAAAACGACCGTGAACCGTGTTATAAGTAGGTCACACTGGCCCGGCGCTTCTAGTGTTAAGTATCCAATCAGTAAAATTCATTTTCTTTCTTTCTTTCTTTTCCTTCCTTCCAGCTTTCCACAGATCCCATCCGTAAATCGTCTTGTAGATTTTATTTAAGACTTTTGTTGTGTGAATTCCATCCATCCATCCATCCATTCATCTAGGACAACTATGGACTGTGAAGGCCAATAGAGACCATTGTATTTATCATTAGGTAGGACCTCTGGTCAACATACACGCACTCATTCATACACTACAGGCAATTTGGGGACTCCAATTAGCACCTGAAGGAAAACCCAACAAGCACGGGGAGAACATGCAAACTCAATGCACATAGAGACGGGAAACGAGCCTGGCCGGGAATCGAACCCGGACCCTGCAGGTGTGTATATGTGCGTTCCCTGCGATGGATTGGCACTCTGTCCAAGGTGTACCCCGCCTCGTGCCCTAAGTCTCCAGGGATAGGCTCCAGGTCCCCCGCGACCCTGAATACAGGATAAAGCAGTATAGAAGATGAGTGTGTGAAAAGTAATTATAATGCAAAATGGTTGAAGCTATCGTTTCTTTGTGCGTATGTGTGATCCAGATCTAGCAAAGCACACATGTCTGGACTACTGTGATTTGCTGTGTGTGCGTTTTATTTGTGTCCTGGTGTGTTAAGTTTCCTACTGAACCTGGTAAACACTTTCTTTTCCCCAGAACACACTTCACTTGTATGATTTCAGTCTATTCATGTACAAGCGAAGTCTAAGCGAAGGCCAGCATCCTGTCCAAAATCCAGCCCTTCATCTGAGGTAACCATGACGACCTTATCATAAACACCTTCGCACAGTGGTTTAAATGGCCCTGGTGGTGACCGAAGCATTGAACATTATACCAAGTGTGCGTGTTCTTATTGTCTGAGCTAAACTTTAGCATTAAGGGACTCAAAGCAATCTGAGGTTCTGAAGAGCAATGCAGCCGCTCTGAGAGCCAGCGAGCTGCATGAGTGGGTTCAATGGTTCACTGCACTCTGAATGGCTCTAGATCGGGTTTAAACAAGGTCTTCCTCGAAAAAGAAAAAGAAAAGGAAGAAAAAAAAAGTATATGCTTTCGCTCAGCTGGAATACATCCCACGCTGCCTTAATGCACAGTTCTCTTGTCAAAAAAAAAAAAAAAAAAAGTTTCTCTGCTCAGCAAGAAATGATAAGCTGAGAACAATCTTAACAATCATTAAGGTGTGATGTAGAAATTACTTCTTCAAAGGTTATTTATACAGTTCGGGGTTATAAAATGGTTCGACTTTGAGTTAAGGAAAGGAAAAAAAAATAAATAAATATATATATATATATATATATATATATATATATATATATATATATATATATATATATATATATACTGTGTATATATACAGTATTTCCATAGCCGCAGGTTTAACCCTACAAGAACAAGTCGGTACAAGTCCTGAAAATCAATACCAAGTTCTTCGGACTGATAATTTTTTCCCAAGATGAAATACTGCTATCCTAATGGGAGTGGTCTCTTTCAGTATGGCTTATTGAATGATCCGATAAGGATGAAATCACTGTTAATCATATCGTATGCTATCGCTCCCACAATCACCCAAAGCAAACTCGTAAGTGCCTTTAATTGGATTCTCACTGTAACTAAGAACTGGGTTATGGACTATCCTTAAAAAACATCAGTAATGACTGTGATCAAAAATCACTTCAATGCTTGATAAAGTTGGATGGTAAAAATCAACAGTAGAAAACACAGCTATGGTTAAAAGTAAAGGTAATAGCATTTCCATACACACACATACAGTATAATGTAAGGAGAACTCACAGGATTGGGACTAAACAGCTGCGTATCCATAAGAAAACCAGTTGTTAGTGAGATCAATCAAAAAATGGCTTCAGTTGGCAAGGAAGCATAAGGATTAGACTTTGGAGCGATGAAAAAAAGGTCATGTGGTCCTATGAGTTCACCATACCATAGTGATGAGTGCATCGGAGCCAGGAGCGATGTTCCCATAATGCATAGTTCCTACTGTGTTATGATCTGAGGTTGCTTCAGTTGGTCAGGTCTAGGCTCAGCAATGTAATGTGGCAATAAAACAAAGTCAGCTGATGACCTGAAGGTACTGAATGACCAGGTTATCATTTGTTCTGCTACCGCAGGCGTATTACAGAACACAAATTGTGAAAGAGTAGTTCTGAGAGCATGGGGAATACATATGAACTGGCCACCACAGGGTTCTGACCTTAAGCCAATTCAAAGTCTACTAGCCGGAGAATACTTTATGATGTGGTTTGACTCTACGGTCATCAGGACAAGATCTCGGCCAAATCTTATTGCAACTCTGGATGGAAATAAAAGTTATGATATTGCCATGATCTGACTGCCTACGCTGGCCTTTCAGGAACTCCTTTACGGGCCCAAGCATGTAGAAATGGCTTGTAATGAAATGACGTCTGTATGGTGATGTGGCAATAACACCCTGCTGAGTTCCTGTAATGTGCGAGTGGTGTTCGTGAATGATCGTGTGCTCAGTTCCCACAGACAAATGCGTCTCTTCTGCAAGTCGGCGACAAATTACCTGTTCACTGGCTAAGAGTCTCATCGCCGTATACTGCTCATGAAGTCTTCTGTAAATGTCAATCGCAAGTCCTAGTTTGGCTTGAACGCTCCTGGTACGAAATGCTTTTCAAAATGATTCTCAGAAATATATTTTGAGGATTTATTTGTACTTCCATTCCAATAACTATTACCTTTGATTAGCCTTTTATCGTGCATGCTAATTCTGACAGGGATGAGAACGTGGACAGGATGTGCGCACGTGTGTATGTGTGTGTGTGTGGATTCTGCTTGCTATTAATGCATATTTATGCATTTCTATAAAACACTCCACGTCCGCTGCATGCTTTCATAGGTACTAAATAAAACCTTGAAGCAGCCCATATGTTAAATATGTAATGTGTGAAGTGGGCCATATGTTTAATATATAATGTGACTTGAATTATTAACTGAGGAAAAAGACAGTAAACAAGTCTTAGGAAAAAAAAAGAAAAAAAGAAAAAAGAGTTTCATCTCTAATTAGCAATGTTATTGTTGTGATTTATCATGATTATGATGCGATACTGTATTTCTTTATTTCATCGGGGAAATAAAATCATCCAGGTGGATTAAGGTTTCTGTTTATAGAGCGTATAGAGCGAGTGCGAGGGAACTGGAAATGGAAAGACAGCTGCAGACGAAAGCTTATGAATAGGCTTAAACAATTTACACAGCTGACAGGCTAAAACAAACATGTTCCATCTTCTTTAGTGCCGGGGTTCATTTTGCAGAACTTCACTGTTGTTTTTCGCCTTTCATATTCCACCACGCTGACGCAACACTCTGAAGATCTGGCTTTCATCAGGGAATAACGCTAAATAGCTGTCCTACAAACTCCAGGATGCCAGAGAGTCAGCCGAGGAACCCTGGAGCCTCTCAGGTTCGAACCTTCATCAAACACATTCGTCGCTCAGAGCAAGAACTCGAGGCCTGGGAAAAAGCTCAACAGCACCTCGCTCTTTCTTTGTGAAGCTTTTTTTATTTTTTTCTCCTTGTTGTTTAGGATGCGTTTTATACGACGGTGGAAGTGTGTGTGCGAGTGTGGTGTGTGTGGGTGGGTGTATATGCAGCCAATTGCTATTCCTTCTAAACACTTTCGAATCCAGAAGAATTGCTCACCGTGGTTATGGGAACCAAAATAAAAAAAAAAGTTTTATCAAGTAGGGTTTCATGTGATGTACTCACATTACATCAGCTTTACTCCACGGGAGAGTTGAGTGGATATAATAACGTGATGTGGTCGACATAACCGACACCCCTGACTATCTCCGTCTGGACAATACATCACCACTGACACCTTGTGATTATCCTCTGTTGCTACAGCATCCTGACTTTTAATTAACTTCTGTCAATCGATATTGCGCAAGACAAAAATAAATAAATAAATAAATAAAACTACGCCAGCCTTTAACCTTGACACAACAAGAGTTCATTATAATCCAGGAGCTGCATCCTCACACTCATAACTACTGTACATACAGCACCTCTTCTTATTTCGTTGCAGCTACTGAATAATTAAGTAACAGCGGTTTCTGTAGACAAGGCTGTAAAATGAACGGCTGGATGATAATGTAAGGTCGTTAATGAACGATTATAATGCATATAACAGAATATCCAAACGTAGTCATAATACAAAGGTATAGACATTGTGGTGATTTCATATTGTAGCTAGTGCTGCTCTATTAATTGTCCAGAAATCAATATGAACCCGCGCAATTATCTATTGCAGGTAATGTACCTGCTAAACTAATGTACCTTGCTAAACTAAATGCTAAAACTGTCCAATCAAAATCCTCCTTTATCAGAATTTGGTGCTCTTTAAAAATCTGTAAAATATTCAATTTTATTCAATTTTATTTAACAATCGTTGTCGTTGTCTCAAAGCAGTTTCACAAAATGAAAAGAACATTTATGGAAGTGTGTATACGTAAGTGAGAAAAAATGTGTTTAGATAATAATGAGGTTGTCCTTGATGAGCAAGCCGAGGGTGCCGTCGACGGTGGCAAGGAAAAACTCCCTGAGAAGGCAATAGGAAGAAACCTTGAGAGGAACCAGACTCGACAAGGAACCCATCCTCATCTGGGTGATAACGGATAACAGGAATTATTGAATGACATCATGTGTGTTAGGCTGCTGGAAGTTCAATAAAACAGAAGTTGCCCAAGTTATCATGGAGTCGAGTTCAGCACAGGGACGAGTCAGCAGGTGCAGAGGACAGAGGGGGGTCTGGATCACTGGGAGCTCAGGAGCAGCATGTGTAGAGCCAAACCATCATGAAGCAGCTGGAGCTAAACCTTCTCTGGATGCCTCAAGATCCTCGAACGTATAAAATATTATATAACTGGAAAAATAAGAAAAATTTGAAGAAACAAGAAAATCACAGATCCCGCCACATATTAATTGGGCTACGTTCACATTACCAGCTTGAAGATATTCAGATCAGATCTGAGTCACTTTCATATGCAGTCCTAGTACAAATACTAGGTGTAAATCCGATCCTTGGTGTGAATGAGATCGTATAATTCAGTCTATATAAACAAGTCTGAATACTAAATGCTACATTTAATAGGTAAATATTGTAGTTTATATCACAATCACAATATTCTGTAGTGTCGCAACATTTATTGTTAATTGATTTATGCAGCCCTAACTGTAACGATAGGCATTTATCATTTTTTTTAACATGAAAACGTTAAGTAAGTATTAGAATTTGCCTAATAGCCTATTATTTTCTTACATAATGGTCAGAACCGTATGAATTATGACTACATTTTCTTTCCCATGGTAAGGTTGATCTTTGCATGGAATTGCCCATTATAATTCACTCATTTATCAACTATACCGCTTATCCTGTAAAGGGTCACGGGAAGCTTGGAGCCTATCCCAGAGGACTTTGGGCACGAGACAAGGGAACTAGACGGGGGCAGTCCATCGAGGGCCACACACACACACACACACACACACACACACACACACACACACACACACACACACACTAGGGGCAATTTGTAAATGCCCATAGTGATTATTAATTAGGCATGTCTGTACAGTATGTCTTTGGACTGTGGGAGGAAACCAGAGAACCTGGAGGAAACCTATTAAACACGTGGAGAACATGAAAACTCAACACATACGAACCAGAGGATGCAGCGCTAAGCACTATTCCACCATGCGCCCTCATTATTATTATTATTATTATTACTATTATTAACTTTTAAATAGTATTAAAACTGGATACTGTAATGTGCAGCAGCCATACTTCTAGCGAAGTACTGTATAAGTACTGTATACTGTATAATACTCTCGCAACACATATTTCCCCTATTCAAAGCCTGTGCTTGTTTTTGTTATTTATTTATTTGTACAGCCTCACATTTACACCTTGACCTTCGCGGTGGTACAGCATCTAGACTTTACACGTTTCATTTCCTTTCTGCCACTCCATTTCTGGCGAGTGGTATTTTGCTATAAAGTAGTGGTTAGTGAGGTGGAACACTGAGTCGCTGAGTTTTGTTAACCTCTCTCTCTATCTGCGCTTTAACAGTGTAGTCACTGCATTACCCCCCGAAAGCCTTTCGCACTTTACATTGCAGCCCTAAAGGGCATTCGCTCCCTAAAGCTGTGACTGAACCTTCTGAGCTGTGAATGTATCTACTCTATTCACACATAACCATAAAAAACGTCTCTGAAGTTCGAAGTCTGCTCGGATGAAAAAAATCCAAATTGACTTCCATAAATTTGGATCTCGTGTTTAAGAAATCGTGGTATACACTTACAAAGCCGACTTTCATTTTCTATACATTATCTGTATCAAATCGGAAGTTTGTACAATAACTGCTGCTGTATTCATAAAGATTGTCCTGTTTGTCACGATTGTCATGATGCGCTTTGAACATAGTTTCAAGACAATTAGAGGCTGTGGGTTGTGTTTCCAGTTTGGCCAGGGTTTCCTCTGGTTTCCTCCCAAAGACATGTGGTATAGGTTAGTTGGTGTTTCCAAATTGCCCATAGTGAGTGAGTGAGTGAGTGGAGTGAGTGAGTGAGTGAGTGTGTGAGTGTGTGTGTGTGTGTGTGTGTGCTTGCACCCTGCGATGTGTTGGCACTATTGATAGGATGTAAGGGTCAGGGGTAGCTCAGTGGTTAAGGCATTGGACTACGGTTCGAAAGATCCCAGGTTCAAACCCCACAACCACCAAGTTGCCACTGTTGGGCCCTTGAGCAAGGCCCTTAACCCTCAATTGCTCAGATGTGTAATGAGATAAAAATGTAAGTCGCTCTGGATAAGAGCGTCTGCCAAATGCCTAAATGTAAATGTTCAATAATTATAGTTGATGGTCAGGTTTGTTTTTTCGGACATTTCAACATTTCAAGCAATCTACTGGGGAGGTGTACAAGTCAGTTATGAAACAGGATTCTTTTGAGTTGTGATTGACTTATTGTCATACTGACTCCAAAAAATATATATATTTATTTATTTATTTATTTATTTATTTTTACTTTTTCACCAAACTCTGTGAGTAAATTAATCTCAAACCCACTCATTACACACACTTACACAAGTCTCAAAACACTTTAATCGGACATCACGTGCATTAGAAGCACCGCATGCTGCCGTTAGAAAGCCGACCCAGTAATATAATAACATTGATATAATATAATAATATATTCAGTAATAATGCTTATGCAGGTAATGCATGTATGTTTAATGTACTCTGAGTGTAGTAATAGTCATTGGTGGAGGGATTGATTTTCACGAAACACAATGAGTAGTAGAAGAAGAAGTAAAGTACTGTGCAGGTAAACTGATTAGAAATCGATCAACATCTGTTTTACTCAAACCAATGATCAATTACAGTATAGAATTGTTATCGACTCCTACAGTATCACTAGTTGGCACGCCTGTCCTAAAGCCCCCGGCATGCTCTCCAGGCCCCTTACAACCCTACACGGCACGTTACTGTAGGAATAATGGAACAGAAAGATGGCAAGCACTGGAGTAACAATTAACAGGAATGTAAAATATTGCTGCAGTACAAATTGCCCTAATTGCAATTAACATGTGAACCATTGATTAATTTGTTAATTTGGTTTAACAATATGGCTTCCACCGTTATTATTGATTCAGCACATCTGGATTTTTTTTTCTCAATTTTTAAATAATAAGATCATTTATATAATTAGATTTTTTTTAGATCATGTTCTGACAATTATTATATTCTGCATATTAAAAAAAATAATAATAAAACATTTGGATTTACAGTATGTGATGACCAGCAGTAAGTGGAAGAGACTGGCACCTGGGTGCTGCGTTACACATGGCTGGCTCTGTCATTTCAGCTTCCAAACACAAGCAGCAAAATGTCATCGCTGTTCCAGGCCGTGTTTGCTCACACTGGAGCCGGCGCGGTGTCGGAAATGAAATAAAGGTTTGCAGGAGATAAATAATGCAGATGGTGCCTGGCGGGAGAAAGTAACCGCCCCAAAATAACAGCTGAGACGGAACTCACGTGCACTGACACTCCTATCCACGCTGGGGTTTTACTGAAAATGGCTTTCTTACATTTTTTCCTTTGTATGAACTTTACCATAATTGCTGAAGCCTGCTGGAGCCAGAACGACTACCGACCAAAACTATCTGTTCGGTTAAATGTTCATGGGCTTATCAGTATCGGTGGGATGTTTATTTAGTTGTATAGGAAATATATATGCGGCATTTATGATGTAGAAAAAGGGTTTTAGTGCTGGATTTTTTAACTTAAGGGTTTAAGGGTCTCTTCACATAGACCACAGACATCACATGGTCGTGACTTACAGTTAGAGTTAAACCCACCATACGATAAAAATACTGTGGCTCAAAAATATATTTCATATTTTATATACTTACTGTATATATATAGCTTCGCCTAGGCTACAGTACATTAAATGTTCTCGTGACACTTACATTAGCTTAGACTAAACAAAGTCATCTAACACAAATCCTTTTTTATAATAAAGGGAATATACAGTGGCTTGTAAAAGTATTCGGCCCCCTTGAACTTTTCCACATTTTGTCACATTAAAGCCACAAACATGAATCAATTTTATTGGAATTCCACGTGAAAGACCAATACAAAGTGGTGTACACGTGAGAAGTGGAACGATAATCATACATGATTCCAAACATTTTTTACAAATAAATAACTGAAAAGTGGGGTGTGCGTAATTATTCAGCCCCCTGAGTCAATACTTTGTAGAACCACCTTTTGCTGCAATTACAGCTGCCAGTCTTTTAGGGTATGTCTCTACCAGCTCTGCACATCTAGAGACTGAAATACTTGCCCATTCTTCTTTGCAAAACAGCTCCAGCTCAGTCAGATTAGATGGACAGCGTTTGTGAACAGCAGTTTTCAGATCTTGCCACAGATTCTCGATTGGATTTAGATCTGGACTGGGCCATTCTAATACATGGATATGTTTTGATTTAAACCATTCCATTGTTGGCCTGGCTTTATGTTTAGGGTCGTTGTCCTGCTGGAAGCTGAACCTCCGCCTCAGTCTCAAGTCTTTTGCAGACTCCAAGAGGTTTTCTTCCAAGAATGCCCTGTATTTGGCTCCATCCATCTTCACATCAACTCTGACCTGCCTCTTGGCTGCATTTCTGATCAGCGCTCTCCTTGTTCGGCCTGTGAGTTTAGGTGGACGGCCTTGTCTTGGTAGGTTTACAGTTGTGCCATACTCCTTCCATTTCTGAATGAACGCTTGAACAGTGCTCCATGGGACGTTCAAGGCTTTGGAAATCTTTTTGTAGCCTAAGCCTGCTTTAAATTTCTCAATAACTTTATCCCTGACCTGTCTGGTGTGTTCTTTGTACTTCATGGTGTTGTTGCTCCCAATAATCTCTTAGACAACCTCTGAGGCCGTCACAGAGCAGCTGTTGTACTGACATTAGATTACACACAGGTGCACTCTATTTAGTCATTAGCACTCCTCAGGCAATGTCTATGGGCAACTGACTGCACTCAGACCAAAGGGGGCTGAATAATTACACACACCCCACTTTGCAGTTCTTTATTTGTAAAAAAATGTTTGGAATCATGTATGATTTTCGTTCCACTTCTCACGTGTACACCACTTTGTATTGGTCTTTCACGTGGAATTCCCATAAAATTGATTCATGATTGTGGCTGTAATGTGACAAAATGTGGAAAAGTTCAAAGGGGCTGAATACTTTTGCAAGCCACTGTATCTCATGTAAATATTAAAATTTTTGAAGGAGAGTAAAGACAAGTATATGGAAATCAGAAAGTATCAGAAAATCTTTAAATCAATCAATGTGGTCAAAAGGAAATATAATTTTGGGTGAGGTTATTAGGTGCCATGGTGGCTTAGTGATTAGCACCGTGGCCTCACACCACCAGGGTTCAGGTTCGATTCCCACCTTGGGTCAGTGTGCATGGAGTTTGTACAGTATGTTCTCCCCGTCTTTGGTGGGTTTTTTCTGGGTTCTCCGGTTTCCTCCCCTAGTCCAAAGACATGCAGATTATGCTAATTGGCGTTCCCAAATTGCCCGTAGCGTGTGTGTGTGCGCCTTGTGATAGATTGGCATCCCATCCAGGGTGTACCATGCCTTGTGCCCTAAGTCTCCTGGAATAGGCTGCAGGCCCCTGTACGACCCTGTACACATACAGGATAAGGTGGTATAGACGCTGAGTGAGAGTGGCACATCAAAAACAACGCACAATTTAGCTGGAACTACTGTATTCATTCGTTCACTCAATCTACATTCCATAGAGTAAGATAACAATTAGTCTTTCAATTAGTCACAAAGTACTTAACAGAGCAATGTCCAGTTCATTAAACATTAAGAACACTGTATGTTCACACTTTGTGAATCGTTTTTTCATCATACACCTTCAAAGAGAGTAATAAAGGCCTCTATGCTGAATGCATAATAAGCATCAGCGTCCACGGACATTGTAATGCTTTCGGTTTCTATGTGGTGAGACGTCTATTCATCAGTCAGTTTAGTTGGAGAAAACCCAAGAATGTCTTCGATCGTGCGAATGGAGGCACCTGTCTGAGTCATCCTGCACAATTTTCGAGTTTTTTTTCCCCCCTGAACCTGAAGCTGCTATCTCTCAGCTCATTTCAGTCAAAGAAAACCCAACAAAGCCTTTACCTTTCTCTGAAATATGAATTACAGAGGAGTTGAGTAAAAGGAGAAAGAATAAAAAGGTGAACGGTGGCAGCAGCATCACTTAAGTCTTTTGTTATAGCTTTCTCAGGCTGCCTCTTTGGCATTCATCTGAATGAGACAGACACAGCTTCAGGAGCGGAGCTCGAAATGGTTCCCAAACGCACTGTAAAACCTCTCTAAAGCCTTTACCCTTCATTCCCAAGAACATTAGCAGTGCCATGATGGGTGAGTGTTTTTTTTATTTTCCAACCTGCGCTGGCCCAAAATGGGACAGAGCTCCACTTATGCCGGCCCTGAACGCTCACCGCGGCGTCACGACTTATGGCGCGATTGGCCCATTTGCTTGGTTTGTAGATCAATAGCGAAGAGAATGAAGGTTTGTTTTATAACAGCAATAAAGTGTCAGGTAATCAGTATGGAGACACTGCTAATGACCCGAAGCCTGACTTTTTTCCGCTTGTAGGACTGCGGTTAGCCATTCATCACAAAGCGAGACTGCTAGTGTTTCCTTCCTGGGTTCTCCCGTTCAGCTCGGGCAATCGGCCATTTAAACGGAGTCAAAACTCAGAGGTGACCGTTAGAGCACAAATGAGTTGGTTATACAGTACATACCATGAACCCTTCAACACAATTAAATCAATATGACTAATCCTGCTCAAATGCAAATTCAGCGTTAGCATCAGTAAACTTGTCTGCCACTTGATTTGCTTTTCGAATCTATACTCATTCCAGAAGTACACTGGTTGTAAATTATCAAGTCCGAATAGATTTAAAAATCGAGAGAGACGTCCACAAAGGGTCAGAAAGTTTTATGCTTTCATTCGAACGAAGCAAAACCACCTGATTATGCTTGTACGTTATCTAACACCAGTACTATTTGGTAGCGGTGTCTAAAAAAAACATAGTGAAAAAATATCAAGCGGAAAATATTATTGCAATAAGGTGAATACAAACCATGTACTTTGCAAATTATGACATACATATAACATACAGCAATACCTGGATTCATTAACAGACAGATATGGCGAGCTATAAAGGCAGTTCTTCTAAAGACGAAAACGCTAAAATGTTTGGTTTGTGTTAGGGATATACAGTCGTGTGAAAAACTATTTGCCCCCCTCCTGATTTCTTATTCTTGATCATCAAACACATTTAACTATTAGTCAAAGATAACACAAGTAAACACAAAATGCAGTTTTTAAATGAGGGGTTTTATTATTTAGGGAGAGAAAAAATCCAAACCTACATGGCCCTGTGTGAAAAAGTAATTGCCCCCTGAACCTAATAACTGGTTGGGCCACCCTTAGCAGCAATAACTGCAATCAAGCGTTTGCGATAACTTGCAACAAGTCTTTTACAGCGCTCTGGAGGAATTTTGGCCCACTCATCTTTGCAGAATTGTTGTAATTCAGCTTTATTTGAGGGTTTTCTAGCATGAACCGCCTTTTTAAGGTCATGCCACAACATCTCAATAGGATTCAGGTCAGGACTTTGACTAGGCCACTCCAAAGTCTTCATTTTGTTTTTCTTCAGCCATTCAGAGGTGGATTTGCTTGTGTGTTTTGGGTCATTGTCCTGCTGCAGCACCCAAGATCGCTTCAGCTTGAGTTGACGAACAGATGGCCGGACATTCTCCTTTAGGATTTTTTGGTAGACAGTAGAATTCATGGTTCCATCTATCACAGCAAGCCTTCCAGGTCCTGAAGCAGCAAAACAACCCCAGACCATCACACTACCACCACCATATTTTACTGTTGGTATGATGTTCTTTTTCTGAAATGCTGTGTTACTTTTACGCCAGATGTAACGGGACACGCACCTTCCAAAAAGTTCAACTTTTCTCTCGTCGGTCCACAAGGTATTTTCCCAAAAGTCTTGGCAATCATTGAGATGTTTTTTTAGCAAAATTGAGACGAGCCTTAATGTTCTTTTTGCTTAAAAGTGGTTTGCGCCTTGGAAATCTGCCATGCAGGCCATTTTTGCCCAGTCTCTTTCTTATGGTGGAGTCGTGAACACTGACCTTAATTGAGGCAAGTGAGGCCTGCAGTTCTTTAGATGTTGTCCTGGGGTCTTTTGTGGCCTCTCGGATGAGTTGTCTCTGCGCTCTTGGGGTAATTTTGGTCGGCCGGCCACTCCTGGGAAGGTTCACCACTGTTCCATGTTTTTGCCATTTGTGGATAATGGCTCTCACTGTGGTTCGCTGGAGTCCCAAAGCTTTAGAAATGGCTTTATAACCTTTACCAGACTGATAGATCTCAATTACTTTTGTTCTCATTTGTTCCTGAATTTCTTTGGATCTTGGCATGATGTCTAGCTTTTGAGGTGCTTTTGGTCTACTTCTCTGTGTCAGGTAGCTCCTATTTAAGTGATTTCTTGATTGAAACAGGTGTGGCAGTAATCAGGCCTGGGGGTGACTACAGAAATTGAACTCAGGTGTGATAGACCACAGTTAAGTTATTTTTTAACAAGGGGGGCAATCACTTTTTCACACAGGGCCATGTAGATTTGGAGTTTTTTTTCTCCCTTAATAATGTAAACCTTCATTTAAAAACTGCATTTTGTGTTCAATTATGTTATCTTTGACTAATAGTTAATGGTTTTTGATGAGCAGAAACATTTAAGTGTGACAAACATGCAAAAGAATAAGAAATCAGGAAGGGGGCAAATAGTTTTTCACACCACTGTACCTGAATATTAATATTCATTCATTCATCTACTGTAGTGCAAATGCTGTACAGGAGCCTATCCCAGGAGACTTTGGGCACGAGGTGGGGTACACCCTGTACGGGGTTCCAATCCATGCCTAATTAGCCTAATTTGCATGTCTTTGGACTGTGGGAGGAAACCCACCAAGCACGAGGAAAACATGCAAACCACACACACACCAACCTGAGGTGGGAATCGAACCCTTGACCTTGGAGGTGCGGGGCCACAGTGCTGCCTGAATATTAATATGCTACGGGGAAATGCACCCTGAATCTACTTACATAATAATGTATGCCAATTAGGATATTCATCTTTGTATTCATTTCATATAGATTGAATTAATTTATACAAATACAGATACAAATAGAACAAAAAAAAGTCATTTTAAATAATAAGGATTTAAAAAAAATTCCCAATTAGCATGAAGGTCCACATGCAGTGTGCCTGTTCTGGATTGTGATGGTGGTTTAAAACACGTTTCTTGAAATTTTCATGGCTCCCAAGTGGTGTGATAAAAAAAACAGAAAAAAAGTGTCCTATATCATCCAGAGGTTCACGAGTTTGAATCCCGATGATGCCACATCCATCCATGGTTGGAAGTCCTAGGGAGCAAAATTGCCTGTGCTCTTAAGGGGGGTGGCATTCTCGCTCTCCCGTATCAATCATAGCGGCACTAGCCAATTATGGGCTTCTACAAGCTCACACAGGCCGACGGGGGCTAATAGCGCTTTCCTCTGAGCGCGTTACATTCCCCAGTTCGAAAAGAAAGATGCAATCGGCTGACTTCACGTGCCTTGGAGAAAGCACATGATAGCCTTCGGTCTACCTGCTCGCGAGCTGTCATTTGATAAGAGAGAGATTTTTCACACAGATATTGAGTCAGCAGTCACTCACAAAAAGACATCACCTACAGATATAGATAGTGATACGGCGTTAGACCCCTAATTAAACCGCTGTGGGTGTGGCTTTATCGTTGTGTACAAACCACCGCAGACTCAGCAGCCACAGCGCCCTAATCATTTCACTCCCTTTTTTCTGTAAGTGCTTTTGTTCTCTCTTTCTCTTTCACGGTTTCACTTTCCCCTTTCTGTTGATCTCTCTTTCATTCCTTCATTTTAAAAGCCGCATCAAATAGTATAATAGAAAAAAATAAATCTGGCAGATCTTAGACTATTTTTTAAGAGAAACCGATTGCTCTTTAATTGTCTTCCTCATTGGAAATGATTGCTGTTACTCGTCCATCTGGCCTTGGGTCAGCTGAGTCTGCTCTCTCATTTAAACCTTCAGATACACACTCATGTGCAGCATCATGAGACGCTTTCTACAAACCAAATTGTGATTTTTTTTTTAAGGGAAACGTCAAATATTTTGCAGGTACATTGAATATTCAAATGCTGCAAGAATATTTAAACATGTAATTACTTATAAAAATCATTTCTGTGCAATTATACATAATAGAAGAAAACCAGGGCTTTGAACATACTGTATATCCATAATTCAAATCCACCAAGTGAATTGAGAATACTTGTTATGGATTACTATTATCTTGTAGATAAATAGATAAATAGAAATATATGTTTTTTAAGAGACTTGTTTAACTACGGTGAGGAAAAGAGTAATACAGTACATCCAGGGCCATAAATACAACTACAGAAGCACTGGACAAACCCTTTGTGACATCACCCATAGGTTTTGTGAAGAGCAGTTTTGAAGCTCAACTTCGAAAGCTCAGGTTGTCGTGATCTTGAAAGGAGCTGACTCCGCCTAAACCCAAGTTGATCTATAAATCTATAAAGCTTTTAGTTGGATCATGCCTCCTTACCTCCGCTACCACTAACTAGCTATCTTAGTGTTAGCTTAGCTAAAATGCTAAGAAACTAAAATCATTCATTTGCTTGTTAACATTACTTTAGTCCGGTGCAAAAGTGCTCAAGTGACACATAGCAGACGCTAGCAGTTAGACACCTGTAATGCAGCTGTCACTCAAATATACCACGCCCCTAATTCTGCAAATTCTGCAAAACTGTAATTTTAACTGATGAATTACAGTACCTTAAATTCACCCACATATACTTGTCATTATTGGAAAATCTATCTGTGGAGACCAATACCGTTTTTTTTTTTTTTTGTACCAGGCTAAAAACATGTGTTTACATTTTGAAAAACGAAATGTTGACTTCTATTGCCAGGTTGGCCATTTTAACAATGGGGGTCTATGAGACTTGACTCACTTTTGGAGCCCAGTGGTCATTCGAAGAACTGCAACTTTTGCACACAGAAAACCGTTGCCCTTGGGATTAAATGTGACAATTATATATATTTTTACATCAGCAAAGCTAAAAATATGACATTGTAACCATGTCGCTTTTCAATAATAATAATAATAATTTGAGTTTTTATAGCAAAAAGGGTTAATATTAATTTCAAATTTATATATTTTTTATTTATAAATACAAATATGCCAATCAATTTAAGCTGTTAACTTACATAATTATAACTGTTTTTATAATCCATTGCAATTTGGTAATTATTCCGTACAAGCATTTTTATATTCAAAAAAAAGTTTTATGTGCAATACATAATTCATTGAAATTTATAATTATGTTGTAATGCAAGTGTCAATATTCATTATAATGCCATGCGTTGCGCAGCACAACATGTAAAACTAATGATTATTCAGGCAAAAATATATAAAAACTAAACAACAAAAAAATCATTACAAGAACAACCAGTAACAAACAATAACTGTTGAATGTTTAACTAGCAGATATGGCCATACTGTATCTGCTAGTTAAACATTCAACAGTTATTGCACTTTGAAAACTCTACAAAACAAATATGATTGTCTCAGAAACAGTGGCAACCTCAGGATGGCGTTGTCCTGACCTCAAATACTAATTATTTAGTATTAGGCAAGCTAATTATTTTAATGATTAAATTAATTGTGGTAATTACACAGTAAACACAAACCCTGTAAGATGGCAGCGAAGGGACAATATACACTACACATAAAATCGCACACATATGCAATTAGTGTTCCATGCACGGTTAATGCAAACTTCCATCTATATTCCATAAATACATCTGTCAGCAATCCAATCGATGTTATTGTCTTTCATAAGTACAGCGACTCAGGCAGTCTGGTTTATAATGTATGAGGCATTTTGTTAATGATCAAGATGACATGCAAGGTTCAAACAGTGATGGTCCTTTCTGCGAATATCGAACGCAGACTCCTGACTGCTGAACGAGAAACGAACAGATCAATTAGCGCGACCCACAAAACGCAACGCACTCTAATGATCTACCGTTTAAAAAACAGGAAACTTTTTAGCTCAATGAAGCTGCAACAACGGTATCATTTAGCCATATCTGCTAGTTAAACATTCATCAGCTTTTTCCAGTTAAGATGGAGAAAACCAAAAGTAAAGACATAAGATCTGATAGCTCTCCTAATGGCAAGTTAAAATAGTTCAGCAAAAAAAACATGTCTGTTTGTTTGATTTCTTCCTAGGGTAGGAATTTCGCCAAAAACACACAAAACAATTAATGCTAATGCGTCTTTTTCTGACTAGCCACATTAGCATGTTGGGTGAAGTTACAAATATAAGCTTAAGGCTAAAAAGTGGATTTAAAGACAAAAAACAAAACTAAATATTTCATAGCAAAATGCCAACACATTTCTCTGGCACTTGAGTGAAACCATTAAGACATGCATATTTCATACCACACTAGTTATAATGAGAGTGCAAAAATGCTGCAATGAGAGAAAATCCACCCTTCATCGCAACAGAAGAAATAAAAAAATAAAGAAAAATACCCCTCATTATATTCATATGTGGCTTGTTTATGTAACAGTCTTGTTAGTTAGAAAAGCATTAGATAGTTAAAAATATGATTCAGGCTAATCAATAAAGAATAACATGGAATCATAGCATCGACGCTAAGCAGTATATCATCCTTCAGCTTAAGTCATGCTATCATTTTAAATATCTTTCAAAACCATAATCAAAAGCAATATAACACAAAAGAGAGTGCTGTGGTGATCGTAAGCGTCACAGCCGTGCTATACCCAGCAATACGGAATGATTTGCTCAAGTGTGATTTTGCTTTTATACAACAGTTCCAGAAACATGATGTACTGTATGATTAACAAATTATGATTTGTTTCATTATTTAACCATTTAATCATTTAAAAAAACAGTTAATCATTTTTTTTTTTGGCTCGGCCAATGCATATCCTTCTGCGACAGCTGGAACTAACTAACCGTGACTGGCAGAGTTGGCGACTGACAGTGCAATCAACAGGGGTGAAAGTAGTTGAATTCTTAACGATACTATGTGAACAGAATAAAGCATGGAGGTGGTGGACAGTGCTGTACTGTAAATCTCATAAATGTCTCTCAGTACTTCCACTTTATACTGCTCTGCTTTAGAATATCAGCTCCATTAATTTACAGGTTCCCGGTTTAAACCCCAAATAGCACTAAATGGAAATGAGTGCACTAGGGTTAATAATCCAATGTCAAACACACCAAGTACAGTAGTGCCCTTGATCAGTGGCTGGAGAGCGATTTGTACTGTAAATCCACCTTGTGTTAGAAGCTTTGTTGCCGTGAATAAAACAATATGGATGGCTCAGATGCAATTTGGAACAACTTAGAAGCAATTATTAAGAAGATAATAGGTTTTGTCGCAATGTGTCTTCTTGCTGAAAGTCCTTCTGTGACAGGTTTTGAATGTTATCCGACAGTTGCTACAATTAACGATCGATGAACACCCCGGACACAGAGTAATACAGTACATATAGTTAAACTTCACAGTGTTGTTACCGTCCATTATCACAATGCCCCTCATCCAATCAGATTACTTGGTTGGAACTAACTGTTGAATAATGCCCAATATCTCTTAAAGTGAGGAACTAATGATGAGACAATGATTTATATTTACAGCTAATATGCGGTAATACTGTATCTGCTTAATAGTTTGCTAACAGCGGCACGGTGGTGTAGTGGTTAGCACTGTCGCCTTGCACCTCCAGGGTCTGGGTTCGATTCCCCGGCCAGGCTCGATTCCCGTCTCTGTGTGCATGGAGTTTGCATGTTCTCCCCGTGCTTGGTGTGTTTCCTCCGGGTACTCCGGTTTCCTCCCACAGTCCAAAGATATGCAGGTTAGGCTAATTGGCGTTCCTAAATTGCCCGTAGTGTGTGATTGGGTGTGTGAGTGTGTGTATGTGTGTGCCCTGCGATGGATTGGCACCCTGTCCAGGGTGAACCCCGCCTAGTGCCCGAAGTCTCCTGGGATAGGCTCCAGGTCCCCCGCGACCCTCAATAGAGGATAAAGCGGTACAGAAGATGAATGAATGAAGTTTGCTAACAAACAAACAAACAGGATTGTGCTATTAGAGAGCACTGTTTATTTAGCTAAGGAGTAATGTCGTGGTGATTTCAATCACGGCCAAACAAATATGATTTTGTCATTTAAGACAAATATGTAAGCTTATTTAGCTAAGAAGTAATGAAGTCGTGTTAGTACAGTATGTCCTTCTCATCTCTCGTCATCCTCCAGAATAGCACCAGTTGCACAGCTCCTGATGTACATGGCGCTGTCTTTTGGCACACTGACTTACTTTTGTGTTTTTCTCTTCGCACAGCCTTGTGCTGCCATCTGATGGCGTGTCTCGAGACTTTTTTGATACCACCTCGTATCAGCTTGATAGTTAGCTAAACTAACCAACAAACAAACATGATTGTGTCATTAGAGAAAATTATAATAAACTTAATAAACTTAAATAAACTTCTTAGCTATGGAATATTGAAATGGTGATTTTAGTCACAGCTAGCTCTTAGCATGATAGTTAGCTCAGCTACCCAACACACACGGCTATGTTATTGAAGAGAATTATTTATCTTAGATTGAAAACTGAAGTGCATCAACCATCCTGATAAGCTACTGATAACAGCTTCATTTTTATCTTAACTGCAAGCCATTCTTCTTAAACATAATTGCCTATCGATGTCCTGAGGGCATTTTATGTGTGTAGATGCTTTAATCTGAGTCAATGGTAACACTTTCATTCCAAACGCCTAATAATTCTCGAGCTAATACTGATGCGGCCCAAGAAACATAACCACAGAGGTCTGTGTCTATCCATTTCTCTCAAAGGTCATCTCAGCGTGAGCTTTCACGTTGGTGAATATGACACACACTTATATAATTGTGGCGTGTGTGCGTGCATGAGTGCGTGCCTTTTTCTGCTTGCCTGCCCATAACAACTTCAATTAGGAGGTCATTCACTTTGATTGCAATGCACCTTTCTGTTCAAACACACAGACACACATATATATATACACTTACACTCCAAATCTATACATACAGTGTGCAGCCAGCAGTCTTTCTGAGAATAAGACATCAAAGGCACAAAAGCCCCTTTAAGTGGCCGTCTCCATTCAGCTGAGATTCGGAGACACACACGCAGAGAGACTCTTTTGTTTGGACCGCTGAAAAGCACTTGGTATTCTGGATGCGTCGCTGTGTGCTGGGTTGCAAGGAGAAAGGCGAGCGAAGGATAAATATCATTTATGACAAAGCAAGGGGAGTGGGTTTGCCACTGTGGCAGTGCAGTTGTAGAGCAGCGTTTCCTGACCAGCGCATGGCTAGCAGGGAAGCAACTCCGGCCTGATGAACCCAACAGAAATGTGTTCCAAATTATTATAATGTGCTTTTTATTTCCTTTTTGTTTTTTCATAAACCTTGCCTTGTAGTTGGCCTAAAATTTGCCAAATGGCACAGATGTTGCCACAATGTTGGTATTAGGTTGTTTACTTTAATGAAATGACATTGAAACAACTTTGAATACATAACGATGGCATAAGACTGAATGCCAAAACTGATGGCCTGAGTGAGATATAAACTCCAGTCACTGTAGATGAGAAGACAGCGTCCGTACCACTGAACCACTTAGAAACATGATGTTCATGCTAGTAAATGTGTGTACTGTACATAACAAAGGAAACCACACACAAAAAAAATACCGAGCAAAAGCAATTTACTGAAATGTTAAATTGGAAAGCAGCCAAAAGGGTAAACTTTTTTTTTTTAACGTCTTAACGTCTTCATGCGTTCTGTGAAACTGGATGTTACAGTAATTTGAGATTAGATACGATATACTGCTTGGTTATAAAGAAAATGAAACAGAGATGTAAGAGAGGCATGACATGAGATACACAAGCTGTGTGTGGGAAGCTGTTCCAAACCTCTATTTGGAATTCTGAATAGAGGGTTCTAAAGGTTTTAGAATGAAAGGTCGGATTTTGTGCGAATGATTGAATATACAGTATAACCATTCGCACAAAATCCGACCTTTCATTCTAAAAGAACAAAATGATTTATTTCTTATTGATAATCTTGATTTTAAGGCGGCGCGGTGGTGTAGTGCTTAGCACTGTCGCCTTGCACCTCCAGGGTCCGGGTTCGATTCCCAGCCAGGCTCGATTCCCGTCTCTGTGTGCATGGAGTTTGCATGTTCTCCCCGTGCTTGGTGGGTTTCCTCCGGGTACTCCGGTTTCCTCCCACAGTCCAAAGATATGCAGGTTAGGCTAATTGGCGTTCCTAAATTGCCCGTAGTGTGTGATTGGGTGTGTGAGTGTGTGTATGTGTGTGTGCCCTGCGATGGATCGGCACCCTGTCCAGGGTGTACCCCGCCTAGTGCCCGAAGTCTCCTGGGATAGGCTCCAGGTCCCCCGCGACCCTGAACACAGGATTAAGCGGTATAGAAGATGAATGAATGAATGAATCTTGATTTTAAGGTCCCGACCGGTCACATACAGTAAGCATTTCACTGCATATCATACCGTGTATGACTGTGTATGTTTGTATTTGAATTGATATAAAAAATAATGATAACATTGGTTCCAGCACCTGAGATATCCGAAAACCCAAATACACACTTTTTGATGTCTGAAGGCTCCCTGATAACACGCACGATCAAGGCTTCCATATAAGCACTTGTATTTATTTATTTTTGTCATAATTAACCTTTGCTATGTTGCTGCCATGGATCTGTGCTGTTTAACCTTTAAGGGTTAAATTCGGCATAAACGCTCCAAATAAAGGTTCAAATTTCATTGTTTAATTGAATTGCAATTGCAATGTAGTGGTTGGGTTGATCATCTCAACAAAGTCATTCTAACTTTGAAAAACAACATTCTCCAAATACTGGAGGCGATCGCAACGTCATTACATTCATTCATTCATTCATTCACTTTCAATACCGCTTATTCTTTACAGGCTCGCGAGGAACTGGGGCCTATCCCAGGGGACTTTGGCTTAGGTCACACCCCCTGCTTTTCATCACTACTTTTATTTAAATGAAACGAAGTGAATAGTCAACAACGTACTGCAGCTCCGATTCAGTTCATGATTTTGTTAAAGCCTGTCTAATCCGAATCGATGTGTGCACGTGCACATGTGTGTGTGTGTGTGTGTGTGTGTGTATGTGCATTGAGGATAAGTCCCTATGAGTCCTGAGAAGTCCTGGATCAGAGTAGACAATACAGAGAATCTTTACTCGTTCCCCTGTGCTGGAGGTGCCCTTGTAAAAGCTTTGCTGCATTGATCCTAGTTTTCAGGGGTAGAATTTCAAATAAAGGTAAGAGCTGTTGTTGTTTTGTTTTCTTCTCTTGAGAGACAGACGAAAGGAGAAGGGGGGAAAGTGGAGTCAATCCTGAGGTGTAACGATGCATTTAAACTCAGGAAAGCGTGGGGATGTTTGCATCTGCTCATTGACCATTCGGTCCTGAAATCAAGAATATTTAACAAATGAATAAAAATCCATACGAGATGAAGTGAAATACAGTACAAGTTTTACATATTGTATTCCTGGATGCGTTCGGATTTAAGTCACATGTTTTGGAAGGAAGTCTATATCTATCCATGTCCAGTCCAGTATATCTAGATCTATCAGAACGTAAACAAGGCCACAGAGGACACTTGTGCGCGTGCAGTCAGGCTGGATGAAGATAGGAGCATTTGTCTTCATTTCATTAAAGAAAACAACATCAAACATCAGCGTGACCCTGAGCGGAATAAAGCAGTTACTGAAGATGAATAAATGACTGAATGTCACACATCAGATCTCTCCACTGCGCCGCATCTGGCACTCTTTTTTCTTCACTGCAAGGTGTAAAACAGCCATGTGCTTTTATAAAGTGTAATCATACTGTATCTCTCCCAAATCATTTTTGTACTTGATCGTAGTCAATGGAAACGCAGATTCAGGTCCATTTCCTGACCATGATTGTATTCGTTTTCCATCTTATAATAGTAACAGTGGGAAAAGTTTCAAGGTCTGATTTGCTTTTGACATGTCTCCGTGATTGCATATATGCCAATCACTATGTTTAGATCCACCTATTCAGCGAGGACATGCTTATCAGTGGAAAGCGCAGATTTACTGTACAAACAGTCTGCGTTGTCCTGTGGAAAATCACACTTAATGAGCAGCCATGATGGACATGTGAAGCAATTAGCCACTGTGTAAAAGTGACTTGTGATTGCTAATTCACTGAAAATGTCTTGCTGTCTGGAAAAAATTGGAAAAAGGAAAAAACGTGTGGCTGAAATCATAAAATGTTCACTTTCCGTATAGAAACGTCGTGTATGCGCGTAACCGATACGGAGACTGAACTCTTTCCCCTGTGCTGAAGGTGCCCTTGTTCCATTGATTGTAATAGTTTTCAAAGACATCATTTCGGTTACAATACACAAGATATGGTTTTGTTTCTTTTCAGCGGACTATAATTGGCTCTGATGCTTTATCATTTTTGACTTAAGTGCATGCTGTTCAGATTTGATGTAGACGATATATATTTAAAAAAAAAAAAAAAACTGAATTCGGTTTAGCTTGGTGATTAACGGAGAGATAACCACCATGCACAGAAAGAAACAGAAAGAAAGGACGAATAAGTGGTATAAGTGTATAGCTTTCATATTTCAGATATCTGTTATATAGTAAGTGTTATTATCATCAGTTATTAGGACCTACACTACTTTGTAGCACTTGCAAAAAAAAACAGCAAGGATGGTATGAAGAAATGAAACTGGCGCTGGTTTATTTGTTGTACACTGAAGATTGATGCAACTTATTATTGAAGACAATATTTCTTCAATCTAATTGACATCATTCTAATAAGTTTCAACCTCTAACTGTTTGCACAAGTGCAAATTGAACAACTGCTGAGATTCATTCATTTTCTATATCGCTTAATCCTGTGTTCAGGGTCGCGGGGGGCCTGGAGCCTATCCCAGGAGACTTCGGGCACTAGGCGGGGTACACCCTGGACAGGGTGCCAATCCATCGCAGGGCACACACATATACACACACTCACACACCCAATCACACACTACGGGCAATTTAGGAACGCCAATTAGCCTAACCTGCATATCTTTGGACTGTGGGAGGAAACCGGAGTACCCGGAGGAAACCCACCAAGCACGGGTAGAACATGCAAACTCCATGCACACAGAGACGGGAATCGAACCTGGCCGGGGAATCGAACCCAGACCCTGGAGGTGCAAGGCGACAGTGCTAACCACTACACCACCGTGCCGCATCTGCTGAGATATAACATAAAAAAAGAACCATGAACTTAGCTTAGCCTTCTAATCTTCTCTGATAAATTCCACCTTGTAACATTAGGATTGTGATGTGAAATGTAAATCCATCCCGGAAAATCGATCATTTCGCCTCGGTGGTTAAGGGATTGGACTATGGTTCAGAAGGTTCCAGGTTCAAATCCCACATCCACCAAGTTGTCCCTGTTGGGCCCTTGACCAAGTTGAACCCTCAACTCCTCAGATGTGTAAAGAGATAAAAATGTAAGTCTCTCTGGATATGCGTGTCTGCTGAAAACCTAAATGTAATGTAACGCGCTTGCTGAAATCGTTCAGCTTTTGGAGGTTTCATCGCGATGCTATCAATAGTCAATCACAGCTAAAGGGAGACTTCTGGCTTTCTTCCTTCTTTTGGGCCTCAACAAATCCAGCTGGCTAACTTCTTGCCGTCTTCCAGAGCACAACCCAGGCATTGTTTGAAATAAATGAGGGGTCGCACAAACTCGTCACGTCTTTCGACCCAGATGGTGCGAGCGAAGACGTACCGATGTTGCATACGCGTGCCGTTTCATGACTGTTTTCAGTTTCACTACGTGAGATATTTAACACTTCATTGTCATTGGTGGATCAGTGGTACTGTAGGTTTCTCGCCTGCCATGCGGAACCTCCAACCACTGGATGCAGTGCCGGTCCCAAGCCCAGATAAATTGGGAGGGTTGCGTCAGGAAGGGTTCTACCAGCATGAGTAAAAACCCGTGCCATGTTGGATGGTCCGCTGTGGCGGTTCTGAAAACATTTATTGAAAGCTATGAGTTTAGATTTATAGTATTAATGCATTTCGATTGTATTTTAAGCATACGATTAATATCGGGGGATCACATATCCGTGGTACAGTACAGTATGTGGTAAGACGATGAGAGCCCAAGATCTTAAAAATGCTATTCCAACCCTGACTGACCCTTACACACACGCACACACATACTGAACACACGTTTTAATGGGACAAATGGGAACTATATTCTTTCTCCTTTTCCATTAATAAGCACACTGCTGGGCAGTACAGTATATTATTCCCACAGTCCCTATAAAACATTTTACAGGTTGCTGCTACTGTACATTAAGCTGCTGTTTCTCTTCAGGCTCACCCACAGGACAAGGACATGGGAACAAACAGCAAAATATACACCAGGGCTACCAGAGCTAAGAGATTACAAAAGATTAGTATTTGCACTGATACTTATATTATCGCTGGGTGAAAAAAAAATGGTCTAATGTCCAATGGAAACTGCTTTGTTTCCTGATCTTATTTTTTTCTTTCTCTTTTGATTAACACAAAGAAGTCTCATTCCTACTAGAGGTTTTTTATTTTTAAATTCTCAGATGTTTTTTGTGAGGGTGCCTACGTAGGGAGCCTACATAGGGAGCTGACGTAGTGAGCAAGGAATGACAACAAGTTAGGGCGCACGCCTATCACAGGCGCACGCAGTGAGAGATGTTTTCAAAGTAACTTGAATGTGACGTAATCTGATTACTTTTTATATGTAATAATCAGTAATGTAATCAAATTACAATTTTAACGTAGTAATTAGTCATTTGTCGTAGATGACTTTTTTCGAGTAGCATTATCCTGGGCATGGTGCGGGAATATGCTGTGAATGGGATGCCGATTTGTCAGTCTATTTCCTTTTTTTACGAAATAAAAAACTCTTTTCGCGGCGTGTTTGGCTGCTGTGTACTCTGCATGAAATGATCATTTCATTAATATTGAAATAAATAAATAAATAAATAAAAAGTTGCCCTGCACTTGGACAAAGCCTCCGCTATACATAATACACACACACACACTCGCGCATACAGCCCCGCCCTCGCAGCGAGACGGAGCAGCAAAAGCAAGAAGAGAGAATTGACGATCTTGGCAAGAGTCCCTGCTATTTTATTGATCACGCTTTGTGCACCGAGAAGTCGTCTTTCCTCATATTCGCCGCTCTCATCCCTCTCGTATATTTAACAAAAGCAGGCAGGGCTGTGAAATCCCAGGCTCCAGTCACACTCTCTCCTCTAATGACTTTTTAATTTACTGTCTAATGGTAATGCACTTGGCAGGGCCAGGATGTGGCCTACACACACTTCTTCACTCAATAATGCAATCGCTTTAGTCAAAATGAAATCCCACAACAGCCATCACAGAGCGAGAGAGAGAGCGAGAGAGAGAGAGAGAGAAACTGGGATAGAGGGAAAGCAAAGAAGAGGGAGGAGGGGTACAATGTAGAGAAAGTGAGTTTGTGAGATGAAGCGAAGAAGTGCAAGAGCAGGAGAGGCTGCAGGCAAGATAGAATGAGTGAGTCAGTCACTGAGCGAAAGAAAAGGAAAAAAAAAAAAAAACAAGAGCGAATGGAATAAGATCACTTAGGTCAAGGCTAATATCAAGAATGAAAAAACATATAAAAACAGAGAGAGTGGTGAAAAAAAGGGAGAGTGAGGAAAGGAGGGTGTGCGAGGCTAAGAAAACGTGTATGAGAGAAAGAGACAGAGAGAGAGAGAGAGAGAGAGAGAGAGAGAGAATATACGAACACGCAGAACAGGATAATTTAAATCAAGGCTAACATCAGGAACAAAAAACAGAGGAAGAGATTAGCTGAAGAATAAAAAAGACAGAGGAAGAGATTAGCTGAAGAAGAAGTAATAGATTTGGGCATACCTCCACGACTCTCGCTGTCAGCTGGTTTAACCTGAATAGGCCGTGTCATCTGCAAGACAGATCGACAGAGAGAGAGAGAGAGAGAGAGAGAGAGGTTAATCTTGAGATTGAAACTAAGACCAATGTTTTTTTCGAACAGGCTTTGCATATGCAGCTACGTTTTAACAGCCACATGTAGTGAGAGCTGCTTTCATATCATGTGCTTTGGTTTCTGTCCAACTGATATCACTATTCATCTTTGCGAAGTGTTGCCAACTATATTTCTCGCAGTCCCAAGCATTATTTCCCAGTTCATCGCTTCCTGTTTTTTGGCTCCTGGCTGTGTCATTGGTTATAAATATGAATTTCTTTGTGATGATACATGTATTGTATTGTACTCTATTGTATTGATCCTCTGTATTACCAAGAACTATGATTTCCTTTCATAAAAACATGATTACTGTACATGATGCACTTCCATCCTGGGTCATCGTTTCACATCCTACACAATCGCTGCTTTGGGATTAAAACAGATTTATTGTCTCCATAGACAGCACTGGTCATGTCTTCAACCTTATCAGACGTCCTGATAGTGGGATGAAATCCATAGGGGTAGTGTAGGCTGTATTGGAACAATTTGGATTGGTACCCAGCAAATATTGGTCAGACGGCGACGTTAGGTAGGATCGCGGTAGGACAGCATTAATTGGTGAAAATATGAGACACAGAACATTTCCTCAAAATGCATTTGTACACGTCTACAGTTATCTGTGGTTGCATGTACTGTATAGTTGTTACTAGGGCTGGGCGATAAAACGATGACGATATGTATTGTGATATACACGTGATCGATATCAATAAAAAATGTGTTCGATAAAACGTCCGATAATTTTTATTCTTTGTTGGAAGAAAACAGAGGTTGCGAAGCTAGTTTGGTTGCCGTCACTAGGACCCGGAAGTAGTACGGTCGTGATTCAGGAAGCATAAAAGGAGACAAGATGGCGCTTCACATCGCTCAGTCATTGAGTCTGCCCAAGTCGTTTCCGACTTGCTTTCGGCGTGAGAGAGTTCTCAATAACTCTCAATAACAATATATAACAATAACTCGCATGGTTATCCTGCCTGTTCGCGCTATTTCCACATTTGTGTTTACCATCCACGCTCTGGTAACCTACAGTAGCAACCTTTCGGACGTAGGGAGTGATACGCTAACAGCCAATCATGTAACAGTATCACGTTTGGTTAAGCCATATCTTTGTCTCGTGCTGGTCTGCTGGATTCCTCTTCATAGGCAGAAAATGCACTTTGCACTATTTTATTACACTTTATTAAGCATTTCTTACATTTTCTTTCATTTTGCACCTTAAATGTTAAGAGATAATTGCTAAGTGTTCATTGTGACTTTAGACTTATGTTTACATTTTAATTATTTGATTTTTCCATGGTTGTTGACATTTCTGTCTTAATAACTGATGGGACTATGATCAGAGGGAGGTTAAGTTTAAAATAAAAATGTAAATGTAATATATTTTTCTCCTGGTCCTTATTTTAAATGGGTCATAAAAAATATCAATAATTATCGATATCGACCGATATGAAACACTGATATCGTGATACAGTTTTCAGCCATATCACCCGGCCCTAGATGTTACTCTGATTTTAGTGTTGATTAATATATATCCTCCAAGCAAAAATCTGGATGATTGATGACAGCTGTGAATCAGATAATGTCAAACACGTGCATTCAACTTTCATTTTGGAGCAATTTTTCAACCATGATGGGACGTGGCGGAGGGACGTCATTTCAATGGTCATCAGACATCCAAATGTTTGTTGGGTACGGTCTACACTGATCAGCCATGACTTCAAAAGCACTGCCAGGTCAAGTGAACAATACAGATCATCAACTATACATCAGTAAAATGGTGAGAGGATCATGGACACCCAAGGCTCACCCAGGCCTGCGGGGACCAAAGGATAGCCAGTCTGGTCCAATCCCAAAGAAAAGGCAACGCAGGACAAATTATTTATAAAGTCAATGTTGGCCATAAGAGAAAGATATCCAAATGCCCAGTGCACCTCAGCCAATTGCAAGAGTTAGAAAGCAAGATTGTTGCATCCAAACTTCATCCAAAGCATCCATGGGACGCACCAGACAAACAAGTCGAATCCATGAAGGCACAGCCCACAACCCACAGCACCCAAAGACATAAAGGATCCACTGTGTTAAATATAGTACCAAAGCACACCGCAAGAGGTCTTGTGGAGAAACGACTCAAGGGGCCAGTGATGCCCAGGTGCCAAAACCTAATTAATTTTAATGTTAACGGTTTCAAGGTTATGAAGCCAGTGTATCTGGCTTTATTTACAGCCACTGGTTCATGAATTTGGGTTGAACAATGTGAAAAACACAAAATACAGTCCCCTACATACAAACATTCAAGTTACGAACTTTCGAAGATACGGAAGTTAGAGCACATGTCCGGAGTACACTGTCACATGCATGCATCCTTTACAAGCTCAGGATGTCTAGAAGGAAGCGTAAAAGCATTTTAATTGTGATTGATCGTGTAAAGCTGCTTTGCGACAATGTCAATTGTTAAAATCTCTATACAAATAAAATTTGATTCAATTGAATTAAATTGAAAAGCAGTGGCAATAAGCTGGTACTGCTAAAAAAGCACTAGGTAATAACGATGGAAACAAAAGTGATAAGAATGGAGCGGGTGAAAGGATGGCAGCTGGTTCTTTTAACAAGAATTGTTCAACCAATTGCACGATTTTAAAGAACACTTTACCGTAATATACCAGATAGCCAATTGTGCTAGTATCGTAGTACCTAGACAATGTCTTGGAACGGAGCTTGTATGTACCAGCTGCGTACTGGCTCCACATTGGCACAGAGTGATGCACAGTAAAAATGACATAATTATGGAACAGGTATGTGATCTCATACCTCATACATACATTCATTCATTCAATCTAAAAAAAGCTGACCTATTACTCTAATAAGCCCATGTCCTTAGTCATCTATTATGCAAACTTTTTATTCATAAGTAAAAAGTATAGTCATTTTCCCCCGCTTCTAAATTTGCCCCAACTTTAGACAATAAGAATGTAATAAGACTCTGGCTTAGTATAAATAAAATCAGCAAAGATGCGTCCCAATGCTTACAGGGATGTGCATAAACTATAGACTCCAGACACCGCCTCCACCTTCAAAACATACGCCATTGCTGCTTGAACAAAATTTACATCTTCCTGCACTAATAGGATTCCATCTAGCTGGTGCTGGTGAGTGGGCCAAGCAACCTCCACAACTGACTTCAGGCTGGTATCTACTGAAGCTCAAACTCCATGTTTGTTATGGTTTTTTTTTTTTTTTTTTGGAACACTAACTTAATACGGTAATCAAATTCTGAAAAATAAGTCCTACCCAATGAAAATCCATTTTAGGCTGGGTTTTAGGAAGAAAGCAATCAGACGTGGAGCATTGTAATATCTTCTCCATGGAAGGTATTAATATGGAAATGCATGATGAGTCTAGGGTGTAGGAAGACATTTAAACATCTAAACATTATGCACGGCAGCGTTAACTTCCAGGTATTTTGTCAGATCAAGACTACTAAATCAGACATTTCTCACTTTTGTATTTACCTACCTTATCTTTTTTTTTTTTCTGTAAAGGTGAAAAAGAAGTACCTAGTATAGTGCTTGAAACCATGCAAAACACAAACAGCCACCCTTACCCTTCCCATCAACTACTACTACTCCATCATTTTCTCTCTCCAATTACCTTCTGTTTGATCGTCTCTCCTGCTTTTTTTTTTTTTGTTGTCATTTTTGGGGGATGATTTCTTTTCTCCCCTCACGCTAGGTTGTTTTTCGTCGCGCACAGAGGCATGATGTCACCCTTTATACCATGAATAAGGAGTGTGTGCCGTGAAGCGGAGAGCGAGAGGGGAGAGAACTCGTGGATGATGCATTTGCATTTGTTTACACCCCGATGTGGCTGAGGAGATGGAATCGGGTATGAGACGGCTCGCTTTCTCGTACGTCTAATGCCCAAATGAGGAGGCTTTTAAATCTTACATCTCGAATCCAGTCGAATGTAATATTCTAATTAGAGTGTGCAGGTGGAATTCGATTCATCGGAGCTCTCACGTGTGTAAAAGGGGAAATTGCATTCCCTGGTCTTGCAGAATTCAACAACAGGAGCGTGAGCATGAGGAAGAGGTAGAGAAATAGAGATGAAATAGAGGGAGACATGTGAGAGACTGGAAGGAACAGCGGGTGAGATCCGCGCTCGCCCGTAGCGCCATTGCGATGATGAAATGCTTCCCTGTAGTGAGCTGTCACGGTTCATGCCGCACAAGCACAACAGGAAGCGGCGGCTACGATGGGCTGCTACAGGAAGTTAGCAGCGGCGCTAACTGGAGCGTTGCGCCCCGTATCTACCACACCCCCCCCCCCCCATCACTACGCACATCCAAACATGTCTAAATACACACTTTAAGCTTTCAGACATAGCCTATGGTGCAGCTGGGACTGTTTGCAAAGAATCTTTTTTTCAACATGGCATCCTTTAGGATAGCAGGGAACACACCGTCTCATCTCACGCGCCTATTCATTCCGAACACACATTGAGTCGATAGGACCGAACGTCTAGGGAGGAATACGAGAGCTTTTCAAATAAGGGTTCTGTAGAAAATAAAGCAGAAATCCAAATCTCTTTTCCTTTACGATTTAGAAAGCATGATAGATTGATCTAACCACAACATAAGCACGGAGCTCAAAGAGCTAAATGGATACTCCAAGGGCATCATTACTTTAGCTATTAGATAATATGCTTATTCCCTCAAAGCTAATTATATGTATTTGTACGTACAATTTCAGAACCCAGAAATCTAATGATGCAATCTGATTGTGGTTCAAACTTCAAGTCCATTCAACTTTAGTTTTAATTTAGTGTTTTTTTTTTTTCTTATGCTGCCTGAATATCAGGATTATTCAAGAAGCATAAACATCTGTCTTTTCTGAAGATAGATTACCAAAGTTCCTTTGAGTTTAAGGAAATTAAAATGCGATGCAAAACCATGATTGATTTCCAATGCGTCAAGCATTTTTTTTCCCCCTTTCGCCCTAAAACAAAAGGAAACAACAGAGGAAGCTGGTTGTCAAGTGCTATGGGAAGATTTGCATATTGAACCGGTACACTCATCAGATTTTAATCTGGCCAAGTGAAAACACAAGAGAAAAAAAAAAGTAAAGAGTCACAAATATAACAGATTAAAAATAGTTTCCCAGGTAGTAATGCATTAGGGCTACTGTCGGGCACTTTATGACTATCTGAGCAAAAATCTCTGCTGTAAAAGCATCTATCTGGCCTGAATTACTAAATCCTGACTCCTTCAATGCACTCCATGCCTCTATGAGTGACATTTTACAAGTTTAGGAAGGGTAAATACCAAAGGTTATGTTGGAGTGGAGTGGTACAATATAATTTCAACAAGACAGCTTATATTAAAAGGGTCTTCTTTATTTCGAGCTAGGGTAGATCCAATGTACAGTACACCACCAACAGTCTCTGGTTCGAATCAAACCATACTCATTTTAGCATCATCCCAGTGTCCGTGTTTTTTACTGTCATATTCTTTACTTAAGCTCAGAGCTACCTCGGAGCAAAGGATCGCATGCTATTGTGCTCAGAGCAAAGCCAGTTTGGGGACGTGCTCAAAGACCCATTGGTGTCTGGATGGTAGTGCTGGGAGTTGAACTCTGAACTCAACTATTGGCAGCACAGAGGCTTAACCAGTATGTCACCATTTCCCCATATCAATATCATTCCCCAGACAAGGTCAAAAAGTCAAATTTTTGGAGAGGCGCAGTTATGATAATGAAAAGTGTATTGAGGGCAGGTTGTAAGAAGCTTAATGGCATTTGGAATCCAGGAGCAAGGCAAAAAAACCAAACAAAAGAAAAAAGAAAAAAGAAAAAACGCCCAAATGAAACCGTGACCCGGCTGTACGCTTTGTTCTGCGACGCAGCCTCATCAAGACTGAGTGGTGGTTGTGTTCTGGCAGTGTACTTTGGGTGAGCTCTTTGCCATCATTCTATTGATGTATGTAGACTAGATAAGAGCCAACATTTCACCATTAATCAAACGTCCTTAGGGGCTGACGCGAGCTCTACAACTGAACTCAGGTTTGATTGTAAGCCAGATTATAAAGTCAGGGTGTATATGTACACTGAGAACAGTGAAGTGAAAACTACTGTACACTACACTACATCTACACTATCTGTGATAGATAATAGATTCAAAATATTTTAACATCACCATTAAAAAAATGATAATAATCCAAGTTTAAAATGGCATGTGATATACTTTGCAAAATTCTATAATTTTGAGACAAAAAGCTTTTTGCACTTTCTGATTTGTACATTATCTTAAGATTTCAGCAAAAAAGGGCCTTGCATTCAAATGATCATTCTCCTCGGAAAATACAAGGAAATCCGATGCATTTATAATCCGAGCATTTGCATACACTGTAGCATTTGACGATCCACTGTGCATAATTTTTTTTATTGTGCATCAATTGAATTTTTAAGTTAAAAGTATACTTTGATTTAATTACATATACTTGTATGCACACAGCTGCGACCCAAGCAGTACTGCCTGCATTATGTGTATCTGGAGAATTAAAAGCTACAGTAGAACCACGAGGGAAAAGCCTAGGGTTGTATAATCCCTCGCCAGCACTGGAATGTCAACGATGAAAATGGTGCCATGCAGGAGGCAACGTTATTGTTTACTTTGCGAATATGACGTATAATAAATCGTTCTTGTTTCGAAAACTGAGTGCACCATACACAGAACAGCTGAGTCTCATTTAACATTATATTTAACTACAACACACCCACCGTTTAAATGAGTGAAGCTCCAAACAACCACTGAATATGTGTGGTAGTCATCTATATAAATAAAAAAAAGGTTTTGTTTGTACATTGGTCAGAACTCACTCTTTCAATAATATCTTTACATTTCATACACTGGAGGATCCGAAACCAGTCTCAGAAAAATGTCTGTCTGTGTACAGTATCGGTACTGTATATATGTCTGTCTGTATCCAGCCAATCAGTTTTTTGACTCAAGTTGGGCGTGGCTATACACATGACTCAACAGAGCCAATCAGTTCAGCACTTTTGCCTCGATGTGGGCGTGGCTATACGCATTAGTCAGGAATGTGGAAGTTTGTAGAGGCCGTTGTTACTGTGTCTTCCGTATACTCTGTGTATACCTAGTGTATAACTATCACGGTGATGGGTTCTGCTGTGTGACGTGTATAGCCACGCCCACCCTGAGGGAAAAGTGCTAAACTGATTGGCTCTGCTGAGTGACATTTACAGCCACGCCCACCTGTGTGATGTGTATACAATAGTCACGCAGCATGGCTTACTCCAAAAAATGGGACGTACACTATGAAAACTGAACCAATCGCCAAAAATTCAATCAAAATGTTGAGTAGAAGGAACGTTATGAGCAGTTAAGTCAAATGCTGATCAGCTTATTTTTAGCTTTAACCTTTTAACTATTTTTACAAACTCTTTAACCGTCAACGACGGGTATTAATGCTAGTCTATAGTTAAACGCAAGTGTAGTCCAGGCTTTTAGTAGGAGCCGTAAAAGAAACGTTTGCCCTATTGTTGGGGGATCACGTGTTTAAATCCTACAAAACGAAACTTTTTTTTTTACAAACTCTTTTGTAAATAGGATAGGATGGTGATCCATCCATGATAGGATGGATTCGGAAAAAAAAAGAGTCACAATTTACATAATTTAGTGGTGAAACTACTAAGACTAAAGTTAACTTGAAAGATGAATCACGTGTCCTGGAACTAGAAAATCTCCGAAATGTGCTGAGCTATACACACATCTACTTATATTAAACAGTGGACAGGCCATAAGGACAAGAGTGTGTAAAGGCTCAGCTACAGTTTGTAACACACGTTTCATGATAATCGGGAAGATAATAAGCCTGTCATAATGACAAATTAGCCACCTGCCGGAAGACACAAATTTATGCACAAAACACATAAATCTTTACGAGCTGTGCAATTACTCTAATGTGTGTTGCATTCCTCTCATGGCTATTTGTTGTAACTAATGATAGAAAGTAGACTTCATTTTGGGAAGAAGAAAAAAAAAAAACACAGTTCCTCTCCCGAATCCTTTCACATTTATGTAGTTCTTGTGTACAAGTCACACATATTGTTTCTGTATACAGAGGGCTGTATGATGAGGATAGATTGCAGGTCCTGCGTGGGCCGTTTTATAGCTTGGGGTGTCCTTGGAGCACTGACCCATAATGCTCAGCGTGGGCAACGGGAGATCAAGGTCCTGGTACTGATTTACGCTCCTCCAACTGCTGGGGCAGGATGATAACCAATTAGAAATTCCCTGTAGCTAAATTCTTAAAGCGCAGACATGTACACACACACACACACACACACACACACACACACACATGTGCTCGCATGAGCTGGGTCTAGGACACATCACAATGATCTCAAACATTCTTTAAAGTACTCATGGTGTGTGACATCTACCAGGGGAAGACTGAAGAAATATTTATCTTTAACAATTTGGAGTTAAACATTACACAAGATTCAATTCCTCACCTAATTAGGAGTGTAAACAACTAGCCGGTAATTCTAGTTGTAGAAAACAGGGAAGTGATGAAAAAGTTGAATATTTATTTAAGCGCTCGCCCTATCATGCGGAGATCATGAGTTCGATTCCCAGGTGATTCTATAACCTCTCGCAACCGGAGGTCTAGAGAGAGCTGATTGGCCGAGGTACTTAGTGCTCCCACATTAATCACAGCTCTACAGCCAATCGGGGCGTCTGTGAACTCACGCAAGCGGAAGGAGCGGATAGCGCTGTCCTCCGAGTGTGTTACGCCGCTCCCAATGGTGTGTGAGCGAGCAGTTCGAAAAGGTCGGATGGCGTCATGTGGTTCGGAGGAAACACGTGATAGTCTTCGGCCCTCCCGATTGAGTGGATTGAGTGTGGGAGCCCCCTAGTGACGGGGAGGAATTGGACACGACTAAATTAGGGAGAAAATCTGAGAAAAATTCAAAAAACAAAAAAGATGTACTGTACCAAGGTTACTTAACCTTAACTTATAATTTCTCTTAGCACCGGCTGCTTTAAAAACCAACCTGGCTCCGTTTTCTTCTTGCTACCGTCCTTGCTAACATTCTTGAGACCCGTGGTGCTATATCTTTACTAAATCTTGCACAAAATGCAAAAAAATAAAAAATTCGTATACTTGCTTTGCCTGGCTTTCTACTGACGTTTTGAACGGCTCCCAGACATATTCGCAACTTAGCCGGCGTTTGGTTTGTTCGCTTGTATGCCGAAAATGCTATGTATGTCACTGCAAATTTCTCGAAAAAAAAAATGTTTTAAATAGTCCTTAAGACGAAAATTTTATATGCCAAGGCAGTGGGGGACTGGCCATCTGGAGCACCGGGAGTTTTCCCGGTGGGCCGCTGGCTAATGTGGGCTGGTCCAGTCAGAACGCAAATATATTTAAAAAATGACGGAAACCATAATATTGCATGGCTTTATGCTCTACACAGGTGAATAAGAATGTCCATCGCATGGGCGCCACCAACAAAGAGCATGTGTTTGTGTGCACTCCCTCCCTATTAATTTGTTTGGTCTATTCCGAACTAATTAATAGTTTTTGAAACACGTCCCGTTTCACTTCTAATTTAAAGACGGAGAAATATTGATCCTTTCTCGATATAGCGATTTTCTCTAAGCAAATAAATAATAATTTCCATGGATGAAAAAGGGGGAAAAAAGAAAAGGTGGAGGTGAGAAGTTATGTGAAAGGAAGAAAAAAAGAGATAGAGGTACATGCTGTAAAATGCTTCAAATTAACAGATTATACCTTCATCTGAGGAAGCTACAGTTCTGCAGCTCTGACATTACGGTCAGGGATATCGAGGCTGGATCCAGCGTCAGGGTCAGGGATGATGAACCAATGCCTGCATTAGCCCGCGCTAGTAAACTACAGTAGTTACTCATTTTTGTAGTCAATATTAATTACTAACAGGATCTAATGCTGCTACTGATTTTATTCCAGCATACCTGTTCAGTTTGATATGTTTAGTGATACAACAAATAATATGCTTAAATAGCATTTATTTCTGTATTGCCTTATATTTGTATACTAGTAAGTGGTGCTAAAAATTTATCTCCACATTAATAAGCCAATGTATTACGATGTGGGATGTGGTGGGCTGCAGTGGGCCAGGAAGTCCAGGGCCACTTTTTGGCCCTAGTCCACCCCTGTATTTCTAAGATAAGCATACTCATGTCACCAGGGTCCGATGATAACTAATGGATTTCTTTGTTAATGCACATTACCCCTCGTACTCTGTTCAAGACAAATGTGACCCATTTCAAGATAATTTTATTTTTTTAATTTTTTTTATGTTTTAACACATTTTTTTACACACCAAAACTAATAGTTTAATGTAGTTTTGTGCATTTCCATTATGTGCTACGTATATAAACCTGGGGAACATATAGTAGGACCCTAGAACTGGACCCTACACTGGCTCTGGTAATATATATTACCCTTTGTCACGCTTCTATTACAGTATGTGCCGTAATCTGGGGAGCATAGGACCCCTGGAAAAAAGGAATGATGCCATCTTAGGACTATGCTATTAGCAACAAGACCTTTAAATAATTGCAGCTAGATTTAGAAGTTACACTGTTTTACCTAGCAGCAAGACAAAACTAAATTAAACAGTTTCATTCTCCTTTAAATTGTATAGAATTGTTTATATAGGATGGATTGGCACCCTGTCCAGGGTGTACCCTGCCTAGTGCCCGAAGTCTCCTGGGATAGGCTCCAGGTCCCCTGCGACCCTGAACACAGGATTAAGCGGTATAGAAAATGAATGAATGAATGAATGAATGTTTATATAGGGCATAAGGTAATGACGTTACCAAGAAACCTTTTTGTTTGTTTGTTTGTTTGTTTGTTTAACAGCACTAAGTGTAGAGATGCTATATGCTACACAAAATGCTAAAAATGTTAGAAAGGCTCACTTTTCCGTGGGTGTGATTGTGTAGGAAGCTGGTTGATGATTCTGATTCACACTGGCTTACCTGATGTCACCTATTTCCAACACAACCCAAAACCCAGGAGAATAAATAGGCAGGGGAAAAAAAGGATTCTGAAATGCTTTTGAACAACCAGCATCCTTCTTGCTTTGGCAGTTCACAGTAATATTACCACCAGATCTAAAGTAAGAAACTCATTTCTACAGTAGGTGTGCACTGAAAGCATTCTACTGAGGTCCAGAGGCACCCAACAAGCCCAAAGCAAATACTTGATTTTGTAAGAAAGTTTGTCAAGAACGTTTGTAAGAAGATATCACACATGGGTACAAGCAAAACACTAAACAATAACTATGGGAGTTGGCAGGATTGGTCAAGAAAGTCCGCAGGAGTGGGCAGGATACAGTAGGTCAAGACTGGAAGCATGAGTGATTGGTCAGTGGTGAATGAGGAAGAAGGAGGAATTGGTCAAGGGCCTCTGTGGAACCAGGAGGGATTGCTGAGGGGTGTCTAAATGAATAGGTTCGATCAGTCAAGACTGTCTGCTGGGGATCGACGAGATTTTTCAAGGCTGCAGGAGTGAGGAGGATTGGTCAAGACTGTCTACAGGAGCGGGAAAGATTGGTCAAGAGTGTCTGTGGAAGTAGGACAGGAGGAGGAGACAACAAATCTTGTTGTCTCCTGCAGACACCCATGACCATTCCCTCCTGCTTCTGCTGCATTCCTCAAGCAGGAGGGAATGGTCATGGGTGTCTGCAGGAGACAACAAGATTTGTCAAGACTATCTGCAGGAGTAGGGATGATTGAACCAAGACCCTACAGGAGTCGGCAAAATGGTCAGAAATGGCTACAAAAGCAGGAGGGACTGGACAAATGTGTCTGCAGAAGCGGGAACGCATTGGGCAGGGGTGTCTGCAGGACCAGGCGGGATTCGTCAATAGTGTCTACAGAAGTGTGTGAGCTCGGGAAACAGTTTTTATGAGGGGAGGCAGGATGTCTCCATGAACAATAGGGATTGGTCAGGTGTGTCTATATGTGTCTGAGTGGGCAGAATTGGTCAAGAGTGTTAGTGATTAGTCAGACGTGACCTAAAAAAAACTACCTTATTACTGTAGGTAGTTGCTGACCTAATACGTTTACTTTCTTGCTAATATGAAAAGCTACAGTACTGTCAGTTTAATGTAACCTTCTAACATAGAAATGATAGTATTACTGCTTATATCAGGTTAATTTCTATATATTTCTGGCCTAACATGAGCACACCCATGGCTTCCGATGATGAACGACGAAGCACAGCTCAGAAAGGTCAACTATTCACTCGTGGCCTTGTGCGGCCTACAGCCTCTGCTTGTTCCATGCGGCGCCACTAAGTAGAATTAATGGTCATATTGATCGCTCTGCCCACAACTCAAATTGAATGGAGCAGTGCGAGGTTTTTCGGAGCCAGTGCCTGAGCACAAGGGGAGCCCAGACCTCACATACCCGATCATGGGCTGCAAAAACACAGTTATACAATCAACCCATTCGCATGCTCTACCTACCTAGTCTTCTCATTTACACACTATTAAAGCTGTGATTGATTAATGAACAAGATTGTTACGGCAGAGTGCCAGGTCATTTGGTAATGGCATAAAGGCTTGTGCATGTGTCAGGGATCTAAGTATATGGGGTGAATGAACTCATTCAATACCCATCAGCAAATGACAGTCTTAAACAAATACACAGGGGTAGAGCTGTCATGCTTCAAATGGTGTGTTTGGTCATTGCCGGCCAGTAGGAAAGGTTACTTAAACTCAATGAAGTGACCACCTGCCGCATGCCGCAAATCCTTTGAGGCTCAATCAGGGTGTAATCCAATTCTATATTTGAATCTGTATGATTAATGCGATGCAGTGCCTTAAGGGAAAATGCCTTTTTTGTCTGTTTAGTGTGAAAACACACACACACAGACAAGTAACAGCATTGCATTTCTATAAACCAGGCCACACACACACACACACACACCACAAAACACCGAGCTAATGAGCACAGAGAGGGAGAAGGGGATAAAAGAAAAGGAAGATAAAAATAAAAAGGAAAAAGCTGCAGCAGGATGTAAACCCCAAGCTAAGCAGGAAAAGTGAAGAGTAGAGAGAAAAGCTATGACATCATTCTGAAGGTGAAAGACTTTGTCCATATTTCATATTCTTGCTCGCACATAAGCAATGTCTATATAGCAGATCAGAGAACAGCTGGAGGAGCCATGTTCCTGTACGCTAAGCTTTAAGTCTTTTCTCACTCCACAGTGCCATTCCTCAGTCCTTCCTATTGGACACAATTTGCAGATATGGACACAAACCTTGAGATATTGTCATGGTATGAAATAAATGTTTATTCAACAGGAGAATGTAAATGTCACAGCAGGAAATTGTTTTGGGTTGTAAAAGTCAGTCTTGAATAAGAGAAATGACTTTTAAAACTCCACGGGAAATGAATTCTTGAGTTTGTTAACAGAAACTGGACTACAGTACACATGCATCTATTTTTAACCACAAGTGAGGCAGAATCCAATCCTGGTGTCAAAATAACACTTATAAGACATAAGTGACATACAAGAATAAGCTTGACTATGTATTTTAATTGTTTTTTTTATTATGTTCATTAACGATTATTTCACACATTACGCCTTTCTGAAGCTGCTGTCAGATGGTCTTTTAATCACTATGAGATCATTTGCATTTGATCGTATTTATAGTACAACTGTGTTTTTTTTAGCTGTCCTGTCCTCTTATATTTAGACTTATTGACATGTCAGACACTTTTAACCCAAAGCAGTTTATAATTGAAACTTTCTGGCTATCCTGGGATTTGAACACACTGCCTTCTAGAGCACTAGCTCAGAACCTTAACCACAGACCAACCATTATTCCACAGGCTCTAATTACAGATGTTTTACTGTCCATTTATGCTTCAGGCTGGACAATTTTGTAAGCGGTCTAATAAGAATGGCACTTTGGCTTGTTACCATACACATCTGGAACAATATAAATGTACATGTCTTCCAGCTGGAAAAAAAGATCAGGTGTATTTTCCATAGACTGTATAAGAACCGAAAAGAAAACCCTCCATGACATCATTCTGAGGTTTCCTGAAGAGTGGTTTTGTAGCTCAAATGTGGGCGCTCTGATCGTCGCCATCCTAGCAGGAGCTCACTGCTTAAAATTTAGCTTATCCATGAACGGGCGTAAAGAAACAAAGCTTGTCTGATCATTCACATTCACGGCACATATCCATATCCAGAGCAATTCATATCTTTTTTTGTAATAATATTTTATCTCATTACACATCTGCTGTGCTTCAAACCTGGGACCTCCCGATGGGACCTAACAATGCCTTAACCACTGAGCTTTCCGTGCCCATTTGGATCACGCCTACTTTCCGCAGTTATAACAAGCCAGCTAGCTTAGCTTTAGCTTATCTAAAATCCTGGCGAACGTTAATTTATATTCTATATTATGTTACTTTGCGTTAAGTTGAACTCTGTCATCCATACCCTACAAATCATCATGTGTCTACTACTACATAGTTTTTTTTGTTTTTTTGTATCAGGCTGCAAACATGTGGCTCTATGGTGACTTATGGCGCTTTTCCACTGCATAGTACGGCACGACACGGTTCAGTTCTACTCACTTTTGGAGGGTTTTCCACTGGGAACAGTACCTGGTACCTGGTCCTTTTTTCAGTACCACCTCAGCCGAGGTTCCAAGCGCGCCGAACCGTTACCAAAACGTGACGTGTAAACTCTGCTGGTCACTGATTAGCCGGAGAAAATCGTCATTACTGCGTCACCGAACTTGCGACACGAGACACAACAGAACCGCTATATTTAGAACAGCCAGAGAAGGATCGCACGCACCTTTTTGTATTAACCGTCGGCCTCTTTTGAAACAAACTCCTTCGTCTCGCTGTTAAAAACATCCACATGCCGAGAATGAAGAACACCATGCCGTCGATATGCTCCATTGTTGTGTGTTTGTTTGTGGCGCATTTACGATGACGTCACGGCTAAAGTGTTACTACACTGCAGTGGAAGTGCAAACCGAGCCAAACTGCGCCGAACCGAAGTGAGTTGAACTGAACCGTGTCGTGCCGTTCTATGCAGTGGAAAAGAGGCTTAACTCACTTTTTGCCTAGTGGTCAATTAAGGAATTGCACTTTTTGGCACCTTCGCATTGGACCGAAAGTTGCCTATTGGTATTTTCCCCATATTATCTGCTATTAGTGTTTGTTTTGCTCAAAAATGTTTGTTAAATATATATTAAAAAAATTATAAAAATCCTTTGTGGATTCCGAATTATTGCTAAATTACAGTAATATCTTTCCATGAGTCTGGGTTTCTGCATCATTAGATATACTGTAGTCCACAGTATCCATCGTACATTCATCTACTGTACATCCCTGTCAGGGTCATGGTGGAGGTAGAGTCAGTCCTGAGCTCTAGGTATAAGAAGGGAATACATAATGTAATGGACTCCTTGACAGGTCACCATCCACACATAAACTATATCACCAATTCAGCTACCAGCTTGTTATTGAGCAGTGGGAGAAAACTGGAGAACCCATAAATGAGCCCACGGCAACAGAAAGAACAGGAGAAACGCTATTACTCAATATGACGTCCTGGATCATAATAAGATAAAGTGCTTTAATGCTATTGAAAAATTAATTCATGTGTCTTCCAAAACACTCCATAACAATCAATATACTGTACATTGTAACGTTTATTCTTATATAGTGTTACTATTTTGTTGTCATGTGTTTTTCATTTCTTCTGTCAACTGAAGGCTCATTTAATTTACTCACTCACTCAATGTCTATAGGGTACAGTCTGGACAGTGTGCCAATCCATCAATCATAGGGCACACACACTCATTCACACACTACGAGCGATTTGGGAATACCAATTAGCCAAATCTGCATGTCTTTTTTACTATGGGAGAAAACTGGAGCACCCAAAGGAAACCCACCAAGCACGGAGA